>CM062817.1:1243938613-1244538613 GCA_031772625.1 Pinus tabuliformis | reverse complement strand
GATAATCACAGGTAGAACAGAGATGAACTCTACTTCTTACTAACTTGGTTATATAATTCTAACATACTTTAACAACAAGGTAAATAATGTATGCAATTATATCATCACTTCATCAACATTACTATATATAAACCCTTAGTTCAAGTAGTGACAAATTTAGTCAATAAACCAAACCAAGAATTTGTATTAACTTTTATTTTGTTTCATTGTTGAGAAGAAACTAATTTCATTTAATAGTTGATCTACTCCATGAGAACTCCCAAAATGGATCCCTTTTATAGCAATAAGGTGACCATCAGTAAGCTTTCTAGCATATATAGTCCCAAAAGCACAATGTCTAGACTTTTTTTTGTAGTAGCAAAGATTTTAGTGGCCTTCTCCAACATATTATAAGATAATAGATCAAGTTTGAATTCTTCAGAGTGCATAGGTAGAAGGATTGCAAGTTGGCTTCCTCCCTAGACTGTCTAATTAAAAAACTAAATTATTTATGTTTTATGTGTAAAGAAAGTGCAATAAGACTTGTTGCAACAAGTGTTGCCGATGCCACAAGCCTAGCTACAAGGACTATTCTCTTTGTTGCATTGTTATCTCTTTGACAATCCTTATTGTATGCCTTCTGACCATGCTTTTGGCATACTCTTATGTATCTAGTGCCTTGACATAACTCATCTCCTTTATACCCATCTTTATAAGCACACCTCACATTTATAGGTACATCTACCGCATGTTTATAGACCACATTGGGGCCATAGTGAAGATAACCAAAAAGTGCCCATAACACCCAATTCCCAATTAGCCCACACTTTGCATCCAAATAGGTCAATATGGGTGTGAGTATCCAACTAATGAAACTTTGACACTACAACTAGGAGAAGTGAGAAAAGTCATCATCTCCATGGTGTAATATTGTATCGTTCAGAAGGGGATAGAAAAATGTCCTATCAAACAACACTTCTCATTCCAACTCTGCATAGAAGGAATATTACACTTCAACAGAAATTTTGGACTGTTCTTGCAGTTAGAAAACTAGATAAAGTTGCTAACATAAATTGCATGATTATTCATGTCTTTGACACTGAAACCCTTGAGGTTTTTAGGATAGGAAGATTAAAGAGGATTTATGATTATCCCATCTATATGTTGTGAGCTGGTTTCATAACATTTGGTATCAGAGCTGTGGATTCTAGGGTTTTGCTGCTCCAAATAGGTCATCGTGGAATTTTCACTATAACTTTTGTCTGTGACGTTTCAGATGCTAAAAAAAATTCCATTTGGGTTGAAATCATTCTAAACCTCGAGTCCAAATTTCAGAGATTTTTGCTTTATATTTGCGGAGATATGATTTGAGGAAGTTGGCCTTTTCGTAGACTCCTGAATTACATTCCAAACAGGTGACCTGGGGAAAATAGTCATAAATTTTGTTTTGAGCATCAGATTGAAATTTCATAAGAAGTTACAGAAAGAGGATGGAATATAGTTTGTTGTATATATTTTTCATATCCTAAGGTCAAAATAGTGACACGTGGCACTTCATAAAAGTTGGCTCTTCTGAAAAGGTATATAATTAGGTCATATTGGAAGACTGTGCATAACTTTTTCTTGGAGAATCTAAATTCGATTAGATTGGTGGCATTGGAAAGAAGACACAGAGGGCTACTGCAAGTTGCAATTTCAGAACTTAATGATCCGAAAGTAAAGAGTTATAGTTGTTTCAAGATCGAGGTCCTAAAATCAAGAAAAAGCTATATGAGGAAGTTTGATGGCAAGAATCCGGTAAATTGGATACTACAGATGGAGAAATATTTTGATCTACATGGTGTACCACTATTACAAAAGGTATGTATTGCATCTTCATATTTAGAACAAGATCAATTTTTATGGTATAAAGGGCTTTGCTCTCATAAACAACTTGTTACGTGGTCAATTTTCACAGAGGAAATTATAGCACATTATGAGAATACAAAGAGCAACACCTTATTTAGAGCAACACCATAACAATTGGAAGAAAAAGGAGAAAAAGGGCTTTGTTACAAAGTGGAAAGCAAAATTATGGCAATAAGGAATTCTACCCCTCACAACAATAAAGATGGAAGTGTTGTTTCTCCTAGCCTTCCACAACCTACAAGGGTTACACCACAACAATTGGAAGAAAAAAGAGAAAAAGGGCTTTGTTACAATTGTGATAGCAAATGCACTAAAGGTCATAGTGTGCTGAGAAGAAATTATTTGACATAGAGTATGAAGAGGAGGAAGAAAAGGATCAAGAAACATCAAAAGATGAGGATATATGCCAGGACACAACCCCAGAGAAAGAAGATATGAATTTGACTATATCTTGTAAAGCATTGGCAAGAATTACCACTCCTCAAACTCTCAAGATAGAAGGACATATCAAGAAGAAAAAGGTTCAAGAAGTGAAAGATCACATCAAGAAAGAAGAAATGAATCCAACCATATCTTGTAATACATTGGTCAGAATTACCACTCCTCAAACTATCCAGATAGAAGGACATATCAAGAAAAAAAATGTTCAAGAAGTGAAAGATCACATCGAGAATCAAGAAATGAATCCGACCATATATTGTAAAGCATTGGAAGAAATTACCACTCCTCAAACTCTCAAGATAGAAGAACATATCAAGGAGAAAAAGGTTCAAGTAGTGAAAGATCACATAGATCATCAACAACAAGTTCTCCAACTTAAAGGATAACGCCACTTTGGTGCAAAATCAGATGAAACAACAAGTAGATCAACATCGTAGTGAAAAATGTTTTGATGTAGGTGATTGGGTATGTTTCTTGCTACATCTCAAGAAAGTTATTTATGAGAAGGAAATGTTGGAAATACTACCTGCACTTAAGAAATGGCAACCTTACTGAATGGGAAGACACTTCAAGGTAAAAATGAATCATGATAGTCTTAAATACTTTTTAGAACAACTATTATCTCTAGAAGAACAGAAAAAATGGGTCACAAATATGTTGGGTTATGACTTTGACATCATCTATAGAAAAGGGAAGCAATTTTTTTTTGCAGATGCACTCTCAAGAAAGGATGAGGATGTGGAATAATCATTAATTTGTGTAATGTAAAGGAGGCTGCCCCCTCGAAGAGGCTAAATTCTAAGGCATTGATCTATCTTTCCTATCTTTTTGTGAGTTGGTTTCATAACAAGATCACATCCCTCTCAGGAATCATATCAAATGATTTCCTTGCATACTCCAACCTACCACATCGAGCATATCCAAAAACCAAAAATTCCATGTGAAAAAATTAGGCATGCATATGTGATCAAATACTTGGATTGCATCCTCCATTCTATCACACTTAACATACATTTCAATAAGAGAAATCTCTGGAAATTCATTTGATTCAAATCCCACTTTGATTACCTTAGCTTGAACTTGTGCACCACACTATTGGCACATGGATTTAGACTAATTTTCAATGTAAATTGGTCTGGCCTTAAACTTGCAAGATTCGTCTAAAATTAAAGCTCCATATTCTCATTATTGTGGCCTTGCTGGGAAAAAGCTGAAATGCTTGCATTTCAAGACACATAATGCTAATCAATCAGTTTTTCAATGAGTTCAACTGCATCTTCAACATTTCCATTTGACAGCCCAGGGTGGAGACCTTTCCTTGGATTCTTGATTGTTTTCATTCTTGAGCAACCTCCTTATGCCCTAGAATCTGGCTCGGGGGTGATTGGGAAGAAAGAAAGACCAAAGTGCTGCCCAATCTATGGTTGGGTGGAAAATCTTAGTCCCTAACTCAGTTGCCCCTTTTATTTGAGGTTAGTACTTCTTATGATTGAAATGTGCATTAAACTCTAGGTCGAATTCAAGGTACGAGGCATAATATTTTATAAGGCAATATATCATTGATGATATTGCTTGATAATGCATGAATTAATTTGAAGGCTGTAAGAGTTCAATTACAAGCCTATGAGTTCAGTCTTGAAGCATGCACATGTAAAGTTTCTGAGTTAGATATGCAGTATTTATTCTCACCTTACAACCATTATCACTACGTGTTGATAATAATATCAACATTCTGATGCAATCAGTAATGGAAACTATCAATTTATCCTTGTTTCTTTCTATCCTAACTGTGACATGCAAATAGTTGTAACTATTGTATCTCTTGAGGATTGCCAGAAAATGTAGATTTGGTAGCAAACTTTTGGGGGTTATCATCTTATTTTCTGCAGTTGGTATTTTTATTCTCTTTATCCAACATTGATTCTTTTATCCAATGGTTTTACCTACAAGCCATTGACCACTGTAAGAATACATATGGCATAAAGTGCATTGAAAGGATTACAGGAAGCCTATAGGATTAATTACACACACACACACACATGTGTGTGTGTGTGTGTAGTACCCACAGACTTCATGATACCTAAAGGAATAAATACTCACATATGTAACATCAATCTGTTTTGATGTGTGACTTGTAGTTTTACCCAGTGATTGAAATAAGGGAGTAAGATCTCCATCTACAAGAACTTTGACATAATCTTTCTAACTCTAAAACTTGATAAATATTAAATTCTCCCTCAATTTAGAGGGCGTCAATGACAAAAATGTTAATTATTTGAAAAGCTAAAGTCCCAAAAGTGTATTTAATGCTATGTCCAAATTATATAATTCTATGCTTTGGTTTCTAAACTATCTTGCAAGGTAGATATCTCCTTTCATTCATTTCTACCTTCATTTTCATTTTCTGAATGTTGATGAAACTGGTTTGTCACTAATAAACTGAATCAGCTTTTAAAGCTCTATATACATCCAAAATATAATGTGCACAACTGAGATTATAATTTAATGGAATGCATTATCCCAATGGTTCATGGTTGTCACCATTATCAATATTCCAAAGGTCTTGAAAGTGTTATAGTTGTTGGATTATTCAACGGTTAATACTTTTTCTAGCTGGTGACATTAAATTTAAATTTAGCTTTTATGACTCTTTAAATGGAACAAGTGTCCTTAAAGTGAATTTGTAAGTTTTGCACCTTAACCAATTCTCAATGGTTAATCATTCAGTTATGGACTTGAAGAAACAATGTCGATTGCTAATTGTCAAATTGTAGTATGACACCTGTAAGATTGCGTGTTGAATTTTGTTTAGCTTGAAATTGTTTCATGCACCTTAATCTAAATGAAACTTATGTTACGTATAAGGGTACCTTCTTATGTGGTTGTTTGCTAGGTCCCCTTGACCTTTAATTGAATTTATCCTGGTTAATCTTCACTACCACAAAGATATGTTTTTATTTTGATTGATGTGTCCCAAATGAGAGAGAATGATCCTCTATATATACAACTTAGTGGAGTTGCGGGTATGGGACTTTTGATCTTATTAAGCCAACATATAGTTGAGGTCGACCTAAATAATTTACATGAGAGAAACATAAATTCAAAATTCCACTTATAGGTATCCAAATTTGATGATCTTTATATCGATTTTGGTTTTATTGAAACGAGGAATTCAATACCCCAATTATCTTCCCCAAAGGCATTGTTCAAAGTGGAATTTCGCCCTGGTTTCCATTTTTAACAAAAATAACCATCAATACTTTTTTCTAGCATTTTAGGCTGAATTCACAATAGTATGCTAAAAAGTGTCATTTCAATGTCTGGAAATTTGGATATATAAATGTGAGATATATACTCTACATATTTGGGTTATCTCATTTTCAAATCTAAGCTTTTTTAGGCTCCAGGTTAATTTTTTGAACTTTGAACTTTGAAGAACTTTCTGAATGGACTTCGTAAGGTAGTAGTATCATAAATTGTTTTATTTCAAAGATTTGAATTCCATATTTTGACAAAATACATTGTCCTCAATATACAATTATATGTATAGATACTTATGTTTAGGATTATATATGTTTTGGAGTGGTTCCTTTATGTTTCACTATAATCCTGATGTTGACAAGCTTTAGCTAACTTTTTTCATCAATTTCTCATAGAATATGAAAAAGGAAATGATTGTCAAAATGTGGAAAAAATTACATTTCTCCTAATTTATTTTTTTATTGTTCACGACAAGATAATCATGTTGCAGGAATGAGTTATCCTATAGTCCATTTCAATTTCTGGATATATTTTTCCTCCCATTTTTTACAAGGATGTAGATTTCGTTTTCATGCTGATGGTTTTTCCATGTATCTTATCTAGCCCCAAATGATGGTAATGGATCGGATCTTGAGAAATAGTCATGTACACAAACTCTATAAGAGGTTAATATTATAATACCACTTCCACCTGGTATCAAAATAGCTCTGATACCACTTGTTATGGAACTAACCCAAAAATATAAGATAATAGAAATAAACCCAAGAATAACAAGATCAAAATAGATAGAAATGCTTCTTTATTGATATCAAACACTTAAGGTAGGGCAACACCATACATTCGCTCCTTAAGGAAGGAGAACACTCCACAAGCCATATGCCTGTTCATACAATATTCCTTGACACCTCTCAATGGGGAGTCTCTAGCCTCTATATAGGCTTCATACATACAATACCATGGGTCATTACCATGGTTCCCTCAATACCATCTATCTAATACCATGGCCCATTACATTATTACTAACTACTTGTGGTCCCTTACATGATACAGGTTAACCACCTTATTTATTACTATGGCCCATTCCATTATTACATTATTCCCTTGGGTACCTTCCTTTGTACCCCATATTATCCCCCCTAGGTATACTACATTCCACCCCCTTAACATGTTTTGTCCCAAAAACATGGGAAGGACATAAATAATAAGATCTACTCAAAAGAGTAGTCCACTGGTACCATGCACATGCATCTAGCCATCCCAGAAAAAGGTGAACCATCGATCTAGCTGGTGCCTCACTCACTTGAGATGGAAGCTGACCGTCATGACTCTTTTATGTTGATCATCGCTCCTCTCTATCTGTCATGCCGGGGTTGTTGTCCTTATGGCTAATTTGTTGCCATTTTGTTGGTTGTTTTCTTGTGGGGTGATGTCGGTGGTGATACGCTGAAGTTTTAACCCATGGTGTCTTTTTCTTTAATTCACCACCTAATGGAGCCTGATTGGTAGTTGGTACATGTTGTGGTGTCTTTTGTTGTTGCTTATCTTCCAATATTACTTCAACCACTGATTTCTCATCTGATGTATCTGTACCTGTAACATTTTCTGCTTCAGCCTCCTTAGACTCTACCTGTACCTGGTTTGATGTTTGTGTTTGGTTGTCGACCATCAAGGGCTCATCATCTGATGTGTCAGTCCTTGGGAAATATTCTGCTTGGGTATTAATGGAAATATCCTGCAATGTAATTTTCTTCTTTTTATACCAGAGCTTCAAGAATTTCTTCTATACATTAATATTGACAGTACCCATAGATTCCATCCTAGGATATCCCAAAACATCATCCATGTTATCCATATCTGAAGTATAAAAGTCATAATGAAACACATACTTATCCATAGAAAGCTTCAAATCTTTATAAAATTGAACATCCCCATTATCAACCTGTGTGTTTTCAATGTGTTTTGCTGGAACTTGCAATTTTTTTGCCAAATTAACATTGATAAAATTATGCTTGCAACTAGGGTTTATAGACACAATGATCTTCTCCTTCTGAATCAATCCATGAACCTGAAATAAGGAGATACTAGAAGAAAATAACCCTTTAGGTTTCTTGGTTTCCTTCTGTCCTGCAAAAATAAAATATTTGCTAGGTTTTTTGATTTCCTCCTTTCTAGTATGAGACCATTTGTCCAAAAGTAGTTCTTCAATTTTGTCAGCATGACATAACTTCAGAATCTCACTGTCAAGTGATTTCCACCATATAGCAACCTCATATTTCAAATAATACCCTATTTTGTCCTTCCAATACCCTGGGAAGTAAAAGTTAAGATGTGCTATAAAATTTTCAATAGAAGACCCATTATTTTTTCCTGTAAAAAACTTACTATTATAAGCCATGAAGAGGGTCTTTGAAAACAAATCACTTACTTGGTGAAAATCTGAAATGGCCACAATTCAGTAAATATTGCTCAGAATCCTTATTATGACCCGTTTTTGGAAATGGAACAACCATTCTGCATCTTCCCATATGATATAAATCCTGATTTAGGCACTAGAATTTCCTATTCGTGCTGCAACTGTCCCATCGTCACAAAAAATTGCTGAAAAGATAGCTAATTTTAAATCCGTGAAATCTCCTTATTTGGACACCGATTCGACTATTTTTTTTTTGAAATTATGTATTTTTTCATAAATAATCTAGATATACAATTAGATTCCATAGAATTTTCACCAAAATGTACAAATCTACACCGCAAACTCACTACCCCAAAAATGTCTACAATAGTGCTGATTTTTAAATTAGAGAGATCTCCTTCATTCGTGCTCTGATTCGACTGATTCTTTTTTTCAAATGGAGTATTTTTTCATCAAAAACCCAGATTTACAATTATATTTTGGAAAATTTTCCCCACATCATACAGATCTAATCTGCAAATTCGTCGCCCTGAAAAATTTCTACAACAACACTAATTTTTAGATCAGCGATATCTCCTTCATCCGGACTCCGATTTGGCCGATTTGTTTTTTGAACTTCAGTATTTTTTCACAAAGAATCCAGATATGCAATTATATTTTGCAGATTTAGCCCCAAAATGTACAGATCTGATCTGCAAACTCACCGCCCTAGAAAGTTCCTGCAAAAAAATTTAAAAAAAATTCTCTCCTTTTGCCCAAGAAAGTGCTTTGATACCACTTGTTATAGCTCTGATACCACTAGTTATGGATCTAACCCAAAAGTATAAGATAATAGAAATAAACCCAATAATAACAAGATCGAAATAGATAGAAATGCTTCTTTATTGATATCAAACCCTTAAAGTAGGGCAACACCATACATTCACTCGTTAAGGAAGGAAAACACTCCACAAGCCATATGTCTGTTCATACAATATTCCTTGACACCTCTCAATGGGGAGTCTCTAGCCTCTATATAGGATTCCTACATACAATGCCATGGGTCATTACCATGGTTCCCTCAATACCATCTATCTAATACCATGGACCCATTACATTACTACTAACTACTTGTGGTCCCTTACATGATACAGTTTAACCACCTTATTTATTACTATGGCCCATCCCATTATTAGATTATTCCCTTGGGTACCTCCCATTCTACCCCATATTATCCCCCCTAGGTATACTACATCTTATCTAGCCCCAAATGATGGTAATGGAGCGGATCTTTAGTAGTCATGGACACAGATTCTATAAGAGGTTAGTGTTACAATACCACTTCCACTTGGTATCAAAAAAAGTTTAATGGTCTGTGACATAAAGAAGAGTTATTTAATGATAGGGTTGAAAGGGAAGCCTCATGTCTTAGTTGTAAGTCATTTATTTGTGTTTCTTAGCTATAAGTCATATGTTTAATTTGGAGCTTTATCAGATCAATTATTTCACTAATCCAATATGCATAGCCTCTAGTTCTCATCCGATATTATTTACTTGACATAGTTGACATAAAATTCAATTCTACGCCACTTTTATTTTAAGTCAGAGATTTTATTGATTAAAAGGATGTTCATATTTTAATTGGTTTACTTGGAGTTTGATTTAAAAAAAATTGTAAATTCCACGTGGATGTTATTTTTTCTGGGTGAGTTCTAGAACATAGGTATACAACAAGCGCACCTTTGGCCTTTTTTATGTGTATGTTATTCTTTATATCATTGATGGATGGTTATTAATTGATGTAAAATAGAGGATGGGAAGGTCTTGCCAATTCTCTTTACAAAAAAAAATCCAATGGAGTGGTAGAATTGTGTTTTAAAGGGTGAGCCATATATCAGTACTTGAAAGGTATAACTTGAGAATAGAAAGCTATCTGATCTAGATCTAGAGACACAACAGACCCTGGATAGAAAAATCATGGTATTGATGAGTCTTCCCTAAAAATAAGCTCTAATTGTTAGACCACTACCCAAATTTCATTTATCTGCAATGACAATAGTGACTCAAGCTTTATTTGTATGAATATCGACTTTTCCCATTGTCCTATTCATTTCCTATGAATGATTTTGATTTTAAAACTCCAACTACTTTGTTGTTAAACTAATTAAAGCTTTGATGACAAACATATAGTTTTCAGAGCTCTTTTCTAAATCTAGTTTCTTGAGAAAATTTGTCTTTTTACTTTAGGTATTGTAGATTGGTACCATGTGACATATGCTATGATTTAATTTCCTGGATAAATAGATAGAATTTTTGTACAATGTAGTCTTTTTTGAATATAAAGAAACATAATTTCCAAATACAAAATCTATTAATTAAGAACATATTTTAGGCTTCTTAGCTAAGTTATGATTATATTTCAGTAGGGGCTTTTGTGTACGTTTATATTGTGTTGTCTCTTTGGTTTTTGTCAAGTAACAATGGTTAATAAGGAATGTGTTCTTGAGCAACATGAACACATCTTATTCTACTATCAACATGGATCTCCATGGTTTTCAAGCATGGAAAAAAAATGTAGATCTTAGTGGGATCTCCAAAGTCTGCGTTGGATGACTTTAATACTGGTGATGTTTTTTATTCCTTGTTAGATAAGAATGTCACAAGTCAAATTCAAATAAACAGAAGTAGCTCAAGGCTGAAGGTGAAGCTATTTCTTTCGATCCAAGTCAATTTTTTTTTATTTTTTGGTTGTTGTTCTATTTTGAGCGCGGACTTGTGAAATTCCAAATTGCATGCTGGTTTACGTGAAGGGGGAATATATACATATATACATACGTACACACACACACAAACATAATTTTATCATATGTCATTCATGGTTTCTGGAGATCCATGTTACATTTGCATAGAAATTTAGATATCATTCAAATATTTAAACACCCAACAACAACAACATTGAGATTTTTCTTTCACTCAACCTAAAACATATTGCATCTGTCTTCATCAATGCTCTTCTTCCATATGATATCCACTTATGACAGTTCCTTTGCAATATTTGGTGTATTTGCTAGTTATAGGTCATTTATAGGCTATAAATGTCTTTAGAGTTTCACTTCTAATTGAGTATTCAACTTAACATATTGATTCTCTTATACGTAACTATTTTCCCCCCCCACCCACATTTCATAAATTTCATAACCATTAGGTAGGGACCTGCAGTTTTGATGTTGCTTTTCTTATTTAGTAAAAGATTTTTGAGACTTTAAATTAAGTGAAATTTGTAGAATTTACAATTTATGAAGTTTCAAGGTATAATTTTTAAAAATCTATTTCTTTAAAGGGTGTTACCTCAATGGAAGAGCATCTTATTTACAAGCAGGAGGTTGGTGGTTCGAGGCCATCATGCCCTGATATCCATATGGAATGGAAACGATCAATTTTTGGTGATGGAGGCTCTTTTTCCCATCACCAATGAGCTTGTGGTGACATTTTTCAACCCTCACCAAAATATGAAATGGTGACGGTCAACGAACGACACCATATATACAAATCAATAGTGATGAACATGAAAGGTCTGTAACCATAAATCATTGTTGTTGATATGAAATGGTGATGATCATTGTCTGTCATTATATTCATTATTCGTGAGGGACCTTGAATTTCATCACAACACCTATACTTTTGGAAATGCGGATTTTGGTGATGGTCAACGAACTTCACCATATATATTCACCAATAGTGTCGACCATTAAATATCCATCACAATAATCTTTTTAGTTCATATGAAATGGTGACAATCACTATCCATCATAATAATCAATATTTGTGATGGACCTTGAATTTCACCATAACACTTATACTTTTAGCGATGCCACCTTTGGTGATGTTCAGTTTTTGGTGGTCGAGGCTATGGTCCGTCACCATTGCTCATATGAAATGGGGAGGATCACTATCCATCATTATAAATCATTATTGGTGATGGATTTTGAATGTCACCACAACACCTATACTTTTGGCGATGCCACCTTTGGTGACATTCATTTTTTGGTGACGAAGGCTCTTTTGACCATCACCAATGAGATTATGGTGACATTTTTCGCGCCTCACCAATGTCATTTTTTCTTGTAGTGGATACATCATGTACATCCTCAACATTCCTCCAATATCCTATCGACCCTATCATTCTTTCCATATGTATATGGATGATAAGTTGTATTGAAGGACAAATATGTGCCCAAACCTACAAACGAATCCTTCAAAAACTTGGAGGTGAAATTTGCATCCCCGTCTGATAATTTTTTTTTGGAACAACATGCAATATGACCACATCTCTGATCAATACCTATGCTAAATTGCTATCTTATAATGTATACTTCACTGGAATGAAATGTGCAAACTTTGTCAACCTGTCCACAACAACCATGATGGAGTCTTGATGTCTCACTATCCTCGTTAAACCTGTGATAATGTTCATGGAAATGACCTCCATTTCCACTCTACAATCACAATCGGTTATAGCAGTCCACCTGGATGATTACACTCTACCTTCACATGCTGATAATCAAAACACCTAGCCACAATGTCTGCTACATAATTCTTTAGATTCGACCAATAATAAAATTTCTTCACTGCGGTCAATGTCTTTTGGTAGCCTAGGTGATCTGAATATGGTTTCTTGTGAAAATATCTTAAGATAACCTTCTTTAGCTCATTGTTATTTGACACATATATCCTGTCTCTAAATATTACCAATCTATCCACTGTAATTAACTAGTCCACATCCTATGCACCTACACCTGTACCTATACTACTACCTACACCTGTGCCTCTACCTCTACTCCACCATAACTTGTGCATAATATCCTTATACTTGACATCCTATTGACCTTCAAGATCTTGTCCTGTAAGTCTATCCCATCGGAGCCCATAGGTGTTAACTGATTTACCTATACTTGACTGATAAGAGAATATGCCACCCTGATCTCCTTTCCTTTGATGTACCTAATCTTGAAGTCAAACTCATTGATCGTGGCCAACCATCTAGCTTGTCACCCATTCAAATTTGATTGGTCAAAAAAGGTAACTCAACCCAATGTGATCACTCATCAATACAGACTAAGAAGATAGTGCCTCCACATCTTCAATGCATGTATGAGAGTTTCTCACTCAAGGTCATGTTTTGAGTAGTTCTGCTCGTGCTCAATTATTTTTCATGACTCATAGTATACCACCTATCCTTCTCTTGCAAGCATTTGTAAATACTACAATCTTCTTGTCCATATCTATAATCTTTAACATTGGTGCATGTGCCCACAACTACTTAAGATGCTCAAAACTAGGCTCACACTCCTCAATCTAGTAAAAATTCTTACCTTTCCTCTACAATGGTGTATTAGGATATGAAATATGCAAGAAGTTCCTGATGAAGCTCTGGTAATAGCCTCCCAACCCCATGAAAAATCTCACCTCATCCACATTTCTAGGAGCTACCCACTCCATGATGGCCCTTATCGTTTCTAGATCTGGTGCTATGCCCTCCTTGGAAACAACATGTCCCAAGTAGTGTACCTTAGTCTAAAAGAAACTAAAATTGATAAGCTTATCATACAACTGATACTCTCTGAACAACCTCAACATTGCTGCTAAATGTTTGACATGTTCTTCCTCATTTTTAGAATATACCAATATGTCATCAATGAAGACAATAACAAACTTATCCAAATACAGACGCAACACAATATTCATCAAAGACATAAATGTAGTTGGAGCATTAGTCAAACTGAATGGAACTACAACAAACTCATAATGCTCATACCTCGTCTGGAAAGTTGTCTTGTAGATGTTCTCTTCTTGAATTCATACATGATGATATCTGGATCTCATATCAATCTTCAAGAACATTGCTGCTCCCTTCAAATAATTGAACAAGTAATCAATCCTCGATAATGGGTACCTATTCTTGATGGTCACTTTGTTCAACTTCATGAAATCAATGCACAATTTGAGAGTGACATCCTTCTTCTTCATAAACAATACCGGTGAGCTCCATGGTGATACAATTGACCTAATGTATCCCTTATCAAACATTTACATCAACTGTAGCTTCAACTCTACCAACTCAGGTGTACTCTGTAAGATGCCTTTGATGTCAGAGCTGCCTCTGGCACTAATTCAATAGAGAAGTCTACTTCCCTGTGAGGTGGAAACTGTGAAATCTCCTTGAGAAACACATCCTAAAACTTCTGTAGAACTGGGTACCTGCTCAAAACATCTACATCATCAACTTCCTTACCTTTTTCACTAGAAATATGTATGGAAAATAAAACACACCCTTTGCTTGCATAGTTGTCACCATTCTAACTAATGTGGATTTATTCATTCCCTATAATACCCTTGGTTCCCCATTGTCATCCATACACTCAATTTATTTTTCATAAAAATCCACCTTCGTTCTATGAAGATACAACCAATACATTCCCAAAAACATATTACATGATCCCAAAGGCAATACATTCAAATGTGTTGTGATAGGCATACCATTCAAATCAAATTCTCAAGCTCTTACCCAATGATGAATTTTCTTCTTTGTACCTATAGCTAATTGCAATAATTGAGATTCTGCATGCAATTCCTTACTCAAACAACACTTATCCACCAAGTTGGGACTAACATAGCTATAATTAGATCCAAGGTCAATCAAAATAGAAATAACATGATCACAAATCTTACCATCCATATCAATGATAGATGCCTGATGGTATTCCTTTTCGTTATCCAATACTTCATAAATAAGAGGATCACTCTGACCAACATCCCCAACAGTCTATGCCTCTTGCGCCCTATATATCTGGCCACCCTGATTCTGTGGGAAATCTCTCTTAAGGTGCTCCTTTCCACATGTCCAACACTCCAACCAACTAGTACCATCACCTTTATGTTTTTGTTGTGACCCATGTTGATGTCTAGCTATACTAAACCACTTTTGTGGTGCCACATTCTCTTTCTCGAATGCTTTGTAGGGCCTTAATCATTTAGCTTTTTATTTACCTTTACCTTTGCATTTTCCTTTCCATCTTGGCTGATTTTCATTCTTACACTTTAACTATTCATAGAAATGCTTCAATTTCCCAATAAATTCCTCAAGTGATCGAGGCTCATCATACTCAAGCTGGTCTCTAAATGCTAATGGAAATCCACTGACAAATAATTGAACTTTATCCTTCTCATATTTAAGATATGGTACATACCTCAATAGCTCCAGAAACATGGTTGTGTACACTTCATATATCATTGACCCCATATTTAACTCATAAAATTCTTTGGCCTTACTATCATAGTACCTTTATGACAAGTATTTCTTCCTGAAAAGCCTCTTGAACTCATGCTAACTCAAGAACTTCGTCCTGATGTCTCTTACCTGCTTCATGTCTTCACACCAAATATTTTCATTGCCTTTCAAGTTGAAGGTAATGATTTTCGCCTTCATGTTATTTGTATACTCATGCAACTCAAAGAACTTGTTCATCCAAAGTATCCAAACCTTTGCATATTCTAGCTTCTTCACATCTACATTAAAATTAGGTGGATTTTCTTTCTTAAATTCATCTGGCAAGAATCCCCTATCACTCCTTCTGTATAGAGGATAACGATGATGATCATGGTTCCTGTCAGAACCAGAACTAGAATAGTACATGTATCCATCTCCTCTCCTATATAGATTATCCAACATTCTTCCATATCTAACCTTGTCATCTATGTCTGACCTCTAACCACCATGAGACCTACTTCCATATGTCCCATTAGTTATGTCCTCTTATCCATGGCTGATTCGAGGTGACCCTTATTGTTGCAATTATGACAAACTTTGAAGAAGTATATCATTAACCTCTACTTGTTTCTCTTTTGCCTACATGATTTTTTCTTTGTTAGCCTTACAACACCTTATTTATTCCTTCAAGCTTCTAAATGTGTATACCAAATTAGAATAGTTCCCAACACCACACTTCTCGTTTACTTCATACGAAGAGTCTTTGTAGTCTACCATCTTGCCAGTCATTTTGGTATTTCTCCTGCAAGGCATAATATGTCAGCTAAATGAAATCATGATAAACCAAAATACCTTAGTATAATTTGGGGAGGATACCTCCTCTGCAAAATCATCCAAATCAGCATGATGCATGTATAATAACTAAGTGCGCCAACCATTCTAGCTAGAGTCCAGTCATTACTGCATGACCACATCACTACACATACTATGACCTCATGCATGATGAAATTAAGCATACTAGTGTACA
Organism: Pinus tabuliformis; assembly: GCA_031772625.1. Classification (NCBI taxonomy): domain Eukaryota; kingdom Viridiplantae; phylum Streptophyta; class Pinopsida; order Pinales; family Pinaceae; genus Pinus; species Pinus tabuliformis. Next base: position 1,244,522,338 of record CM062817.1, on the reverse strand, counting down.
TGGAAAATACGAAAGCATAAACACCATGTAACCGATCATACACTCATGAAGACATACTTCACAACAACAACATTATCTTTCACATCACGACATCACTGCAACCATGAATAACACCATGCATATGCAACAAGCACGTAGACCAAAAGTATGATTAAAGAAAACAACATGAATGCATGACCAACACACCACCCATTTAGTCCAATGGGTGAACCAGGCTCTGATACAACTCTATAGCACCCTCCTCCCACATTTACCCAAGTAACTAGCCAACCGAAGTAAACATGAGATGAGATGATACTATGATTAGATTCAACCTCCTATGTGACCATAAGGGAGTGGAATTGATAGAAGCACAACATATAGACCTTCCACAATAGCTACAGGACTCCCAAGAACCATCCCAAACGCTCAAGTAGTTAGCCCCTAGGTCCCACTTAGGTTTTATACCACTTGACCTCTGGATGCTCCCATGTTATAAGCCTGCCACCATCCAGGAGGCTCTGGACACTCTTAGGACAAGGCATGCCAGTGTTGAGGGACTATTTTTGTCTTGTATGTGGATGATATGTTGTTGATTAGAAATAACAAAGAAATTATGTAGGAATTGAAGACCCAATTGGCCTCCAAATTTGACATGAAAGATATTAGTTCTCCAAACTATATTTTGGCCATGGAAATTAAATGAGATCAGGAGAAAAGGAATATCTGGTTAAACTAGAGGATGTATTTCAAGACAATATTGCATAGGTTTAATATGAAGGATAGAGTGAAGGTTTGTATTGCTGTAGGTGTAAAGTTATCTACTGAACATTGTCCCAAGACACAAGAAGAGAAAATGACATTTCCCATGCTCCATACACAAGTGCAATCAGTAGCCTGATGTATGAAATGGTTTGTACTAGATCATACATTGCACATGTAGTGGGAGTATTGATTAGGTTGATGTTAAAACTGAGGAAGGAGCATTGGACAACAATGATGTTGTTTTTCAGGTATTTGTGTGGCACTAGTGATTATGGTATGTGCTACCAAGGAAGACCATGATTAGATAGAGTTTTGGACATCCATGGATTTTTTGTTGCAGACTGGGCTGAATATATGGATCAGAGAAGATGTACAAGTAGATATGTATTTAACCTATTTGGAGGCGCAGTCATTTCAATGTGCAAGAGACAATGTGTAGTGGCACTTGCAACTACACAAGTAGAATACATGGCATCCACTCATGCATGAAAGGAAGCAGTTTGGTTATATAGAATATGTTCAACTATGGGGTTGGTACAATGAACTATAAGGATAGACTATGAAAACCAAAGTGCACTTTTCTTACAAAAGGACCCTGTTTATCATTCAAAGACAAAGCACATTGATGTTCAACGTCACTTTCTGAGGGATATGATTAAGGACAAAATGATGTTGTTGGTAAGGGTGGAACTTTGAAAAATGTTGTAGATGCATTGAAAAAGACTCTGAGAACTAAGAAATTTTCTTGATGTAGAGAAACAATGGGAATTGTAGGGCTAGACCAATGACTAAGATCTCTTGTGTCCCCCCATGGAAAGAAAACAACAAGTGGGAGAATGTTAGGTGTCTGTTATATTCTTTCCATGAATAGCCCCACATGCGGGGGAGGGGGGGGATAGCCACCCTTGTTCGTTGCAGCGAGCACAACAGGGGGGTCAAAGGGGGGTGGTAGCCCCACCTGTTGTGGGGTTTGAGGGGGGATGTAGCCCCCCTCTATAGGGTTTGGGGTAGCACCATAAGGAAAAAAAAAATTGGACCTTATATTAGGTGGGTGAACCTAACTATGGTTTTGTGTGTGGTTTTCGCACATGATTTTGGGCATGATGGTTTTTTTCCCATGGTATTTTCTAGATCCTATCAAGGGAACTATGATTATGTTCTAATAAACGGTTAATGGATTGGGATTTATGGATGCTTCAACATGTATATATATTTATTGTAACATTGAAATGAATATAATGAAAAATCAATCTGGTAGTCCCGGTTTTGGGATCCAGGGGAAAATATTTATGTATATTTGTTTCATATTTTATGCTCTCACCATTGTTTAATTTTTGTTTTTAGAATTCATATGCAGGTAATTTATGTATGGGGCGAAAACCTACATTTTCAGTGTAAGGCCGAGCTTCGTGACCTTGTCCTCCACTGGTTCCTCTTCTTAGACACCTAAGTATGAAACTTCTCAACATGTTTCTTCAACCACTTCCTTCAGCTTCTGTTCCTACTTTATTGCCTGATACCTCTCCTAGATCACATCGTCGAGCTTCCACTATAGTGAAGCTCACTCTCTTTCTACCTGAATGTTCAACTATGAGGTGTGTTGTTTGCGTAGCTTCATCTCATTTATTATTTATCGATGCATCTTGTGTAATCTTTGCAATGGTATGACTACGATGTTCATGTTGACATATCTCCATTCTTTAACCTGCTATTGAACCTTGGCGGAGTCAAACTACAAGTTTCCTATAGGTATTGGTGCTATTCGTGCTGCAAGTGCAGGCTCTACTGATCTTTCTTCTCCGATCTTCTCCACTACCTACATTGGCTATCTACCTTTTTGTGCCAGTATCTTAAGTTCTGTGATGCTCCTACACACTAGTTAGAAGTGCGTCATAGTGATCTGCTAACCTCTTCCATGACTCTGTTGTTGCCTCTTGAATTCTATCACCAATCTAACCCAAGTAGCCATCAATGAGGACCACTGGCATTATATCCTTTGTCTTGTCTACCTTATGTTTCTTTTTGGTTCTTGTGGTAGCTTCGGCACCTGTCCTCCTCTTCTTTGTGACAGCTAGCTCTGTCTCTATATTTTCATATTCTTTGTTTTACTCAATAGCTTCAGGAGGATCCTCGCAATCCTCACCGTGTTTCTCCTCTAGCTCTAACTCATGGTCATCCTTATCTTTCCCACTAGATTCCCCATGCTGTATCGTGTCCTCCTCTGTTAGAATATCCTTTACCTCTGTCTCAAGCACAATCATCCATTAGATGGGCCATTATTGTACCTATGCTAGAAGGTCATCTTCTGTTACTAAATATGGCAGGGGATGTGATTTATTCTTTGTGTCCTTGTCAGCCTGTATGTAAACTTTGTGGAAATATTCCTAAGTCCATATGATATAACACAAAAAAACATCATGTTTTCCTATGCTCATGATGGTTTAGTGGTATACCATAAGGACGCATACCACACTACTTCATAAACATCTGAGGCTATCACAGGGAAATATGAATCCTCTGAATCTCTCCATGCTAGCATCTCAGTTATTAAAAGCAACAATGTGTAATGAAATGTAGTACCTTTTTCCTAAACCTCAAGGTAGTTTCTCTAGTACCTTTTTCTTGAACCTCAAGGTAGTAATCCATAAACTCCTGGCATAGATATGCGACCCAGTTGTACTAAACCCCATTAGCACACTGCGCAACTAATGAAACAACTGATGTAGGGACCTCATTAGCTTGACACTTCCTCATGATCTTCCAAGCCAATATATGTGATGCAAAGTGAAATCCCTAGTCACTAATTGAGTTGATATCATAACCTTGCTTCCCTTTTGTTAGTCCAAACTTTTTCTTCATGTTTTCAACTATTTCTCTATCCTAGTCTTTCCCAAAAAATTATTTTGCGGGGTTTTGCCCTTGATACAATAATATTTTGATTCTCCATATGAGCATTTGGCCTATAAGTATCATCTTCCCCATCCAAAGGTATCCATCGTACACTAGCATGAACTTGTCTCACATAGGCTATGCTCCTTGGACTTCTGCCGAAGTAAGACACATTCAACATGTTTAGTAATTCCAATTGCGCCAATCCAACAGCCCACTACTGCAGTTCTAACTTGGTCACACCACTCTCAGGGTAGTGAACCTATTTCAAGTATATGTTTGGTGCGAATTGTACATATTTATTCTTGCCATTAAAATCCTAGTCTGTGAATTTCAGCTGCAGAATTTTCCCAAGGATTTCTCCAGAAAATGGCACTGGCCCTGGAAATAGAGGTTTGAAGGTTCCATAGTTCATATCCTTCGAATCTTTGACTAGTTTTGCATCTAGTTTTGTCGAGGGAATATATCGTGGTAGAGGTGATGGAAACATTGTGCCATCTACTTCCAACTACACTTGTTCTACTTCTTCCTCACTATCTCTCACATGTTCGAGCTACTCAACAGGTTTATTATCCTATTTCTTCTTCGTGTTGTCTTCCTTGGTCACTTTCTTTATCGAGGATCATTGTTGTGTTTGTGATGATGCCATTGCAGGTGATGTTGCTACGAGCATATTAGATGATGTTGTGGGCATACCATCTAATGCTTTAGTTGTTGCTTCCATGACTCCAACTAAGCCCTTCTTGTTAAATATATGAATGAATTCTTTAGTTGATAGGATATTCATGCGACAATTTATGCAACTTCTTCACAATGGAAATATTTGAATTCTCAATTCAACAAAGTTCCAAATCTAGGTGGGATGCAGATTTTTATAAAAAATATGAGGTTTTGATCCCATCATTAGCTCAAATTGTGTTCAAATTGTGCTCATTAATTTCACATATATCCTAAGGTCTTATCAATTTGTCCTCATAAATGAAACTTCCCGTGTGTTTTAACATTAACTTTCCCTTTTAATAGTCATATTTTTCCAACGAACTTTGATGCATCCTATAGTGTAGCGCACAACCCCTCTTACATCGCAACTCTTATGAACTTTGACATAATTTAGGCTATAGCGAAGTAAATTCCTACGTCAAAGCTCTCTCTATAGCAAAGTTTATATTCCAATGCCCACTTTCAATTTCAAATGGTAGTAAGACTTTTCTCCTTTCTTTCTGAGAGTGAAGTTGTAGGGGCAGGGTTGTCCCCATACAACTTCAATCTGCTACCATTTAACCTTCCTTGAATCATTTCTCCATTTAAATTTTCTAATTGAACTGCACCTCCATTAGTAATATGGTTTAAAATGTAAGGTCCTAACCAATGCATCTTGAATTTCCATGGAAATTTTATAAAATTACTTTCATAAAGGAGAACAAGGTCTCTTACCTAGAACTTCTTCTGCTTAATATGTCTATCATGCCAAGCTTTTTCTCTTGCTTTCTGTACCCGTTGATGGAATCCTTCTATAAATTTGTCTTCCTATAAAGCAAGCACCTTTCCATTCTTTCCTTCATTATATCATGGTATTCTATATCTATAAAAGTTGCAATCGTCAAGCTAGGCACGGTGTATTCCATGGGAATCAAAACTTCTTGCCCATAAACTAACCAGAAGGTTGTTTGACTTTTAAAATTTTTACATGTGGTCCTATAAGCCCATAATACTTTTTGAGTTCTAAGGTGCCACTCATCTCTATTCGCATTACATACCTTTGTAAGTGCATTCTCCAAAATATTATTAAATGCTTCAACTGTTCCATTGGCTTGAGGGTGATAATGGTTACTCTTCTGATGATAAACTTGGAACTCCTTATTCAGCGCTTCAATAGTATTATTTAGGAAGTGTGAACCTTGGTCACTCATCAAAATCTTCAGACATCCAAATCTACACAATATGTACTCAAAAATAAACTTCATAGTAGTCTATGTGTTGTAGTCCTTTACTGGTTCTGCTCCGGCCCATATTATCAAGCAAGCAATCACTATAATTATGTACCTTGCACCAGTCCTCTTTCTAACTGGGTTGATGGGTCCAAAAAAACAATGAACCACTTATCAAAGGCCTACAATGTAACTTGTGGTACCAATGGCATATCATCTCTTCTAGAAGGCTTCCCTATTCTTTCACACACATCACATGCTCGCCAATACTCCTTCACATCTTTATGTAGTGTAGGCCACCACAATCCTTCTCTCAAAATCATATGTGCAATAGATTTTCCTGCATAATGTCCACCAACTGTACCTCCATGAGCCTCTGCTAGAATCATTTGTCTTTTATGTTCAGGAACATATTTGTGTAGTATCTCATCAAGTCCCATCTTATATAAATATCTTCCTATTAATGAAAATTAAATTGCCTTAACCACTAATTATTTCTTTTTTGTATAGTATACTCCCAAGGAGCCATTCCTATAGTAAAAAATTGAATGATATCCACCAAATGGTCATCTACAATTCCGATTGCAAATAATCGCGCATCAGGGAGATATCCTCTATGTTGGTTGGTTCTTCCCCTGTTTCCAATCTTGGCAAATGGTTAGGTCCCACATTCAATCTCCCTGGTTTAATAATGATCTCAAAATCATATTCCTGGAATAACAGTAACCATATACAAATATTTCTTCCTAACATAGGATTCTTAACCAAATACTTTAGTGCAAAATGATATGTAAAAATTTTAAAGAGTGACCCCAACAAGTAGTGTTTAAACTTCTGCAAAGAATATACGATAGCCAATCCTTCGTTTTTTTGTAGTGGTGTAAATCTTTTCTAATTTAGATAACTTTATACTTGCAAAATCTATAGGATGATCAATCGCTCCTACACCAGGTTGTGCCAATACCACTCTGAAAGCTATAAAAGAGGCATTCACATGAACATGGAATTCCTTATTCCAATTAGGGAACACTAGTATAGGTGCAACTACCATGTTTTCTTTCAATATGTCGAGGTTTTTTCGACATTATTCATTCCACTGAAAAGTTACATCCTTCTTCAAAAACTTCTCCATAGGGACAGTAATTTGAGCATACCCCTGGATGAACTTCCTATAATACCTAGTATGTCCCAATGTAGTACGTAGCTGTCTTACTATATTAGGTGGAGGCAAGTTCATAGTGATAAAAATATTAGAAGGGTCCACCATTAGTCCTTTCTTACAGACAATATTTTCTAACAATATGTCGAAGGGTACACAAAATATTCACTTATTTAGGTTCAAAGAGATTTGATATTATGTACATGTGTCAAGCATATGCCTTAAAATTCCAACATGTCTTCTCAACAATCCAAGTACCATCTAATCATCAAAATATACCTCTAAAAAATTATGAATGTATTGCTTAAACGTTGCGACCACCACCCTAGAAAATATAGCTGGGGAATTTTTCAATCAAAAAGGCATTACTGTGTATTGATATGAGCTCCATTCTGTAGAAAATGTGGTCTTGTGCCAATCTTCAAGTGCAATCCTAATTTGATGACAACCTAAGAATCCATCTATAAATGTGTAAGCTTCTTGACCTCCTACATTGTGTAGCACTCCATCTATGAAAGGGGTATGGAAGCGATCATTTAAACATGCATCATTCATCTGCCTCAGATTAACACTGATCCTAATTTTCCTTGAGTCTTATTTTCTTGCACCACCATAGGAATCACCCACTTTGATTCTTCTACTAGTTCAATAATTCCTACTGATATCATCTTATCAAATTCTACTTTCACTTTATCCTTATACTTTGGGTTCAGCCTGTAAGGTCTTTGTTTCACTGGCTTTGTGTCAGGCTTAAGGGGAATATTCATGACTCCTAGATATCCTATTATACCCTTCAACCTCAAAAACTTGGTAGGGAACAATTCTTGATATTCATGAAGTAAATATGTAACTTTGTTGATTGTATCTTTGTCCAAGTAGTCTCCTATTATTGCAAACTTGGGTTCCTTTTCTAATCCTATGTTCACTTTCTTGGTCTTCAGTGGCTTCATTATGTCTGGTATCTCTGGCTTAGTTCCAGTTACTTTGCGGTATCCTTCTGACTCTAATATGTCGATGTTGCTAGGATCTTCTTCTTCATTTGAAGTAAGGTTATAACATTCGAGTGCATTTTCGATCTGCGCAATCCAATTAGGTTGTTGCCATGTCAGTGGGGTTACATTCTCAAAGATCCTCCTTTTTAGTGTCTGAAGGGCTAAATATATGTATGGAAAATGATTCTCAAAGCTTAATGTTAATATGAATCCATAAACCATGTCTACTTAGTTCATGGTACAATGTCGAAGCTTTGTTTCTAGGTGCTAGTTCTTAGGGATTGTCTCTAATGTATGAAAGAATCCATGCATCCATTCTTGCTCTAGAATCTCCTTCCATGCTATAATGTATAAATGGATATGATTCCTAGGATTAGTTTCACCATCATATCTTATCTCTATTTATGTATCTATTTGTCCAAATCCTATCCACATTAGTCTTCAACATTCCTACCAGCATCCTATATTCTTCTTGTGTGTATTCCAACATCTAGCAGAGTTAGCTTTCAAGGCTATTTCCAAGGCTAGTAGCCTTTGATTGTCTAGAACTTGTTCTTCATAATCATTAAGAAACCTATTTACATCACTTAAGACATCATAAGAAGGAAGGTTACATACCTCAGATATCATACAAGGAACTCATTTATTAATTCTTGCACAATGCCTTATGGATACTTCATGCAACCGAATCTGCCAATTTTCTAATTCTTCTTCTGAGTTTGAGGTACAAGAACTATCATGATCCCAACTCAACTTTCCTTCTCCAGTAGGGTTAACACAATCTTGTTCCTTCATTGTCATTTGATAGATATTATCTATGTAAAGTGTGCATTATTCTTCTTTCACTAGTTCTATATATCTTACTCCTGATGGATCCAAAGGAACAATTAATCTCATATTGTTTCCATCAAATATCATCTGTATCTTCTTCAAATTAACTATGCCCATATTGTCAAATGCATTGTCAATTCCAAGAAATGAAGGATAAGGGTTACTATCATCGACGATATCTATTACTTCAAAATCAACAGTGGTGAAAACTCCTTCAATATCCACTGTGACACCTAGCAGTATTCCTAGATGGAAGGTCTTTTACTAATTTCCCATCCTTAATTGAATAGGTGTCCACTGTAGCTTCGTTTTAACCAATAATTTCCATGTATGTTTCGTCAAGACATTAGCATCGGATCCTAGATCTAGAATAACTTGATCCATATTATATACTCCTATCTGTGCACTACCCCTCATCTCTCTTTTGGTTCTTTTTTGTGGATGAAAATTGTTGACTGCGCGTATATCACTTCGTAGTGTTCCTTAAGATGTAAAGGAATCTATCAACTCCTGAAGCCCTTCTACAACCTTTTGATCTATTAACAATTTCATACAAGTCCGGAGAAAAGATTTTAAAACACCTACTTGATTTGTTGAATCCTGGCCTTGTGTTAGAGCTTGATCTTGCATCGGAGCTCAGTTGTATATCAAAGCTGATGATATGTAATAGTTCCTCTTTTGATCGGGATTTGGTTGTGCACTAGAGGTGGAAGCTCCAACATCCATAAAACTTCGGTTTACTTCCATAAATACTTCCTTTTTCTTTTTGAATATCAAAATAGGAATTTTATCATCAGTCTTTCTGACCCACGCACTTTAAGGTTCTTTCTTTTCATTCACTTTATCACTACCAGTCACAACTCCACTACTAGTGACAATACTAATTTGAGCTTCATCGGTCTTGCTTTTTGCAATCATGAATTGAATATTCTGTATCAGCTATTGATTACATTTTTCTTGCATCTTCACCATAAGTACAGAAGATTCTTTAATTAAATGTTCAAGGGATTTACAATACTTACATGCTGTTGTCGGATTCTGGAAGTCTCTCGCAAAATGACCTAGTTGACCGCAGTTATAGAAAATGATATGTCCACGTCCTCAATCAACTCTACCACCTCGACCTCTTCCTTGGTAACCTCCTCGAACACTGCATTGTCCATTATCCTCATGCCCATGCTCTTTTTCCTTCATTATATAAGTGTCAACACCATGCTCCATCATTAGCTCGTAAGCCTAACAATTATTCTCATCATGTCCTTTTAATATAAAAATTTGCAGTATAGATTCTTTGGAGTACGTGCATATTTTTGTAACAAGTAATCGTCTTATGAATGATGTTAACCTCTGGTCTTACATATTTTGCACCACATGCTAGATCATGTATTTAGAGGATTCGGTGCTCCACTAGCCATGTAATTCCTGAAGATAGGGCACTTTTATTTAGAATGGCCCTCTGATATGCATTTTGTGCATCATACTTCTTCTATAACTTCTTTTCTTTTCTTGATTTCTTGTAACTACGGGGTTGGGTTTTCCAGCTGAATCTGAATCTGTTGCATGCCTGCATTATTATCTCCTATACGTGAAGCTTCCAATTTCATCGCAATTTATATCGCTTCAGCTTGAGTTCCTATCTTTTTTTGCATTAATGGGAATCTGATGTGCGGTAGCATCCCAAATATAAACCATTCTTGATGTTTCTACGAAGCTATATTGAAGCGTACTTGATCCAATAACACCTTAAATCTTTGATCAAACTCCCAAATAGACTCAGTAGGTTTATGTTTGATCTCTTTCAACTCAGTGATGCAACACGACTCAAACTTCGGCTTCCTAAACTCTCTTATCGGTGCTATTATCATATTCGAAAATGTTATGTTCTGATGATTTGAATACTTCATATACCATGTCAATGCTCTATCTCGAAACATTGTAGCGAATTGCTCTTTATTTATAATCTCATTGTTTTTCTGCTTCGTTTTCCGTACTACTTCACATAAAAACTAAAACTCTTCTACATGCCCCAATCGAGTTCCCTTGAAAATGGGTAGCTTAATATCATCAACCATACTTCTTCTTGGAGAGGGAGGGGAAAGGGTAGGGGTAAGGGGAGGGGGATGGTGGTTAGGAGGGGTAGAGGGAGGGAGAGGGGGAGGGGTAAAACCACAAATACCCTGGCTATTACTATATTTTGGCTTCGAAAAACTCTCATTCTGGACATGTGAATAGTGTGAAGTTACCTAAGGGTTATCAGGGACGCTTTCTTCACTTTTAGATTAACTCAAAAGAGGGCTATAATCAGTGTTTATGAAAGTCTTTGGATCTTGTACACGAGATCTCTTTCTGGTATCTACTCTATATCTCTTTCCACTTTGCATTGTGCCAATCTCTTGCTCAAATTTATTCCCTCTTCTTCCAAACATAAGTAAACTAGGAATCTAATTGCATCTATAAAACTAACTTTTCACACAGAAGCATCTTAATCCAAAGTTTCTAAGATTTCAAACACTTACCATGCGTCCCTTGAAGAATCATTGTTTCGCTTCACCATAGGACACAGTCGAGTATATTGTAAAACTAGTAATGAATCGTCCCAAGATACTATCAATCCAAAAATTGACAACCCTTGAAATCCTATTGTCACTTCTAATGAGTAGCTGTATTAGTTCAGGAATCCACACCATAGGTTCTTCACCTTTAAAACAATAATTTCTTTTAGTCAACCTTGATATCCACTCATATAGCTTGGCAGGAAATGAAGCAAAGAAAAATTGTATTGGTATGTAAAAATATACTTCTGTAACCAAGCTTCATCTATCAAATGAGGGTTTTTGTTTTCTTGATCTGTAAATTCTCACTCTTTTAGTTCTATCTAGTCTTGAATTTATTTCTTCGACAGGTGCCCCATTGGCATATCCTTCAAAAAGATCCTAGTCCTCACAACAAAACCATTTTTTGGCTTGGTTTGGGCTGACCCACGTTCTATCTATACTTCACACCAACAAAATCCTCAATCACTCGCCCTTTCAGCAATGATCTGCAAGTAGATCACAGTATCACCCGAGGAGACTACGGGAGTATGCAGAACTAGGTTTCTACAGGCTTGAGGGACTAGGGGATTTGGTATTATTATGTTTCATTATTATTAACATTCATAAATGACTTTGGCACATTACATAAATCACTTAAACATGCCATCTAAAACCATAAACCGTCATTGTGCTGAAATTAAATGTAAATGTAATAACTACAATTCTAAAATAGATAATAGGAAAATATACAAATGAAGACACCAAATTACCATGGTTCACTCTAATGTGGGGATACGTCCACAAGAAATATTTCTTAATATAATAAATATTGTACAACAAATAGTTCTTGGCCTGTGCACTAAGCTGCATGCTATCTATGCACTCAGATGCAAACTCAGGCCTCTGCACACTCAACTGCAGAGCCTCTCCTTCACTACAAAACTACAGATCACAATAATACAACCATAACACTGATTTGGATTTGAAGATAGATAGGATGATTTTATTCTTATTATTTTACCCTATATATATTATTACATCGACGGGTTACATCATTAGAATACCATGGTCCAATTACCATGGACTCCTTAAAACAAGTAACTATGGTCCAAAACCATTGCCTCTTTACAAAAATAGCATGCTTTTACATAGGAGGGGCTTCAAGCCACCCCGAAGCCATTATACCGCATGATATATTCCGAGTACTCCACTGTGTGATCCACTTTGTACTCCACTTCTTTACTACGTGCTCCACTACATTTCACTCTATAAAATGTGGAGTCTTTGCCAAAATCTAGGCCAAGTTGGGCTGCGTCCAACAATTTAGGGAGTCTAAAAAGAGATTAAAGGGAAATTGAGAGGGTTACTTTTGTGAGCTTACAAATCGTGAAAAAGTGATAATAGTATGCTCCATAGTCAAAATGAATTTTTTTACATCAAAAACCTCATTAGTTCCTTCAAACAATTGTTAACCTACTCAAAACATCACTAAAAGATTAAAAATATATGATACATGGTAAAATTAGGTCAATTTGAGGTCCAAATAATGAATTATAATAAAATAATAATAAAAATGACCATGAATAGGAGAAAATAATTTCTATTTTTACCATTCCACATTTTATCTCTTGGTGAGTGAGCTCTCTGTGCATCTTCCCCCTAATCTTTAGCGGTTGGCTACGACCAATCCAATAGATAATTTTTGGTGCTGTAATTTCCAGGTATGAGATTGTTAGGTCCCTATACTACTAGTGTAACCCCTTATTGTTATTAGTACAACCCCCTTATTATATCGTTGTGCCCATGTAGTCCCATGTAGTCCCCATATTGTTATTATTGTGCCCCATAGAAGCCCACTATTGTTATTATTGTGCCCTTACATTGTTATTGTTATGTCAGCTCTGATTATATTATGATCCCTTAGATTCCCATATATAGAAAGGAGGTTTTTTCATTTGTATCATCAAAGAATTGTTCATTTGTGTAATGTAAAGGAGGTTTCCCCCTCGAAGAGGCTTAGTTTGAAAGCATTTATATATATTTTCTATCTTTTTGTGAGCTGGTTTCATAACATTTGGTATCAAATATTTGGATTCTAAGTTTTTGCTCCTCCAAACAGGCCATCGTGGGATGTTCGCTATAGCTGTTTTTATGAAACATTTCAGAAGCTAACAAAAAAACCATTTGAGTCGATATCGCTTGGAACCTCAGGTCCAAATTTGAGATCTTGTATACCTATATTTTCAGAGATATGATCCAAGGATGTTAGGGTTTTTACAAGATCCCAAATTATATCTCAAAGAGTTGACCTGGGGAAAATTGTCATAACTTTTTTTTTTCTAAGCATCAGATTGAAATTTTGTAAGCTGTTACAGAAAGAGGACACACTATAGTTTTCTTTGTATCAGTTTCAAATCCTATGGTGAAAAAGTGACACGTGGCACTTTGTAAAAGCTCGCTCTACTGAAAAAATCTTTAATTAGTTCATTGTGGGTGATTTGGCATAACTCTTCATTAGAGAATCCAATCTTGATCATACTTGCGAGGTTAGAAAGAGTACTTAGAGGGTTACCATAGGAAGCAATTTTAGACCTTGGAGATTTAAAATTACAAAGACAACAGATTCAATATCGATCTCCTACAAAGTGAAAAAAGGTGTGTAGTTTTTTTAAATTTTTGCATAAGTCTGGTTTGAAAATTTAGTTTGAAGGAATTCAAAGGGCATAGTGAAGCATTATTATCAGTAATTGATGCCCCGAAGAAAGAAAATTGAAACACCTAGTAAGCAACCTGAAAGCTCTAGCATGACTCATGAAGAAGAAGAAGAAATGCAACATGATATATCAAAATTACGAGACCAAGTGCAACAAATTTCACTCGCACAAAAAGTAACAAAAGCTAAGATGGATGGTTTAAAGAAAGATGTAGAACCTAAGATATATGACATGGAAGCTAAGATGGATGGTTTAAAGAAAGGCGTAGAAGCTAAGATGAATGATGTGGAAGTTAAGATGGATGGTGTGGAAGCTAAGATGGATGGCATGGAAGCTAATATGAATGATTTAAAGAAAGGTGTGGAAGCTAATATGGAAGATTTGAGGACAGATTTGACAACGTTCCTACAAGAAATGCTTACTAATGGTGAAATGGTAGTAAAGGAAACTCATGATGAGAGCAAAATAAATGTTAATCATTATTTCATAGATTCTAATGTCAGATCGAAGAACCACCATGTTCCAAAGATCGATATGAGGAAGTTTGATGGTAAGGATCCCTTATCATGGATATTATAGATGGAGAGATTTTTTGATCTCCATAATGTGCAAAACACACAAAAGGTACGCATTACAACTTTATATTTGGAACCAAATAAGTTTGTATGGTATCGATGGCTTTTCTCTCATAAACAAATTGTCACTTGGGCTATTTTTACAGATGAAATGATAGCACATTATGAGGATACAAAAAGAAACACTTTTTTAAGCCAATTGATAAAACTCAAAAAAAATATTCTTAGGGAATTGCATAACTCTCCCTTAGGATGGCACTTAGGATTTCTACAAACTTACCACAGGGTTAAGAAGGATTTTTTTGGGATGGCCTTAAATTGGATATTCAAAATTTTGTGGCGGAATGTTTGGTATGCCAGCAAAATAAAGTAAACAATTAAGACTGCAGGTCTATTTACACATTTATCCATTCCAAGCCAACGTTGGGAGGAGGTTTCAATGGATTTCATCACAAGTTTACCAAAGTCTGAAGGAAAGAGTGTTATCATGGTGGTAGTTGATAGACTTACCATTTATGCACACTTTTGTGCATTATCTAATCCCTTTAAAGCGAGTACTATTTCTACTACATTTATGGAAACAATTCAAAAGCTACATGGAAACCCAAATATTATTGTAAGCGACAGAGATCCTATTTTCATTGGAAATTTTTGGATAGAATTGTTTTCTTGTTTTGGTACTTAGTTAGCTCATAGCTCATCTTATCATCCTCAATCTGATGGGAAAACTGAGATAGTAAACAAATGTTTGGAAGGATATCTTTGTTGCTTTGTATATAATAAATAGACATAATGGGTCAAATGGTTGCCTCTGGATGAATTGTGGTATAACACTTCCTTCCATACTACAACAAAAATGACCCCATTTATGGCACTTTATGGATATCGTCCACCATCCATCACATTGTTGGAAATAATACTGAGAGGGGGGGGGGGGGGGGGGGGGGTGAATCAGTATTATTAGATCATTAAAACATTTTTCAATGCTCAAAAACATATACGCTACTTCAGTTAAGTGAACCCGTGTGTACATGCTGCTGTGTCTAAAGCAACTAGCGTATATCCAGAAATCTTATGATTCAGTTAGCTTATCTTCAGTAAATGCATCAGAACATTATTAACCATATTAACAGTAAACATGTGAAGTATAACAGAACAGATCATCACACAAAAGCCACACACATGAACACAAAGATATAAGGTGGAAACCCAATGTGGGTGAAAACCACCTGCTGCAAGTCATCTCAATCTTCTTCTTAATAAGAAAATCCTTTTACAATATTTGTACTGGTGCAGTCTTATACCAGTACGGGAGCTACAACTCCCTTTGCTCTTGTACTAGCCGATCCATTTACTAGTACACAGGCTGCTACCTGCTACAATGCTCCAAAGATCTCCCTTAGCTTTTGTACTAGCTTAGATACTAGTACGTAGGTGCTTGCCTACAATCTTCTCTCCTCCAGGTACCACGTTTCATCAATTTTCAGACTGGATACACTGAAGCACAACACATAATCTGAGAGGCCACTTTTCATCCAATTTTCATACTGGACCCATAACTATCATTGAAGCTCAAAATAATCATCAAACTCTGAATCACTGAAACCATGTTAACAACACCATTACCAGAACACAGAGCAGACACAGAACTCTGTAATAATCATCAGACCCATCTGCAACTTCAAATATCAAGCTTTACAATGTATACGCTACTTCGATGAATCAAACCCGCGTGTATACGCGCTTTTGCCAAAGACAACCCGCGTACAGATCTAAAAATAATTTCTCATAACTTGCAGCTGTACCAGACATCAGTCATACTCATAACACTTATAGAACAATACATGCGTCAGTATGTAGATCTAGAATAAGCATCATAAAGATAGTTCATTTCAAACCATTTGATCCCGATCTCTCCTTAGATCTTGTTCTCAATTAGCCGGTGAGATCCCCTCCTTAGCTCAAATCAAGCAATGCATCATCAACCCATAACCTGCATACTGGATCTCATACTTCTTCAGATATTCAAGACATTTCAGATACCCTTGCCTAATGATTTCCTTCTCCTTATATAGCCTTAGGCCTTGTTTAATACCAAGAGCCAAAGCCATAGAAATCCAATACCATCAACTTCAAAACTAGGGATCAACACGTCCGTCGAGACACCAAGGTCCAAAACCATAGGCACAACTTCCAAGGAATAACCGCCGTAGACCAAAGATAAGTTTTCCACATACACGCGCTTTTACTGAAGCCAACCTGCGTGTACACGCGACTTGGTATATAGCGAACCTGCGTATACGCGACTTGGTATATAGTGAACTTACTTGTATACGCGACTTGGGCTTAATGAACCTGCGTGTATGAACTTTCTCTTCTTCTTATAGTCTGATCATCAATTCCTTGCTGCTGACCTTCTGTACTATGATTTGTCATCAGTGTGGTTTGCCATCAAGGACAACACTTATCTCATAATGCCAACACACATCATATTTAAGAGAAAATTCTAAGGTTCAAGCAGTGGAAGATCACATTGAGCATCAACAACAAGTTCTCCAACTCTTAAAGGATAACCTCACCTTGGCAGAGAATAGAATGAAACACCAAGTAGATCAACATCGCAGTGAAAGAAGTTTTGATGTAGGCGATTGGGTATTTTTACGGCTACATCTTAAGCAAGCTATTTATGAGAAGCAAATGTTGGCAATACTACATGCACTTAAGGAATGGCGACCTTACCTAATGGGAAGACACTTGAAGGTAAAAATGGATCATGATAGTCTTAAATAATATTTAGAACAAATATTATCTTTAGAATAACAGAAAAAATGGGTCACAAATATGTGGGTTATGACTTTGAAATCATCTATGAAAAATGGAAGAAAAATGTTGTTGCATATGCACTCTCAAGAAAGAATGAGGACGTGGAAGGATTTTTTTGTGTTATTTCTATTATCCAACCAGATTGGATAAAAAAAGCAAGGGATGAATGGAAGAAGGACAAAGAAGTGTGGCCACTCATTCAAAAGTTAGAGAAAATTCCAGTTCAAACAATATTGCCAAAACTTGACGACGAAGGAAAAATCATATTGGAACCTGGAGTAGTCACAAAAACAAGAACTCAAAAACTATGAAACTAATCAATTTCATAGTATCCATCAAGTGGAATAACTTACCCACTACAGATTCCACATGGGAGGACAAGAATTTTATACAAAAACATCAAGAACTACTCAAGCATTGAGGACAACAATTTTTGAAGGAGAGGGGCATGTTAGGTCCCTATACTACTAGTGTAACCCCTTATTGTTATTAGTACAACCCCCTTATTATATTGTTGTGCCCATATGGTCCCCATATTGTTATTATTTTTCCCCATAGAAGCCCACTATTGTTATTATTGTGCCCTTACATTATTGTTGTTATGTCGGCTCTGATTATATTATGACCCCATAGATTCCTATATATATAAAGGAGGTCTTGCCATTTGTATCATCAAAGAATTGTTCATTTTTGTAATGTAAAGGAGGTTTCCCCCTCGAAGAGTCTTATTTTGAAGGCATTTATCTATCTTTTCTATCTTTTTGTGAGTTGGTATCATAACAAAGATCTTACCTTTCTCTTTATTTTTACATTTCCAGTTTTTCATTTCATGCAATTTTTTTTGAATTTAAGTGCTTTAGGGATTCAATTTTGCACCCTAGATCACGTGCGCCCCAAAAACGTTAAAAAATGTGTTGGGATAGTAAAAATATAACTATGGAGAGTTTTTTAGTGCATTAAATCCCTTTAGGAGGGTGTGTTGGGCACATTTGAAAATTTTATTTTACTCTTTGCACTTAAATTTCTCTCAAATTTTTGCATGGGATTTATTCTAGTGATTTTTCTTGTCATGTTTCAGTTATCCATAAAAATGAAATGTATTTGATTTGGGGAAAAAGAGAACATGACAAAAAATACATGGATGTTTCTAATGATCTAGAAACCATCAACTCATTGAGGAACTGTGGGTTGCTCAAGTTCTTTTGGCTTCCTGGGATGAGAGCACAAATGGAACTGTTGGAGTATCTTGTTAGGGCATGGGATGTGCAGTCATAATACTTCAAGCTTGGATTACATATTCTCAACATACTAGTGGAATTAATTTATATCTTAACATGTTTATTGAGGAGAGGTGATCCTATATTGTTATCTAGTTTGAGAAGGGGTGGAGAGACCGTGAAGGATTATATCACTACACACTGTGGAACTTGACCCCAACCAACAAAATATGGGAAAATGAAGATTAAGGAAGTGGTCCATTTTCCTCTCAGGAAAATCATTTTCATCATTTCTAGATTTGTTGGCAGTGCTATCTTACGTTTGGCTAACAGGTTCCAAATGAAATATGCATTCGAGTGCATAGAACCGACAATGTTCAACTGGAGTGGGGGGGTGTTAGCAAACATTAAGGAATAAATCACCAAGGAAAAACTTTGGCAATTGAAAAACTTTAGGTATGGTTAAATTTTCATCTCATTCACTTTAGACAGGATTCCATTATTTCGTCCACAACATATTTCACTCAAGCTTTTGGATCCCATAGATCCACAAAGGAGGTGATCAGAAAACCTCATTTGTAGAAATGCAGGTGCGTCGTCCATGAGTTTTACACCTATCTTCTTTTGATGGCTATGTATGCAACTCATTATGGTTGAATATTATCCGTATGTCTAGAGGGACTAACATAGAGATCCAAAGCTCATGCTACTTGTAGGTGAGCAATGTTGTGCCATAAGTAAAAAAATAATTTTGATTATTTTTTCTTTTTGAGTTTTACAATATGTTTTTTTGTATTTTCATGTATCCAAGACTAAATAATGATTTTTACATGCATACATTGGACTTGTTAGGCCAATGGATTCATCCTATCTTCAGTGTGTTGAAGACCCACAACAGGCACAGGTTGGAGTAGTTGCATGGGCATGGGAGGTATTACAGGATCTCGATGTGGTTGAGACTCTTGTAGGGTTTGAGTGACATGATGAGGGATTTACCTAGGGAATACTAATGATAAGGTGCAACCCGCAACGTCATACTATTGGAGTACCTAACCATATTAGCCAGTTGTTGTGCAAAGTAGCTCATGTTTGTTTGTTTCCATGAGAATCATCAACATTAGTCTACTAGGAGGCTATAGAGCCATATTTTGAGTACATATATTTTTGATATAATAGTTCCTATGGCCATATGTGTCTCGAGCACATATTTTGTAAAATTAAACTATATATATATATATATATATATATATATATATATATATATATATATATATATATATATATATATATATACCTATCAGATTTTCTTATGTTTTATATTATCTTATTCAATGTATGTGATGTGAATTGAGTTTAATTTACATATGTCACAAATTCCTATCTAAAACATGATTTCCCAATGCATCTTTCAATGTGTTTAGAATTCTAGGAATGTGTTGATATTGTATATAATCAAAATGTCTTTCCATAAGGAGAAACCTTAAAAACATACAAAGCATAGTTGGAATTCTAAATGAATGGAAATTAATCAAGTGTATTCTTATACGTTATGAGTCAATTATGGCAACTATACAATGGATACCATGAGAAATAACATCAGACAAAAGTTCGATCACTGAGCTATACTCAACGATTTTAATGGTAGAGTGACCTATACAAATCCCTTGTAAAATCACTAACTCACCACTTGGATCATATATATCCCAAACTGTGAAGGAAAGGTTATGAGTACTACGACTAGCACCATTAGCATAACAAACATATATTTGAAGGGATGCTAACATTTGAAAACCAAATGTAAATCAATATTAATAGAGATGGTAGGAAAATTCAAAGGGAACACACTGCAAACACACTCAACACACCAATAGACCGTATGTACATAGTGAACTACCAAAAAATTATTTAAGGATAATATTTTTTGAGGTGCAACCCATTGTTGAGGTCCCTTTAGCAATAACATGTTAAACAATGTATGGCATAGCCACATTGGCTCAAACTTCATAGACCCTAACTTATCATACTCCTGATCATACAATAGGACAAGGTCACCTTCTGAGAAGGAACAAGGCTTAACATTATTATCATCTTACACCTTAATGCATTTCTTGTGTGTCATTAGCCATTATGACATAGCGCATGGTTTCATTTAAACGGGTCATATGCAAGAGACACTCTTCTTCTATAGGAGTGGTAGGGAGGACTTTGACACCAAGTTTCAGCGATGGAATTTCACACTCGATATGAAGGATTTCTTCTAGAACATATACCAGTTGAAAAGTCATGAATCCAGTAGAAATATGAATAGAGGTTCAATGTTCCCACAAGGTTTCATAAAGGATAAGATCCCAATTTAATTTGTTGATCCCTATCATGTGTTGGAGCATCATTTTCAAGACTTTGTTGATGGTTTAAACTTTCCTATTCTCCTATGGGTAGTAAGGAGTTGATATTTCATGGTGAATTCCCAACATGACAGTGAGCTCAGACATCATGTCATTACAAAAGTTCTTCCCATGGTCTCTAACTATAGCCTTTCATATACCAAACCATGCATTGATGTGATTGAAGAGAAGGGGAACAATCATTTTTCTAGTGTTATTATATATAGGCATCGCCTTGACCAACTTGGTAAAATAGTCTACCATCATAATGATGTAGCCATGCCCCCTAGCTGAGTGAGGGTTACATGTCATAAAGTCAATGCCCCATTTCTCAAAACGTCCAAAAATGATAACATGGTGTAAAGGAGTTGGTGGAGCATGGGTTTTACAATCATATATATGGCATGCATGACACTTTTCAACTGTCAATTATAATATAGTTTTTAACCTGGTATTGGATGCATCACTAGGTAGAGAGGTATTGAGCTGGAAAGTTTGGGTCTAGAGATATATGATGATGTTTCCATACCATAGGTCAAATGAATCTATCAGGAACAACAACTTGTCTAGAATGGAATCATGAGATGTCATTTCAGTTTCAGGAGTGGAAAGGGCAAAAATCAGTTTGACAAAGACTAAGCATTTATTGGATTTGGAGTTGATGAATTCCAAATTGAACTCCTGGAAAACGAAAATCCATTGCGAATACTTCCCCCCTAACAATTACCATGACAATATGTACATCATGGGGTTGCAATAAAAAACAACCATAGTCCTGTAAACTATGATATAGTGGAAAAACCTTTGGATGTCTTGGTCAACTGCCAAAGCTAAATTTTCAACATTAGTATATTTGATCTTCCTATCATTTAAGCTCTGACTCAAATAATAAGTGAGATGTTCATACCTTGCGTCATCGTCTTGGACCACTAACATAGAAATAGTAGTAACTACAAGGATGAGGTACACGAATCCATCACTTTAATAATTTGGGGGATACAACCATCATGCTCAAACCAGAACACCTTTCAAAGCATCAAACGCCTTTTGGGAAATGTTTTCCCATTGAAAGGGAACCCCTTTCTTCAACAATCAAGTAAATCATTTAGTCAATTCGACATAATTGGGAAAAGATGTCCATATAAAATTAGCCTTCCCTTGGAGTTGTTGTAGTTGAATGAGAGAGGAAGGAGCTAGTAAATCTAGAATTTCTTGGACTTTCAATGGATCTATATGAATTCCTTGATTCAATACAACGAAGTCGAGAAGTTGACCAAATTGAACACAAACATGTGCTTGAGCTGATTGAGCCCGATGTTATAATGTTGACAATGTAGAAACATATCCCTGAGATGTATGGGATGATCTGCACGATGTTTCAAGTGGGAAGGTAGGTCATCCAAATGTGGTTGTACACTGTGTTTAATATTATGGAAGGAATAATTCATTACCCTCTGAAAATTTTCCGCAAAATTCTTAAATCAGAAAGGGATTTTTTTATATGAGAATGTGCCCCATGGACAAATAAATGTAGTTTTATGTTATTTTGATGGGATAATGTTG
The DNA here is from genome assembly GCA_031772625.1 of Pinus tabuliformis. NCBI lineage: Eukaryota > Viridiplantae > Streptophyta > Pinopsida > Pinales > Pinaceae > Pinus > Pinus tabuliformis. The sequence goes on along the minus strand of CM062817.1, from coordinate 1,244,499,985 downwards.
ATCTGATTGTAGCCAAAAAAACCATCCATAAATGAAAATACTTGATGTCCAACACACACATGAGAGATAAGGGGTACTAAAATATGCTTCATAACATCAAATGAGGATTATACGAGATGCCATGTAGTAAAATAAAATAATATTTTAGAAACATTGCATATGCCTCGCTCATTTACCAAATGCACTCCTCAATTTTATAAAAACAAATTAAATACAAAATACATGTAAATTCAATGATTACAAGACTGAATCAATTACAGTTTAGAAATAGAAAGGTTGGCATGGTATTGAGCTAAATCACCCTTTATCTACACATTTGATTCTATATTTTGATGTCTTAAAGAAATCCAAGAAAATATTGCATCACATTTTACAAAAAACAAGCAAATTTGCATTTCTGAAATCAAGACCTCCATTGATAAAGTATATCTAAAATGCATTGTATGTTTATATATTAAGCTACAAACATAGATTTGAGACAATCCAAATGCAAACTATAAAAGTGAAGTAGTACTTGATGGTAGAATGACCTAGGTGAAATTAAATAGAACAAGAAAAAGGAAACTCACTGGATTCCCAATTGCATACACTTTATGACCTAGCAAAAGATCTGCAAAGATTCCAATTGGCATCGTTCTGAGTTTATCTTTTGGGGCATTCACCCATGGCACTTATACATATTTATCTTGATCATATCCAACTACATTTGCCTCATATGTCGACTGATCAGCAAGAGTTACTCGATTGGAAAATTAAGTTGAAGCATGTCAATCATTGAATTCACGCTACTCTTAAATGTTTTTAGGAAATTAAGAGTAAAATAAAATTCAAAAAGTACAATGTATATCCATGCGATATGTCACATTTTAAAGGAATCTTTAGTTTTTTAATTAAATAGACAAATATCTCTTTTATATTTGAACTGGAAAAGGTGTATGACCTCAAATATAATAAGAATTGTCTCTTGTTGGTTGTTTCTTCTTTTCTTCATCATATGCTTGATTTATCTCTCACTTCAAGGCCACCACTCTTTTAGTGTGTTACCTCAAATCCACTTTAGTGTACCTCATCCTTTTTTGCTAATTATGATCCATCATATGAATAGATCTTGTGTCTATCTTGATGATGTGAGGGTACAATGATCCATCACCATTAATAGCCATAAATAGATACCTCTTAGACTTGAAATCAGGAAGGTAGTTATATTCAAGTAACCAAAAATGGGCATCATGCAATGGTAAATGTTGAATAAGATAGTTAAAACTAATCAACATGAACTTACCATCGATAGAAAATATTCTATGTCATCTTTGGAAAGATTGGGAATGGCATGAAGGCCCTTTAGAATGAAGAGGAATGGAGCCCAACCAAAAGGGCAATCCTCACATGTGTTTACTCAGATTTCACTGTACTGAAGGCTAGACTCACCTGAGGGATCATTGCAACAACCTCCACTAACAACATCTGAATGCAAGGCGCTCTCAACTTATCCCTTAGGTAGGGGCCGATCTAATTTCACTCTTCTGGCAAGAGGTTGGCAATGGATTCATCAAGATTGAGGATTTTATCGGAGAGAGGAGGCCTCAATCCATATGGATCATAATGTGATGGAAATTTCCATTTTTGGGATTTTGTTTCCATAGAAAAGTAGTTTAGAGTGTCAGATTGGGCTCCACATGGAATGTACAAAAGTGATCTCTAGTAATCATCTGTGGCTTCATGTCTGGAAGTGAGAAAAGGATAGTTTTTATAGTATAAATCAAACCCTAATCTGTACCAAAATGGTAGTCTCATGATTTTAAAGATGAACTAAAATTTGTGAATGGATTCACAAGGTTTTGAATATATCGAGAGGAGGACAAGTTCTTTGGGAAGATAGATATTTCGAACCACAACAAGAATATATTCTTCCACATTTTTGAACCTATAACCACTATAATTCATAAAGCCATGAACCTTAACAAATGTTCTTTGACTTAAACATCTAGTCTTTCTCCTTTAATATGATAAATGGCCTCCCATACTCATCAAATTCCAATGTGATCCCTGCAAATAGTAACATAATGTAGCATAGAGATTAAATCCTAAACATACAAGCTTGGCTACAAAAAAACCAATGGATTTTGAGCTAGAGAGTTAAGGTTCCTGTACTCCTGTATGTGTGGAAGACTAAATGTGGGGTAGAATTGCATTGAAGTTAAAAGTGAAATATACCTTGGCGCCATCAATGGACTGAAGATTCGATGGTGGCATTAGATATTGGGTCTGCTCATAATTCACAACTCTATCAAATGTCATTTTCCCATTGTATGAAAAGTTTGTGGTTGGGAGGGGTATTGTAAAGAAAAATTAAAGCTTAAATTTTTAAAAAGTGTTAAAATTTTAGAATGTGAAAAAGAATAGATACAATATTTTATTTTCACATCTTATTTTAGTTGTTTGAGAAACTAATAGGCTTTTACTTGTTCTTTTACATGTTTTCTGCATGTGATATTAGGTGGCATTTATTATAATAATAATCTAATTTTAATTTTAAGGTTATGTTTTTATGCAATGATTTTGCTTTTAAAATTTATGGAGGAAAAATGTGAGATGTTGGAAGGAAACAAGTTCTTTTAACTTCGTTGCTAAGATGAGAGGATCATTCTACAACCTAGTATGATGTGTAACCCTGTCTGTTTGTCATAGAAATAGAAATTTTTCCCATGTCGGCCAAAATAAAAAAATAAAAAAAAAAAAAATCTAAAAATTAAATAACTATACAAAACATTTAAATAATGTTGGCTCATAAAAAATTTCGCGTGAAGAAATTAGATCCCTCTCAGCTAATGTTAGATCTGTATTTAAGATGGATCTTATTGAAAACGTTTAGGTGTTCTTGCATATTAGGTGGGTGAATATAAAATAGAGTATAGTAGATGGATTTAATAGTTAAAAACAAGTGTTTGTTTCTTCAAATTCATATGTCAAATTTGGAAGGATTGGGATACATATCCTTCTGTAGGTTAAATATATTCAAATTTTTGTGCAAATGGGGTTGGAAGGCCCTATGTTTTGATCTTGTTAAATTGGATTTCTCTCCTCGTCACTCGCATAGTTTATGCCGTTATAAGAAAAGTACATGTTTTTCCTTAAGAAATGAACATTTCATTTTAAGTAGTGTCATAATGTGGCTTCAGTGAGGCATTAAAAAAGGGAATGAGCATGCACATTTAGGATGCTAGTGTTATGTTCTCCTTTAGGCTTGAGTGCACATCTAAGTATACTTTAACAAGGGTTCAAGATTTTTATTAGTTAGAGATGTTGGAAGGATTTAGTCTCAATTAGAGGTTTAGACAAGTAATTTAAGCACCATGAGAAGTTACGAAACAAACTTAACACATTTGACAAGATGCACGAAGTAAATCCAGTAGTGGTACTAAGTGAACATTCCTTGATAAAAGTTAATACCCTCTCCTTGGCACTATCACTTTGCAAGACGAAGAAGAAATATGAAAGAGATGTGCAACCCACTAAATGAGGTCGCAAGGTTGTTGCAAAATATATAGGTGGTCATGTCATGTTGCAAAATTAGGAGGTGTTGGCCCACTCCCATTTTCAATAAATATTTGTCAACCTTTGAGCTCAATTTGCTAAGAATGTGATCAAATGGTATAACCATCAAGATTATAATAAACTCAATAATTCTAATCATCCTCTGATCCAATAAATAAGTCTATAAGGGAGCATAACCTTTCATCCAATATATAACAACCTTTGAATCCCCTATCATTTGTAAGTTTATATTGTTGAACTGGCACAATTAAAATGACTAACATGAACAACTAATTCATATTATTGTAGCTATTTTTAGGTAGTCATGTTTTTTTTTCTAGACTAAATTAGTCATTCACATTAGTCATTTTTAGTAGCGTTACTTATTAATTAGTGGTATATTTTAAAGTGGGACTAAATTAGTCATTTATGTTAGTCATTTTTAGTTGGGTCTCTTAATATTTCTAATTTTTCGTAGTATTTCAATTGGAAACGTTGTGGTGACTAACTTTTCTAGTCACCTAATCACTAATTTCACCATTTTCTACTAGTTTATTGAGCTCTTTCGATCCTCTCATTGTCTTATTTTAAACTTCTAACTTCAACCCTTATGCTCCTCAAAGTGTCCATCCAATCTGGAGAGTGATTCCCTCCCCCTTGGTCGACTAATATTTCCTCTTCATGCCTGATCCCTTCACTTCGATGTTGTGACTGATCTAAGCTATATTACACCATTCTAGTCATCATTTCTATAGTATATCTATCTCAGGTTGCTTGTCATGTGTTACCAATCACACACTATTAGATAATTCAAATAAATAAATAAATACATTGTTATGGCCATGAATTTTATACTAATGGGAGTTTCTATGGTGATCCTGCCATGGAGATATAGCCACATTAACCTACTCATGGGATTAAATAAATTTTATGCATAAATCACAATTCAAGCCATCTAAATTGTTAGTGCATCATCAATAAAATAAACAACCAATTAAACACAGGATCCTACCTTTACATGATTTCCATAACAACCTTCTTACAACAAAAATGACCTCGTTAGCACATTATTATTAATAATAATTTACCATCTAAAATCTACAGGCCTGCAAAATTCATAATTTATTAAAGCTAGTTACCTATTCAGTTATTACAACTATTTAACTTCTTCTCTTCCAAACAAGTCACAGAGAGAATAATTCCCATTTTGGTATATCTTGATTTCTTTAGACCAACATTTAACACCTAAACAAATGTTTAAATTAATTTCTAAAAATCAATAAGATTTTCCCAAGAGGACATCTTTGTTCTGACTTTCTCATGATAGAACCCATTTAGTCCAAGTGTCAAAACATGCTCTGATACAACCTGTGACAACCCCACCCACTTTACTCTCCTAGTGGGATGGTTGTCACCTCTAATCCAACTCCTCATGTAGTTGTTAGAGGAATGGAATAACACGTCATAATTTTTTTGTTCTTTTAAGCTCTTTGAATCTTCTCTAGGTCACTTATAAAATTGTCCATCCATTTATTTAATTAAAATTAATTATTCATCCAACCACTTGTTGTAATCTAGGAGGAACTATATAAACCCATATATATATATATATATATATATATATATATATATATATATATACATGCATACATCTATGTATACATAAATACAAGGGGGGTCCACCATCACTTCCAATTCCCAACACCTATAAATTTGTGCCATATACTGAACTATCGGCCCCACTTTGCACTAATTCCCAACATCAATGGGGCTTAGGCACACTACTTCGTCTTGTAGACCCCTCCATACACCATTGGATCCAACAGTCTAGGTCTACCAGGGCTGATATATGGCTTGCATGGGGGGTTGACCTTCACTGACATCATGTGGCAGGGTACGAAGGTATCTCCACAATTTATCATAAAATTTTGATCAACAGTGTGCATGAGTGGTCCCCTAGCTACTGATGTCACCAATGCGAGTGCACATAATGTTGGATCACCAATGGTGATCCTCTTTGGTTGACCAATGACACCACCTAATACCATTAAAGAGTGCACATGTCCTTGGCGAATCTCTTCTCATCTATATAAGATACCTAACGGGAATAACTTCAGTGAGGTAGATTACATAGAGGATAAAAATAGGTGAGCTCCTAGAAGGAGTAGTAATGATACATTGTTGATTTTCAGATCAACGGTCCATGATAATTCTGGGACCCTCCCATCATAAATTGAAAGCCATTAAAGGGGGTGCCAGAAGCAGTATCTGGTTTCCTCCAATCTACTGATGGTTTTCCCCACACAAGGCCCCAACCCATGGAATTTTTACATGCCATCATGTTGTCTCTATGCTCCATCCCTTCGAGCCATGGTGTCCTCCACACCACCATCTAACCTGGCCCAAGTGAGAAACCGAAGGCCCACCCTTTACCTTCCATTGCTGAAGTGATAAGAGACATTAATAATATTCATATAAGCATATAAAAGGTATATTTCACATACAGTGGAAAACTTGACTCACAAGTCGGTTCGTTGTAAGCACAAATTACAACCGAACTGATGAATTTACTTGAAATTCTTAACCAACATACAATAATCATGATTGGCTCTACTCGATACAATGCTTTAACATTGATACATATATAGATAAACTTCTCTATGAATACAAAGAAACAAAGAAAAAACCACGCTGACAAGGATCCAGTTCAGAAGCTCGTCTTCAATCATGAAAACAATATCCCATGCATAATCAAACATTATTGCAAATTAACATCGACAAGCCATATATTTCTATGTATTTATTTCAACATAGGAATGCATAAATAAGTTTATTACATTTACGATTATAATCTATAACACAAATTACATATCAAGAAACTTATCTTGAGTTTTGCAAGCTTAATTGTGGGCAACTGAATCTGGGACAACCACTCTCCACCCAACCATTGATAGTTGTAAGTGAACTCACTTGAAACTGTCACCCTCAAGCTATATTCCATAGACTGAGAGACTTGCTTCAGGGATGAAAAAACCAACTATAGCTGAAACAGGGACTCTAGAGGAACTCCTTCCTCCACCCACTAGCCACTCAACCGTCAAATAAACACAAGGAATCTAGATGGAAACTGCCTCCACCCCAAAGATACCAAGGGAATCTAAAACCTAATGTAAATCAAAAGAAAGAAGGTTTCAAAGGTTCCCCCTCTAGGAATCCAAGGACACAATCCTCCAACCACACCACTAAGGGAATCCAGAGAATACCATCTCCACCCTCTAGCCTTATAGGGACTCTAGAGGCATTGCTCATTACCAATAGAAAACCATTTGTTCACCAGTATTTCCAACCAAAATTAGATCATTATCTTCATCTTATGCAATTTTTCTCTTTTTTGCACCTCCTCTTTCCTGTGCTCATTCATTGTGGTTGCCTCACTATTTTTTTTCTTCCCTCTCACAGCTCCTGTGACTACTACCAAGATGAGTTTGAATGCCTTATTCCCTGTTGTTAACTTGCTACACAAGAGTTGACCTCCTGTCCTTGTTGTCAACACTGCCAACCTTCATTAATTTTGGTTGTATTCCTTGTGGGTGTTTTCCAAAGTAGCATGGGCATGCATACTTCTTTTGCAACCCAAATTAATTCTTGGTCAAATCATTAAATATCACCAAGAAACCTTTAATGGTTGTCCCAAAACAAATTTAGATTTATGCACAAGAAAGCCATAAATATCCCAAGTAAGCCACCTCCTCAACATTGGAATCTGTGTCACTTGACTCAACCCCCTTTTAAATTTTGTTTTTGTAAAATCATTTACAAATAATTTGTATGTGAAAACTATGGTTGGGCTTGTCACACTAATAATGATATTAGAGAACACATTCACATTCATATTTTTATCGGCTGGATCTTCCATTCTCGACTGATGAGTTATCTGCAATTTGTTTACCTATTCCCCCATGATATGAACCTTTGGAGAGCTTGGAAAACCTAGATTTTGAGTACAAAGAGAAGAAAATAACATAATTACAAATCTTGTTTGTTGCTACAATACTTATGGGTAATTTCAAAAACTATCCATAACTTAAATTTTCATAGTAAATGCAGTTTAACACTTAAGCAATGTGAATAACAGGCAGACAAATGACCTAATCATCCATGAATTCATCAAATTAAATGTTGAAAATACTGACATTTACCTGTAAATGTGTTGTTTCTTAATCATATGAGTATACCTTAATTCATTCCTTTTATAAATTAATACGTCAATTAATTTTAATCTTTTTCGCACATTATTGACAATGCTTATGTGACATTTTGTGAAATTTTTGCAACTAGAAGGAAATGATATTTGACAATGAACATAGAAATTGTTCCTATGAAGCGGTTAGCTATGTCGAGTTGGAAAAATCCACCACCCGTAAAACATAACAAAGGGAACACGTGACAACGAAAATGGTGATACTTATGACCTAATTTGGAAAATTGAATGATAAATGGCAATACAATATGATGCCATGTGGATTGCAAGTATCACATGTAGTATAAGCCACTTTTAGTTAAAATAATTAATTCTTATTATTATGATAAACTTCCTCTAACAACTATACCTACATGTCACTTTCAATATTGCTTAATTTATAAATACTTTCACAATAAATAATTACATATGACTTCTTGTAATGCCTCATAATTAAAATGATATTCAATGATTACCTGTGACTTCTTTCCACACTCCATAAATAAAGTGACATCAACTCATAAGATGTTGTTATAATACTAAATACATACTACTCATGACAAGAAATGGCCACCATTTCCCATTAGACTCCAACCTACTCAAGGGTTAACACTACATAAAATAGTAGAGCCTTCTGCACCTGATGAGATCCAATAGTCCATGAACCTTCTAGATCAATTACCCTCATTAGGGTGAGAGTGTGGGGAGTTAATATGTGAACCAAATATAAGATATGGCTCATAAGGGAGGAGTTTTATGAGGTTGTTTACTTTCCTGTGTATCCAAGTCTGCAATATGCCAAGGAAAAGTCCATGCTAAAATAAACTATAGACAAAAGTAAAGCATTTGTATATTTAAAATCGTAATTACCATTTTATTTCTTTTACAATATTGGAAAAAGTTAAGAACTCATAATATTTTATACGTTGCAAAAAAACCAATGAATATTCTGACTTGTATACATGCAACATAAACATAGAGCTAGAAGCAATAAATTCAATTTATTGTGCATATGTATAGATTATTAAAATGGAAAAATACATAGTATTTCAAATCAACCACATATTATTAAAAACCACCTTAACGGTTGATTTTTTTACTTGTGCAAACTATTGTTGACATTTAGTAGAAGTGTATTGCATTTTTCACATGTAACATGTCTCAATCTCTTGGATTTGATGCACGATCCACATCATTATTTTCTCCAAACTTATCTATTGGTAATATTTTATATGTAATTTACAACCAACCATTGTGACGATTACTTTCACATACATGTAGCCAAGGAAAGTACAATAGAATTATTCTCTATTATTTTTTTTTCGGTGCAAAGAGTTTTTTAAAGGTACAACACCATAGAAGAAAAAAAATAACATACATTATAAGCGAGAGCCTTACTTCCAAGCAACCAATTTCTCGTAACCAGTAAGAACACAATCACCTAAGTATTATAGATTGGTCACATTCACATGTTAGAACAATTGAATCTTACTTCTTGCATTCTTCTTCTAGCTTGCTTTAATCCTCGACTCTAAAATGACAATTATTTTAAGGAGGAGTTTTAGCTCCTTGTAGAAAGAACTCCAAGATTAATAGAATATGTTAAACAAAACAATAATAAGCATCTTGTTAGAAAAAAATATTGGCATGGTAATCAACTAGCTATAATGGGGGCATGTAACAAATGGTGGGAGTATGCAACAAATTTGTAATTGTTGTATTTAGCTAGTGTCAAAGTTCCACAAAAAAATGAAGTTTTTTTTAGTGAAATTAGCTATTAGCTCAAAATATGTTCTTATTTATCTCAATATATTTTATTGTCTAAGGCGCAATTATGGTAGCTTGGGTTTTTTCTATAAATTGATATTAGTTCTACTAATTACTGTGAAAACATAAAAACACATTAAAGCTAATACCACTAAAGTATATCAATTATCATTAGTTTTTTGATTAACTACTTCTTATTAAGAGTTCCTTGTTCTAATTTATGATTCATAGTTAGTAGATAAAATTTCTATGCATGTAGATAAAATACAAACTATATTTTAGTTTGGACAGGTTCTAATTTATTCTTGGATATTAACCCTGCCCAAACTCACCCTTTATGCTTGAAAAATGGGGAAAAATTGAAAAGTGTCCAATGAGAAGTGGGAGATGAAAAATTCCTATAACAAGTAACATAGAATTTATCATCATAACGACAGGGATTAAATATGTTTACTGAAAAATGACACGAAACATTTTCACATTATAAAGCTAGAGCTAAGGAAAGCTTAAGGAGGAGGAAAGAATTCCTACGTATGTGAAATATGTTTCATGGATTCCCAATGCGACCTCTAGATTGTGACAAGTAAAAGGGAATTTATTGTTAATCACAGCTAAATTTCATCAAAAATGGAAATTAGTTTTAGTATTTCCACTAGTTGGGGCACAATATGTTGTTGAACCATCATATAAAAGAGATCTTGATCATTAAATCTCATCGAGCTGAAACTCCATTTTAAGGCCAAGTGCTAGTTAAATCATGATGTACATCAAAACAATCCCATAAAAAAAACTTACTATGTTGGATTTCAAAGAGATGTTGTTGTAATAAAAGATGGAAAGTGATCTCGACACATTGTACTGACTTAGTAATTGAGTTGATAGGTTCATTCTACAATCGAGAATGAGGGATGTGTAATTTCTCATGTGCTCAACTTGGAGTTGACACGTGTTCCTCAAAAAAATAATTTAAATAAAAAAACATTGTCGGTTATAATAAAAACATAAAATATTATACATATTTGGCTAGTTTTAATTAAAATAATTATAAAACATTAATAATCATATTCTCATTGTGCTCTTTCACTCTTCAAGTAATACATAAATTATTTTGATATCTATGTTAAATAATATAATTTTATATAACTTTATAGAGATAAAGATATTTTTTTTTTTAAACTTATATTTCGCCTAAAAATATTTCAATATACAACTTAAATAAGTTGTTTGAATATCCATATTAAGTAGTATATTTAATTGTGATATATATATATATATATATATATATATATATATATATATATATATACAATGTGTGTGTTGATGTTTAGATTAGTAAAATATCTCAATGCTTGAAAGGAAAACGTGTAACTCATTTAAGTTTTAATATATAATAATAATAATAATAATAATAATAATAATCATCATAATAATCATAATAACCATAATAATAACTTGTTCAAATATACAGTTTAAACAATGAAAATTTGCACATGGTCTATATAGAGAGACAAAAAACCACTATAGATCTATCTTAATCACGAATTTGTTAATCATTAAAAGGGATTAAATCTCTTGGCATGTAAATGTTTTTTCAAGTTTTGTATTCTAAAAAGAGGTTTGCATATAATGATATTTGATCCCTCTCAGCTCTTGGTAGATTCATGGCGAAGATGGATCTTATGATGATGATAAATTAATACTAAAACCCACAACCTATAGTAAACATCATCTTCTTTGGAAAATAACTTGGAAGTATTTATTATAACTGAACTTATTAGGTTATTAATTATCGTTTTCCTGAAATCTATGCTCCTTTTTACATTTTCACAGATAAAATTTTAATTTTCCATTCGAAAATTGAGCTTATAATGAACAAAAAATTGTAGTCTTGGTTATTTAATAATCTTCTTCTCTAACTCCTCAAAGTCCGTTTGTTGATCCTTTCTCCACTAGAAACTATTCCCACTTGGTATTACAATGTGGAGTAGTAGTACTACTACTAAAAATAAGGTTATGGATTTTCTTAGGTATTGTGTTGTCCAAATTGGACTCTAGATCTTAGAAACATCAATAGGCACCAATGCATTCATGATGGCCTCCATATTAGTAGGATATATCTTCAACTCTCCTGTAGTAATCACATACCCTGGATACACTAAGGTTTATTGTCTAAAGTCACACTTTTGGATATTTTCCATTAGTTGATGCTTCTTTAATGTCTCTAAAATGTGCATAAAATGTGAAATGTTCTCCTCGTAGATAGAAATGTATACCATTATATCATCCAAATACATAGTAACAAATGAATATATAAAAGGGTGCAATATATCTTCCATCAACCTCATAAAACTAGTTTGTGCAATGCGTAGGCCAAGTCACATGACTAACCACTCATGCAATCCTTGGCTAGTTTTGAAAGAAATTTTGTTGGTGTTATTTTAGATCAGACCTCAGTAAAAGTACAATGTGTGACCAAAAAAATACCAATTAGTACCAACCCTTCTGGCATCACCTCTAAAAATAAGTGAAGTCCCACCCGAGGCACCAATAGGAGTTGTGAGAACCAAATTTCTATAATAGTGAGGGGCATGGGAATCTGCAGTGAAAAACCATTTTATACTACTCAATCTTTGATTTGGAAACTAAAATTTATGTCATATATCCTTAACATTTACACTAAGATCGTTTAGAAAAAAAAATTAATGAGGGGGTGTCCTATTTATATAGAATGCCACAATCACTTCATTTGCGTGTTACAATATTTAGAAGGAGTATAATGAATCATTATATAATCATGTAAAAATACATAAAAGGGGAAATTAAATAGAACACCAACCAGATTTCATTGTCACCCAAAAGAAAGGAAGTTATGTCACAAAGTATTACCACAACATTTCTCCTTCGCTAACTGACCTAAATTTAGCATTACAAAGATACAACAAAAGAGGAATAAACTAGACCAACAAATAGTGAACCAATAATGAGTTGACATGAATCTGTTTGGATTCTTTGAATTTATACATGATTGCATACAAAAAAATATCATGGGAAATAACTAGGTATACCATTACCATGGGCATATATGCCATAGTTTCTAATCTAGACCAAATCAAAACACATATAGGATAACGAAGTGAAACTTAGTCGTTCTCACTCTTTTGGTTCTATGCCACTGCTGACTGGACATTCCCCATTCTATTGTCAATTTTTTAGTTCTCCATTCCATTCCACTCCCATATGAACAGATTTTGTTCATTCCAAGAAAAATACACAATGCTCCAATGTGTTGTTTCTATTCCATCCTTTTGCATGCACTACCAAAAATGCCTTAGAATATCTTCCATATTATTAATAGAAAACTTTCCCCAACAAGCCCCCAACACACACCTATGGCTCATCCAAAGCCACTAATCCCTTTTGTTATTTCAATAACCACACAAAATCCCTTCTGTTTGTGAATTAAAATCTTGTGACTATGTCATAAGCTCAAACATCTACCACTGTTGTCTCTTTCACCGACATGGTTTTTAAAAAGGGCTAAAGCCCCTACTTTTTCAAAAATATCTACATTCCACATCTTAGTGCATGCAGGGTTGATTCCTTTTGAATGTTATGGTCAACACAGAATTAGCTAGTTGAACACTACGATTTAAAGGTGATCCTAAGGTGTAAGAAATGGGAAGTGCCATGATAAAAATTTTTACTCAACAATACCTACCCATTTAAAATATCTCAGATAGCCATATTAAGGTTTCTTAATATCCTCATAAACTCTTTGGAAAATAAAATCCCCTTGGTTGGAACTCCTCATGCCACCAAATACAATGCACCAAATCTAGACGCTTGGAATTCTAAAACCTTTAGAATCTCCAATGATGCCTGATGCTCCATTTACCCACAGTACTAAAAGGGCTCCTCCTATCACTATTCTCCATCTCTCCTACATATAAAGGAATAGAAATGAGGACTTCCCTACTCTATGTAGACACTTGATGCACTCCAATTTGCTGTAATTGTATCTCTTTGGATAACTTAACATGTTGGAAATTTCATCAGTCCCTATCTAACTAACTACAAAAATTAATAATGCTAGGTTCGTGTTTGTTTGGTGCATGCATAATTTTGACTATCATCCCAACCACAATCATAATGGCCAAATCCATGTTTGCAAGAGTCATACATTAATGAAATAATTCTTTGTAAGGTTGAAGAGATGACATTTCATTAATGTATAATCGTGGAAATCTTCCTTACATCAATTGTAGTATCACTATCCTATACTTTCTGTTAGGGTCCTATAATAATAGGATTCATAATTTTGAATAGACTATGATCCATCTTGTAATATTGTACATACCTTTGCTTTCTGCACAATGTTTTCCTATATTAAAAAAAAATGTAAAGAGGGTAAGTCCTAAAAGAAAAATCAAAGGACTAAAATAAAAGGATCAGAAAAGAAAAGAAAATATGAACCCCAACAAAAGAGATAAAAAATAGATTCAGAAAGTGATGCAAATTCAAATGCCACTACTTTTTACTTTAGTAGGAAAAACAATATTGTCGGCAGCTTATCAAAAATGCGACAATCCATGATGATCAAATAATATAATCTTGATTCATTCATGCTTTAAATTTCATGTTGGTAGATAGAGAATGAAGATCTAGCCAAACTGTTTAATCTTGGAAAATTAGTAGTTTGGTAGAGCATAAAAATAACCTCATGAGTTTAATCTGAGCCATTGGAAGTTATAAGGTTAGATCTAATTTGCTTATCAAAGAAAAAGAAATGAATGGTCAACAAGCTCAAATGCACCCAATGAATTAAGAGAAAATGTTAGGGTAAATAAAGGGTAGGTAAAAGAGGTATTTGAGTGCATAAGGTTGCAAGCTCAAATACACCTTCATTATGCTTAATCCTATGTTTCATGTGTAGGAGAAATTATCAAAGAAAGAGGATATTCAAGCTCATTCAGTAATTTCCTCTCATTTCACTAAACCCCTTACATGTATAAATTATTATTTTCCCTTCGTTACCCCTTCATTACTTCTCATTCCCTAATTTTTTTCCCCTTCTTGGTTCCAAAAGACCCTTCCCTCTTCATTTCCCCTTGTAACAATATCCCTACCCCTTCATTTTACTTTTCGCCCTATTTCATATCATTTTCCCTTGTAAACCCACTAAAACCCCTTTATCCTAAGTTTAAAAGGTTAAATGTATCGGGCCCCATTGAAAAGCCTCCCTGATATCCTTTTGACGCAACCCTTATGTTATTTTAACGTATAGTCCATCATTTTATTAACCTTCATCCCATATATTAAGTCTCTTATTCACTTTTAATTAATTACATTTCATTTTAATTAAAACCTGACCCCACTCCACACTCACCCCTCGCAACTCCATTGCAAGATAGCCCTTTGATCACTCTCCTCTAGATCCAATAACCCATAACCATATTGTGTGCTCCCATAATCCAATAGTTAACATCCCAAAAGCATGCGAGATTCATGGTTTTCCCGAGCGCCCTTTTGCTACGTGGCAACCCCATGTTATATCACATGCTCTCAAAAAATACCACCCTTCACTCAAAAGAAATGTGATATGCCATAAAACTGCCTCCTCGCATAGGATGAAACCACCTACTATTCATACATTAATCCTGCACCCAAAAGTTAACCGTTGTTGGTTAAAAGCGAAAAAGCCTCCCTTTTTACCCTTCCCACTGTTCTAGAGCTACTAACACTACTCCTAAAGCCAGAGAAATAGAAATTCAATAAAATAAACAAAGTTATGCCTCATTAAAGCATTCTGAATGAAAAACCTCTACAAATCTCTCACCTGGATATTGACCACCTCCCATTGGCTGACAAAGATTTCCAAATCAAAGACACTGTTTCCCCTAGCCATCTATTGAAACTCAACTATTGGAGTAAAGATAAATTCCTAAACCAAAATGATGACATTCATCTATGGGAATCAAATTTTCCCAAATACTTGTTCCCACACGTATATCAGTTCCCTGAGATCATCCACCTATGCCAACTCTGTTATATCCCAAGCCAAAGAGCCATAGTCTCTCCTATTCAACAAATTTTGTTTGCAATGACAACAGAGTCAATAAACCAAACGCTGCAGATCCAACCAAACCCAAATGAAACCCCATTTTCCATTGAAAACCTACTTGAATTCTACTTGAAGTTCGACCTTCCCAAGAGGTCTCAAATCTTTTAGACTTTCACCCTGGAAGAGTCTCATACTCCTACAGACAATCCTCCATACTCTACCACCATTTTCTCTGAGAGGGCCAGAAAAATTGTAACCATGCTCTCTTGTATTCTAGGATACATCACTAATGAGCATGTAGATGAGCCTATACTTGCTTTCCTCTCTATTTTCTGCCTAGGGAAGCCTCCAACTACATTTTGCAATTTTTCCTAGTTCTTGGCAGACATAATCCATGATCAATTGATCAGATCGCCAAATAAAGGAGTATTCAAATACTCTTCAGTATTGTTACACGTGTTCTTATATTTCAAATCAGATAAGTTTCCAATCAAAATCCAAAAGCTGGACACTAAGGGCCATCCTAGATCAGTCATCTTTTGGACATCCTTGATCCAAAAGCATTCTACTATTTTCAGCTACAAGGAATTCATTGATTCCTTCGTTCACCAAGTTGTTAATATGCTAAGTAGTAACAATCAGCCTAGGATCAGTGATGAGATAAAGAGAGTTTTGCAGTTGTCTAAAAATAGTAGAATAAGATATTAGTGTTCATACCAGGACCACACTGAAATTAGGATATATGGATGCCAGCTCACTCCCTATAAGCTGCCCAAATATCTTCCCATGAGGATATTTGCATTAGAGTATATCAAAAAGATTATAAATTCAGATGATGTAAATTTTTTGTCAGCTAGGAAGAAAACACAGTTCAAGATAAAAAAACTAGCTTGGTCCTTTTATCTGTAATAATAGGGAGGCTGGAGAAGAAGCAAAGAAGTGTTTATAGGAAATGAAGTTCAATAGAAGTTTCATGTGGCAGTATGAACCTTTAGGAGTCATAAACAAACTAACACTCAAATTCAAGTTAAGCGTTTTTATGCATGATTCTAGGCCAAACATTGAAAAATATGCCAACCAGTCAGAGTGGTTGGAAAACACCTTGATTGATATGGAGAAACAGATGGATACTAGTTCCATTCTGCACACTCCAGCCTTGCAGGACAAAAAGACAAAAAGGACCAGGGAAGAAGGTTATTGCTCAAGCATAGATACAACACATGACAGATATGAAATCATGTACAGGAAGAATCCCAAGCTAAATCTTGTAAATGAGCAAGAAGAGAAAGCAGAGATAATCGAGATAGTAAGGACACTTCAAATCATGGATACAGATAAAGGGGTCAGAGAGAGTACAACTCCAGCAGCTTCGGAGGAAACTCATCAACCTTCCACCACTAATACCCAAACTATTCAGAAACATCTTAGCATTGACATCTCATCATCAAGCAAACCAATGGATAAGGAAAAAGAAGTAAAGGAGAAATATAAAGAGATAAAATTAAGGAATGATTCATTGAAAGCTGAAACATATGCCCATTATTTCAAACAGACTCCTAGCAATTAGAATAAGTTAATGTCATCTTTTGACATTAAAATTGGTAAAATGCAAATGAACATTTTGCAGCCTACAGTCCAGCAACCTAAGTCATTAGCAGATTAAAGGAAGACAAAATTTAAAATTTTGGCCAAAGATATTCACCCTATTAATCAAATTGAATTTCATAAGTAGGAAGGAGAAATGATATAGTCAACGATGACCAACAAGGCCATGAGTGTTCAAAACCTTCAAAACTCTCTAGACAACATCACAACACAATTTAAGCTAGAGAAAGCATCCTCGCAGGCAAAGGATAACAGAATCAAGTCACTAGAAGACTTGGTTATTAAGATTGGATATAATCCAAATGACATCAAGGCTATAGAAAAGCTCCTAAAGAAGAAAAATGAAGGCATTGCTTCATTGAAGAAGCGACTGAAGTTGCCTCCTTCTAAACATCCACAAACTAAGGAAGTTCTTGAGAGACAAACCCAGAAAGATGAGATGATGGACCTCATTCTTCAACTAAATGCCCAATTGAAAGTAATGGGGAATGAAATGGACAAGTTAGTACAGGAGAAACATGCCATCATTGAGACAGCTACTGCTACTGTTATTCCTACAGTTACTACGAAAGTTCCTTCTACTTTTGCAGCTTCATTGGACCCAACAGCTCCACTAGCTACAACACTACCAACTACATCAAAAAATACCTCAGCAACAGGTTCAACAACAACAACATCTCATCCTAGTGATGAAGCAAGTAAACTGATCAAAGCAATGGAGGATATGTCCATCCAAACCACTAAAAGAAATAGACTTAAGGAGGAAAAAATAAAAAGTCTAGATGATGAGAAGAAACTAACTCAAATCATGCATAAGAATCGAGTTCAGAAGACAAACAGTTTGAATGAAAAGATACAGAAGTTGGAGAAAGAATTAACATTGAAAGAGCCACTAGCCTAAGCAAACAACCTTTATGGGCAAATATCATTGACTCAGTCAATGATATTTGGCCATCTATATAGGTGATATTTGAGCAAAATGATATGGTCAAAGAGGTTGGTGAGGCAATTCAAAGGGGTAGAGCTGAACTTGGAAATATGCCAGAAGAAGCCTAAAAAATAATCCAATTCCTTAACTCAAAGAACAAGTATGAATTGCAGGAACTTGGAGTAGCCGACAAAACTGGGACCATACTAGAAGTGAAGAAGGTAATCGCCAAGAGGATCTTGATGACACAACTTGAGGATAAATGCCATATAATGGAGCAAGCAATAGATATGTTCATGGTAAAATTTGATACTTTGAGGCAGAAAGGTCTCCCTAACCCATTGGTGATTAATGATAAGTTAATGCGACATGAAGACTATGATAAGAGAATCAGAGAAGTGGTAAAGGAACAGGCCAATAGTTCGTCCGTGAAAGGGATGCCTACAAGAAAAGTCCTTTACTAGACTTTTGAGAACCTCTTTTACCTCCAACATGAGGTAAAATATCTTTTTGTAAACAAGCCTACCTTTGCAAAATACACAGAAACTGATGAAGTCTACAAAGCAATGGTAAATATTAAATTGCCAGATAGAGAGACTTGGGAAAAGTTGAGTGATTTACTATGAAAATTCAAGGTAAATAGTGAATACAAAGAAGTGAAAGAAAAGTAGTAGATCAACTAAGTCAAAGAGTATCAGATGAAAAATAGAGTTTAAAGATGAAAAATATCAGTCAAAGTGCAGAGTAAAAGAACAACCAACGTAGAGCAACAACAAAAAAGAGAAAGCAATAGAAGATCAAAACAATAAAAAATAAAAGAGGGACAACTTGCATCAGTTACATATCTATCTCTATCTTCTTGCATGAAGATATTTCTTTTTCCTTGAATAATTCCTAAAACAGTTTGGGATATTTTGTAATAGTTTTTTGTATAAATACTTCATAATTCGAAGGATAGAGGGTGGATTGTTGAACATTTCTATACTCATATTAAACTGAAAACCTAAGGATTTATTGTAAAATTTTCAAGTCAGCAGATTGGATTGAGTAATAAAGGCATTGGATTACAGGATTCATGTGTTGGGCCACTTCAGTGAAGTATCTTTCATTTGTCAAATTGTCATTTTCTTAAGTATTTCACAAACCTACATGTTTTTTCCAATTTGAATGAAATAACTGGAATATTACTATAGAATTTGTTTAAGTGTAGTCTATCTTGAACAATTATTCATTTTTATGTTTTCTTTTGATATCCAGAGTAGGGAATTCTTCATTGCTCCCTAGTTTCGTTTGACCTCTTTCATTTCCCTCATTATCTGGTTTTAGGAATCCTTAACTGCTCCTTGACCCCGATTGAAAAACTACTTCACCATCCAGCCTAAAAGAACTAAATTTACTCTGCTACCTTGCCCTGTGAACATTATCTTTAGAACATGATTCGGTCATGTTTTCTTGACATTTGGACTCCATGGCCCAATGGTAAAAAGACAATTATCTATCCATCTAAATCAATGATTCCACCACCAAATCGAATAAAAAACCAACCACGCTTAAATAACTAGCCTTAAATCAATTAATCCAACAAAGTTGAATCATTAGGAGAGAGCCCTCTCTGAGCATTAGGAAGGCTAGATCCTGATCTCAAAAGTAGGTTTGTGATTACCTCTATTATTTCTTTTATGACAACCCTAGGGAAATTTTAGAGTGATAAATAGTGTCTACCATACTGGGGATAGTCCTCATTTTAATAAACCTTAAAAGGAAATCCTAAATATCATCTTTGCACCTTAAGGCTATTTTAAGGTTGTCAAACATTTCATTAAAAAAAAATAAAAAAATTAAATAATTAAAACTCTGGCTTCCAAAAGAACATATTATACTAGGGCACATCCAGATCCAAACCCTACTATAATTGTTGATAATCCAGACAAAATCTTAAGAAAAAACAATAAAGTAGAAAGTCAAGAAAACATTACTAATGTAACCAAAGAAAATTCACTTCCTAAAGAGTTATCAAACTTAGAGGATCTTGATATTTTATTTATCATTTGAGCATTCATTGTTTCGTACAAAATCTGAAACTTTAGTCCATCATACTATAATAGACCCTGCTTCTATTCAATTTATTGAATCAAAGAAGAGTACTATTCATCCTGATTTAGATCAACATGTTCTAGACACTTTTCACAAACATGATGCTTTAACCTCAAATTTGATAAGACATATAGATGAAGCTTATTTTCAACAGTCAGTTGAATTAGCTACCCTAATTTCTGCTACTCCTAATCCTTCTACCATTCCTTTAGAGTCTGTAAATTCATCTTTATTTAGTACCACCTCATCTATTATTTTCACTACACTTCATTCCACAGAATCATTCATCCCCAAGCTTCCTCTTCAACCAAAAGTTTTATTTTTGTCTCCTAATATTTCAAGCTCATCAGTAAGCCCTTGAAATTCAGCTGTAAGCCTTTCAAGTTCATCTTCAAGCACTACCACTTTACCTCCTAGCCAAGCTAGAATCTTAGCCATGGCTGCCAGATATGCTCCTTTGACCTTACCAGCTCAAGTACATACCATGCCCCAAAACTATCAGAGTAAAATCTTTCAGTTTGATGGTACTAGTTAATATACTACAAAATAAAATGAATGATTACTTTGAATTACATGAAATTTATGGAGAGGATGTAGAAATGAGATTATTTGCGCAAACATTAGCAAGAGATGTCAAGAAATGGTTTAAAGGTTTACCTGCTCGTCATATTGCTGACTTACCTACTTTCCATAGATTGCTCATCAACAGATGGGAAAGGAAGAAAAATCCTTTACAAATATTGTCTGAATATGAAAACATTAGAAGAGCTCCTAATGAATCTATTCAGGACTATTGTACTAGGTTTAATAGTATTTACAATGCAATCCCTACAAATATCAAACGTCCACTAGACTTGGCACTAATCAAATTTCCTGATGGTTTTGACACTGATATGTCTTACCAATTGAGAGAAGGAAACCCTCCAACTCTACAATAGATGAAGAGTGACACAGTTAGTGTATAAGCTAACTTGTTGGCTAAAAGAGCTAGAATGAGAAATGAGAGGAGGGTTACCATTAAGGAAGAACCATCCACTTCAGATGTTAAGATAGATACTTTGGCTAAAAGTTTAGAAAATTTAGTGGATAGATTAAAAATTATAGAAAGAAAACCGCAATGGGATAATCAACAACAAGGTCCTCAAATAAAAAAATCCAAAGTTAGGAAGAATCCCAACACTAGTAAACCTAGAGAAGGGCCACCTAATCAACAGATTAGACCACCTTTCCAAGAAAACAATGCTGAAATTTCTCATCAAAATGAAGAAGATCAAGACACTCAAATTAACTTAATGGGAATAAATGATGGTAACACTATTTTTACTACCCAAGAGGAACATGAATTATGCATGTTACAACAATTACAGTTACAGTCAAGAGAGTCCTTTGATTATAAAAAAGGTTATGAATTTGCCATTAATGAAGTTCATAAGCAATATAAACTTAGGAGTAGGAAAAACACAGAAACCCCTACTAATAAAACTATCCAAACTCAAACCAAGAAAACAATGGGAGCTCCTGTAACCAAAGTGTTGAAAATTTTCTCAAGAGAAACCCAAAAAACATTCACTCCAAATATTGTAGTCAGTCCAAAAATTGTAGATATTACAGATACTCCAGTTAAAACTTCAGTAGACATTCAAAAATCAGCTGCTATTAAAACTTCAAAAAATGTTAAAAACTCGACTGATACTCAAGCTTCAAATGTTATTCAGATTTCAACCGCTTCCCAAACTATTCCAAATCAAAGAATTGAAAATAGTAAAATAGTAGAAACCCACACAAAAACGAAATTACGAACTGAAAATAAGGAGGAAGAGACTGCACAAACTCCAATTTCCAAGGAGGAAGTCATTCACTTAGGCAAGACACAGACTCAATTCAATATACAAACTGAAATTTCCAAATTAAAAATATAATTTCCTTTAACAGAATTGATCAAAAATGATTCCTACAAATCCCAGATCACTGAAACACTGAATATAGATGAGGAGAAGACTCAGTTAATCTAAATGATGACCAACCAGAGTTGATATTTGGTCCTAAGGTAAATGGAAAACATGAACAAAGTGGTGTTCCTCCATTCTATATTATCTTGACTATTCATGATCAAATCTTACACAATGCTATGTTAGATTCAGGAGCATATCAAAATTTAACTCGAAAAGAAATCATGGAGACACTGGATTTAGATATAACTAGACCATACAAAGATCTTTTCTCTTTTGATTCTAATAAAGTTAAATCCCCGAGCCTAATAAAATACTTGTGTGTCACTCTGGTTCAATACCTAGGTAAGAGCATTGTCATGGGTATTGTAGTTTTTGATATCCCCCCAAAGTATGAAATGCTATTATCTCGCTCATGGGGAGAAAAATTGTAGGGATCTTTACAATTAGACATGTCTTATGCCACAATTTCAGTATTTGGTTAGGCCAAAAATATTTATAGAGAAAATTTAATGAAATACATGGTCAGTAGTACAGATAAGCCACATAAATATCCTATTTATTATGTACATTCTGATATGGATTCTTTCATTTTATGCAATTCAGACACTTGAAAAGGACAATAAAACAGTTGTAAAACAAGAGAGCAAAGAACCTGACAGTGAAAATATATTTCATGAATCTAGGTGGCACTTAGACTTTGATGGTCCAGTGAATAGATTAGGAGTAGGTGCATGAGTTTGGATTCATAACATGGAAAATAATCATTATGAAGGTCATGCTTTTAGATTAAGCTTTAAATGCACAAACAACATGGTAGAGTATGAAACTTTAATATTAGGATTGTAAATTGTAAGAAACCTTGGAGCCAAGAGAGTTTCTATCATGGGAGACTCTGAATTGATCATAAACAAATTAAAGGAGAGTATTCTGTGAATAATCAAAGACTTAGCCAATACAAAGAAATTGTTCTAGATTTGATTAAAGAACTTCTTGAAATTTATTTTGTTGTTATTCCTAGGAAACAGAACACGCAAGCTCATAGTTTGGCTACTTTTGCTAGCACTTGCAGATTACCTTTTCAGCCCAATCAATAGTACACTGTAGAGGTAAGACACAGGCCTGTTATACCTAATAATTTGAAATATTGGCATATTTTTTCACAATATTCTCAAATCTATGATTTCATGAATGCTGAAGGAGAATTCCAAAATTGTAACATAGATACTGATTGTACAATAGAAGACATCATAGATAGTGAGATAGATATAAATGTTGTAGTGTACATAAATCCACTAAATTCACTAAAGTAGAAATAGATAACTTAGAAAAAGTAGAAATTGAAGAATTAGTTAATGATGATTTTGAGATTTTAAACCTTAAGAATAAATTTTGTCCTAAGGGATTAGTCCCATTAGAAGATTTGTTTGATTCAAATGATGTAGCTAGGAAACCAAAAATGGAGAATGTAACATAGCAACAGAAGAAAAACCTAAGCTTATTAAACTATCCAAAGAATTACCTCGAGCTGAAAAGCTAAAATACAGAAGTCTGTTTAAAGAATTTCAAGATGCCTTTGCCTGAAGTTATGAATACCTCAAGTCTTATGACATCAGCATTATTCAACATAAAATACCCATCAAAGAAGATCAAAAACCCTTTAAACAAAATCTTAGAAGGATTAATCCAGTTTTAATGCCATTGATTGAAAAAGAAGTAAAAAGGATGTATGAAGCACAAATCATAACACCTATTAGATATTCAAATTGGGTCTCTAATTTAGTCACCACTAGAAAGAAAATAGGAGAAATCATATTCTGTGTTGATTTCAGAAAATTGAATAAAGTATCATTGAAGGATAACTATTCCCTCCCTAAAATGGACCACATTCTTTAGAGGGTAGTAGGGTCATCCAGAATTTCATTACTTGATGGATTCTCTAGATACAACCAAATCCTAGTTCAAGCAAAGGATCAAGAAAACAATGCATTTACCACTCCCTAGGGTACTTTCATGTATTTGAAGATGCCTTTTGGATTGATGAATGTTGGAGAAGCATTCCAAAGAGAAATGGAAATAGCTTTGGAAAAAAGAAATCCATGACTTTTTAGTTGTTTACCAAGATGACATCACAATGTTTTGCAAATGAGATAATGAACATCTAGATCACCCGAGAAGAGTTTTTATTAAATGTATAAAATTTGGTATTTCTTTGAATCCCAAGAAGACATTCTTTGTTATAAAATAAGTTAATCTCTTGGGACACATAATTTTAAAAGAGGGCATTATAATTGATTCAACTAGAATAGAGGAAATCCTAAATATCATTCACCCTAGAAAAATTAAAGAATTACAATCATTCTTAGGTAAAATAAATTTTCTTAGAAGATTCATTTCTAACTTAGCATAACTAATCAGAGAATTGAATAACATGTTAAAGAAAGATTCAACACTTAAGTGGAAAGTAGAGGCTAAGTAGTCCTTTGAGGAAATAAAAAAACACCTTACTAAAACACCTGTCCTCATAAGTCCCGATTTCAAAAAAGATTTTATAATATTTCATTTTTCTTCAAAACATACTATTGTAGTAGTCTTGTTGCAAAATAATGATCAAGGGCACGAGAAACCTATTGCATTCTTCAGTAAATCTTCGAGAGATGCTACACTAAAGTATAATATAATGGAAAACAAGCACTTGCTTTAGTGAAGTCTATTGAAGATTTCAGAGTGTACATTTTATACTCACACATCATTGCATATGTTCCAAATTCAGTAGTAAAGGACATTCTAACACAGAATGGGCCTGAGCGAAAGAGAGGCAAACGAATTGCCACTATATTGGAATATGATATTGAAATAAAGTCCAAAAAACTAATCAAAGGCCAAGGTTTAGCTAAACTCATGGTTGAATCGAACTGTCAGGCCTTAGATATGAATTTCATTGGTGCTCTAGATGATCAGCAAGAGATGGAAACTCCATAGATCAACGAAGCTTTTTGAGATTCACCTTGGTATACACATATCATATTTGGTTTACTAAATTTACAAGATCCTCCTGGTTTATCTAGAACTAAAGGTAAATTCTTGGAAATGAAATCAGTGAAAAATCGTATCATAGATAATGCTTTATTTTGGAAAGATAATGGTGGCATTTTGTTGAATTGTTTATTAAAAGATGAAGCTAACAAAGTTATGCAAGAATTTCATGTAGGAGATTGTGGAGGACACCTATACTGGAAAACAACCACTGATAATATTTTAAGGGCATGTTTTTATTGGCCCACCCTTTTTGCAGATGTCAAGAAATATGTGACCTCCTATCACAAATCCAAAATCTTTGAAGCAAGAAAAGGTTACTACCTTTACCCCTCAAACCCATCTCACGGAAATCCCATTTCAGCAATGGGGCCTTGACTTCATTGGTGAAATTCACCCATCTTCCTCAACCCAACATAAATGGATTTTCACAGCCACTAATTACTTCACTAAATGGATAGGAACCATCCCTTCTAGACAAGCCACAAATTCTGTCATCATCTCATTCCTTGAAAACAATATCCTTTCAAGATTTGGATGCCCACAAAAGCTCATTACTGATAATGCAACTACATTCAAATCCAAGCAAATCGTATCCTTTTGTAGCATACATCACATTACCCTTGGCCATTCCACTGCCTATTATCCTCAAGGTAATGGACTTGTAGAATACTCAAACAAAATCATTGTTAATATCATCAAAAAATTGTTAGAAGACAATAAGAAGACTTGGAACAAAAATTTGGTCAATGCCTTGTGGGAAGACAGACTAACTACCAAAAAGTCCATTGGTACATCTCCTTATCAACTAATATATGGAATAGATGTTGTTTTCCCATCCTCTTTAGGAGTACCAATGATGGAAATGATTCAAGAGCTACAGGTGGAATCCAATGATATCCAAAGGATGATAAATCAGAAAATACATTTGTAGCAAACCAGGGAAGAAGTCTATGCCAAATCCCAAGTGATCCAAGATAAAATCAAAATTTTTTTTGATAAGGAAACCAAATCTGATGATTTTTACATAGGCGACAAATTACTCAAATGGGATTCCAGAAGAGAAGAAAAGGGTAAACATGGGAAATTTGATTTCCTATGGCAGGGCCCTTATATCATTTATGGTTATAGAGGTAACTATTCATTTTTCTTGAAGCACTTAGATGGAACAAATCTACCAGGTGGACCAATCAATGGCAGAATGTTGAAGCATTACCTATACCCATATTAACATTAGTTCAGTTGTTTACTTTGCTCATTGTACATAACATTACAAAGTTTAGATTGGATTGGATGATTATCTTTTGAGGTTGAAGCCCGAGGAGAATGCCCTAAGCTTCGAAAGGTGTACCATCATATGTATGAACAAAGCAGATCATAGAAAAGTAGTTACAAAGCAAGCACAATCAAATTTTTAAAGGCTACTGATCTTAAAGTTCTTGACATTTCACCAGGAGATTCCAGCCCCATGTGGAGCCACTGTTAGGGTCCTATAATAATAGGATTCATAATTTTGAATTGACTATGATCAGCCTTGTAATATTGTACATACTTTTTCTTTCTGAAAAATGTTTTCCTATATTAAAAATAAAAAATGTAAAGAGGGTAAGTCCTAAAATAAAAATCAAAGGACTAAAAGAAAAGGATCAAGAAAGAAAATAAAATATGAACCCCACAAAAAAGAGATAAAAATTAGATTCTAAAAGTGAAGCAAATTCAAATTCCACTACTTTTTACTTTACTAGGCAAAATAAGATTGTGTGCAGCTTGTCAAAAATGCCACAATCCATGATGAACAAATATTCTAATCTTGATTCATTCATGCTTTAAATTTCATGTTGGTAGATAGAGAATGAAGATCTAGCCAAACTGTTTAATCTTTGCAGATTAGTAGTTACGTAGAGAATAATAATGGGCTCATTAGTTTAATTTGAGCCATTTGAAATTATAAGGTTAAAATTAAATAGTTTGCTTATCAGAGAAAAATAAATGAAGGGTCAGCAAGCTCAAATGCACCCAATGAATGAAGATAAAATGTTAGTGTAAATAAAGGGTAGGTAAAAGAGGTTTTGGAGTGCATAATGTTGCAAGCTCAAATGCACCTTCATTATGCTTAATCCTATGTTTCATGTGCAGGAGGAATTATCAAAGAAAGAGGATATTCAAGCTCATTCACTAATTTCCTATCATTTCACTAAACCCGTTACATGTATAAATTATTAATTTCCCTTCATTACCCCTTCATTACTTTTCATTCCCTAATTTTTTTTCCCTTCTTGTCTCTAGAAGTCCCTTCCCTCTTCATTTCCCCTTGTAAAAATATCCCTACCCCTTCATTTTACTTTCCCACCTATTTCATCTCACTTTCCATTGTAAACCCCTTAAAACCCCTTTATCCTAAGTTTAAAAGGTTAAATGTATCGAGCCCCATTGAAAATCCTCCCCGATACCTTTTTGACTCAACCTTTATGTTATTTTAACCTATAGTCCCGCATTTTATTTACCCTCATCCCATATATTAAATCTCGTATTCACTTTTAATTAATTAGATTTCATTTTAATTAAAACCCGACCCCACTCCCCACTCACCCCTCGCAACTCAACTACGTGATAGCCCTTTGATCACTCACAACTAGATCCAATGGTGCATAACCATATCACACACTCCCATCATCCAATCGTCAAGATCCCAAAAGCATGCAAGATTCACGGTTTTGCCTAAGCGCCCTTTTGCTATGTGGTAGCAGCATGTTGTATCACATGCTCTCAAAAAATAGCACCCTTCACTCAAAAGTGGTCTGATATGGTATAAAACCACCTCCCCGCGTAGGATGAAACCACCGACTATTCATACATTAATCCCACACCCAGAAGTTAACCATTGTCGGTTAAAAGCTAAAAGGCTTCCATTTTTACCCTTCCCACTATTCCAGAGCTCCTAACCCTACTCCTAAAGCCAGAGAAAGTGAAATTCAATAAAATAAACAAAATTATGGCTTCCAAAAGCATTGTGAATGAAAAACCCCTACAAACGCCTTACCTAGATATTGACCACCTCCCATTGGCCAACAAATATTACTAAATCAAAGACATTGTTTCCCCTAGACATCTATTGAAACTTCACTACTGGAGTAAAGATAAATTCCTAAACCAAAATGATGACATTCATCTATGGGAATCAAATTTTCCCAAATAGTTGTTCCCACAAGTATATTAGCTCCCTTAAACCATCCACCTACGCCAACTCTATTATATACCAAGTGAAAGAGACATAGTCTCTCCTAATCAACAGATTTTGTTTGTAAACACTGCAGAGTCAATAAAAAAAATGTTGCAGATCCTACTTGAAATTTACTTGATGTTTGACCTTCCCAAGAGGTCTCAAATCTTTTATATTTTCATCCTAGAAGAGTCTCATACTGCTACAGACAATCCTCCATACTCTGCCACCATTTTATCTTGGAGAGCCACACAAATTGTAACGATGCTCTCTTGTATTCTAGGATACACCACTAATGAGCATGTAGATGAGCCTATAATTGCTTTCCTCTCTATTTTCTCCCCAGGGAAGCCTCCAGCTGCAGTTTTCAATTTTGTCCAGTTCTTGGTAGATAGAATCCATGATCAATTAATCAGATTTCCAAATGAAAGAGTATTCAAATACTCTTCAATACTATTCCACATGTTCTTATATTTACAATGAGATAATTTTTGAGTCAACATCCAAAAGCTGGACACTAAGGGCCATCCCAGATCAGTCATATTTTGGATTCCCTTAATCCAAAAGTATTATACTATTTTCAACTAGAAGGAATTCATTTATTCCTTTGTTCACCCAGTTGTTAATATGATAAGCAGTAGAAATCAGCCCATGATCAGTGGTGAGATAAAGAGAGTTTTGCAGTTGCCTAAAAATAGTAGAATAGGAGACTAGTATTTATACCATGACCACACTAAAATTAGGATATATGGATGCCAGCTCACTCCCTATAAGCTACCCAAGTATCTGCCCATGAGGATATTTGCATTAGAGTATATCAGGCAAATTGTAAATTCAGATGATGTAAATTTTCTATCAGCTAGGAAGAAAACGCAGTTCAAGATAGAAAAACTAGCTTGGTCATTTTATCTATAATAATAGGGAGGGTGGAGAAGAATCAGAGAAGCATTTATAGGAAATGAAGTTCAGTAGTAGTTTCATGCGGCAGTATGACCCTTTAGGAGTCATAAAAATACTGACCCTTTAGGATTCATAAAAAAACTAAGACTCAAATTCAAATTAAGCCCTTTTATACATGATTTCAGGACATACATTGAAAAATATGCCAACAAGTCGGAGTGGTTGGAAAGCACCTTCATAGATATGAAGAAACAGAGGGATACTAGTTCTATTCTACATACTCCAGCCCTTTAGGACAAAAATACAAAAAATGCCAGGGAAGAAGGTTCTTTCTCAAGCATAGATACAACACATGACAGATTTGAAACCATGTACAGGAAGAAGCCCAAGCTAAATCTTATAAATGAGCAAGATGAGCAAGAAGAGATAATTCAGACAGTAAAGACACTTCAAATCATGGATACAGATACAGGGGTTAGAGAGAGTACAACTTCAATAGTTTTAGAGGAAGCTCATCAACCTTCCACATCTAATACTCAGAGTATTCAGAAACAACTTAGCATTGAGGTCGCATCATCAAGCAAACCAGTGGATAAGGAAAAGGACATAAAGGAGAAATATAAAGAGACCAAATTAAGAAATGAGTAATTGAAAGCTGAAACATATGCCCAATATTTCAAACAGACTCCTATCAATCAGAATAGGTTAATGTCAGCTTTTGACATTAAAACTAATAAAATGCAAATGAACATTTTGTAGCCTATAGTCCAGCATCCTAAGTCATTAATAGATTACAGGAAGACATAATTTGATGTTTTAGTCAAGGATGTTCACCCTATTGATCAAATTGAATTTCAAAAAAAAGGCAAGAGAAATGATATACTCAATGATGACCAACAAGACCATGAGTGTTTAGAAACTTCAAAATTCTCTAGACAACATCACAACACAATTTAAGCTAGAGAAAGAATCCAAACCACTGAAATAAATAGACTTAAGAAACAAAAAAATGTCTAGAGGATGAGAATAAATTGGCTCAAATCATGGATAAGAATGAAGTTCAGAAGACAAACAGGTTGAATGAAAAGATACAGAAGTTGGAGAAAGAATTAACACTGAAAGAGCCACTAGCTCAAGCAAAACAACTTTTATGGGTCAATATCATTGACTCAGTCAATGATATTTGGCCATCTATACAAGTGATATTTGAGCAGAATTATTTGGTCAAAGAGACTAGTGAGGCAATTCAAAGGGTTAGAGACGAACTTGTAAATATGCCAGAAGAAGCCTCAAGAATAATCGAGTTCCTTATCTCAAAGAAAAAGTATGAATTGTAGGAACTTGGAGTAGCTGACAAAAATGGGACCATACTTGAAGTGAAGAAGGTAGTCACCAAGAGGAACCTGATTACACAACCTAAGGTAATACCATAAAATGGAGCAAGAATAGTCGAGTTCATGGTCAAATTTGATACTTTGACGTAGAAAGTTCTACCTCACCCATTGGTCCTTAATGACAGGTTAATTCTACAGGAAGACTATGATAAGAGAATCAGAGAAGTGGCAAAGGAACAAGCCAACAGTTCCTCCATGAAAGGGATGCCTACAGGAAAAGTCCTTTACCAGACTTTTGAGAACCTCTTTTACCTCCAACATGAGGTAAAACATATTTTTGTAAACAAGCCCACCTTTGCAAAATACACAAAAACTGATGAAGTCTACAGAAGAATGGTAAATATTAAATTACTAGATACAGAGACTTGGGAAAAGTTGAATGATTTACTGTGAAAATGCAAGGTAAACAGTGAATACAAAGTAGTGAAAGAAAAACAACAGATCAGCTAAGTCAAAGAGTATTAGATGAAAAACAGAGTTTAAAGATGAAAAATATCAGTCAAAGGGTAGAGTAAAAGGACAGCCAGTGTAGAGCAACAACAAAAGAGAGAAAGCAACAAAAGATCAAAACAACAAACAATAAAAAAGGGATAGCTTGCATTAGTTACATATCTATCTCTATCTTCTTACATGAAGATATTTCTTTTTCCTTGAATAATTCCTAAAACAGTGTAGGATATTTTGTAAATAGCAACATTTAGCCCAAGCTTCCCATAAATATCAAGAAATGAGCTTAGAGAGTGCAAAACTATTTCTATTTTTTCTCGATTCTTTGCATGGAGCTCCAAACTCCCAAGATCTTTCCTCAATTTTGAATAATGAATTTTGCACCATTGTAATGTACATTGTTGGAGGTTTGTTTCCCAAGGGAGCTCATCGGGAATATCATATGGATAAGTGGTAGTTAGAGTATGACCTTCCTCTTGAATTGTCTAGTTTTGCTTATGTCTACTTGGAGCAACATTTTCACCCTCTACATCAATATATAAAATTACCTAAATATAACAACATGTGAACAAATGTATTCATACACATGCAAAATAGAAATGTACATGCATATGCACATACAATTCATTTACATGTAAAAATTTGTTTTAACATAATTTTTTATTATTATATAATTTACCAAAATGATGAGGCTCATGATGATTCGATCGAGATTGATGACCACTGGGAGAATGTTGATCATCGTCACGTGAAGACATTGTGAACATGTCAGGCCAGGCAGTAACTCCATAAGGCAAAAAATGATTCGATTGTCTTATTCCATCAGGTAGGTCTTCATCATATACATGAGGGAGAGATTGTTCAGTTCGTCTCCTGATGACTGTTCATATTTCCTATTTATCTATTTACATAAATTCACCCAATCACAAGGATTAGGTGTCAACATTCCCCCCTTAATCTGAAGGAATGTTGGTGAGTCCAAGCATCATTCTAAATCATTCAAGCTTTTCTCTTCTAAGCGCTTTGGTGAAGATGTCTGCGATTTGCTCATTTGTGGAACAATGATGGAGATGGATTGCTTTGGCCTCAACATGATGTCGACTCAGATGATATTTAATATTGATGTGCTTCGTTTGATCATGGAACTTTGGGTTCTTGGCCAACTTTATTGCAGAGGTATTGTCAATCATGAGTGGAGTTGATTGTACTTGTTTTACCTGCAAATCTTCAAGAATTTTCCTGAGCCACACAATTTCTTTTGTTGCTTCAGCTGCTTCCATGTATTCTGCTTTTTTTCTAGAATCTGCTAGAACTGATTGTTTGCATGCTCTCCAAGAGACAGCTCCTGATCCAAGACTCATAACATATCTTGAAGTTGATACCCCATTTTCTTTGTCTCCATCGAAGTCTAAATCAGAGTATCCAATCAAGCTGAAGTCGTCGACCTGTGTATACTTGATTCCAAAGTCTTGAGTTCCCTAAAAGTACCTTAGAACTCTTTTTGCAGCAGACCAATGTTGCTCACAAGGTTTTTTCATAAACTTAGAGAGGATTCCAACAAAAAATGAAATGTCTGGTCTGATAGTAGTTAGGTAGTTGAGACTTCCTACAGGCTGTCTATACTTTGTTGCATCCTCAAATTATTTTCCTTCAATAGATGTGAGCTTTAAGTTTTGTTCCATTGGAGTAGTAAGAGGATTGCACTATGTCATGCCAAACTTGTTCAACAGATCTCCAATGTATTTCTTTTGAGAAATAAATATGGACTTTGGATGTTGGGTTACTTCAATGCTAAGATAGTAATGAACATAGCCCAAATCAGTCATTTCAAAACTTTTCCCCAATTCTTTCTTTATGGATGCAATGTAGCTTTCATTGTTCCCTGTCATCAAAAGATCATCTACATATACCACAAGATATACAACTTTTTTTCCAACTTTCTTGACAAATAAAGTTGCATCATCAAGATCAAAATGTTTGAAATTGTGTTTCAGAAGATGCTCAGTTAGTTTTTCATACCAGGCTCGCGGTGCTTGTTTGAGGCCATACAAGGACTTCACAAGTTTGTTCTCTTTTAGATCTCCATTCAAGAAAGCAGTTTTTACATCCATTTGATGGACTTTCCAACCGTTCTGAGCTACTAGTGCAAAGAGTGTCTGGATGATAGCCCATTTTTTTGTGGGGGCAAAAGTATCCTCATAATCGACCCCTTCCTTCTATGCAAAACCTTTTTCCACAAGCCTAGCTTTGTGCTTGTCAAGAACCATCAGCTTTATACTTGTTCTTGTAAACCCACTTGCAGCCAATTGGTTTGGTTGCTAATGGAGGATCAACCAGCTTCCAAGTGCCATTCTTTACGAGGGCATCATACTCCTTTTGCATCGCTTCTTTCCATTCATCATGAGGAGCAGCTTCTTTGAAGGAAGTTGGTTCAAAATCTGTAGACAAGTTCAATTCACAATCATAAGAAACATCCATATCAACAAGTGAATTAGAGTCATCTACATCACCTCCATTTTGCCAGTTTGAATTTCTAGTTCCTGTCTTTCCAACTTCATCAGGATGAGCACTTTCAAGTGTCTTTGTCAGCCACTTTGGGGGACCTTTCTCAGATGGTCGAGGCTGCTCTGTTGATTTAGTTGGGACTGAATCAAGATTGAGTCTCCCAATTCTATCAATCACATCGCTTAAAGTGTCATTGGTTGTTGGAGTTTCATGCGGGGGAGAGTGTTCTTCAGAAGAAGATTCCACATGTTGATCTAATATAGGAATCCATCCTTCAAGATGTGGAATCTGATTATCAAATTCTTGAAATGATTTTGCTTTTGCGAATCTATCCAAGCGATCAAGTTGCCGCTCAACAACATTGTCAGTTTTGGATGATTCAAGAAAAATTACATCTCTAGATAGAACAAACTTTTTATTTAGTTCATCATAGAGATGGTATGCTTTGGAGGTGTTTGAATTTCCCAAAAAGATACAATGACGACTTCTAGCACCAAGTTTGTTTCTATATACCTTTCGTATCAAGGCATAACAGGTGGAACCAAAGACCCTGAGATGCTTTACCAAAGGAACATGTCCATACCACATCTCATATGGAGTCTTGTTTCTTATAGCATTAGATGGACATCTATTCTTTATATATGTAGCACATAGAACAACATCAGCCCAAAACATTATCTTTACATTTTTGAAGAGCATGGATCGTACCATATTTAAGATTGTCCTATTCATTGTTTCAGCTACACCATTCTGTTGGGGATTATAAGGCACAATTGTTTGATGTTTGATCCCATGTTGGCGAAGATAGTTTTCAAATTCATTTTATGTGTATTCTTTTCCATTATTAGTGCGAATAGGCCCAATATGAGATTGTGCATCATTTTCAATCCATTTATGAAAATTCTTGAATGTTTGAAAAGCATCAGATTTGTTCTTCAATAAATAAACCCAACACATTCTGGTGTAGTCATCAATAAATGTCATTATATATTTATTTCCATTTGCAGAAGGAAGAGGAATTGGACCACATAAATCTAAATGAATGAGTTCAAGTTTTCTATGTGCTCTTGAATGTGAAACATGAAAAGACTGTTTTCTATGCTTTCCTAGAATGCAAGCATCACATTGCTTAAGTTTCCTAGGAATTGTAGGCAAACCAGCGACACCATTTTTCTTCAATAAGCGGAGACTGTCAGTTCAAATGTCCAAATCTAGCATGCCATAATAAACTTGATGGAAGTGTACCTTCGTCATGATGAGAATTGTATGAGAAATGTTGTGCATGAGTAGAGGTTCCTTGCAGCTTGAGAAGCCTTTCTTCTTCTATTCCCCTCATGACAAGTGAGTGATCAGATGCTTTTCTTACCTCAAGCTTTCCATCAAACATATTAATGGAGTGACCTTTCTGGCGGATGTGGACCAAGGACAACAAGTCTCTCTTGAGTTGTGGGAGATATAGAACATGATGCAGAAGAAAGTCTGGAAGAGTAGGCAGTTTAAGCCTGATTGTGCCAAGCCCTGATGGCTTGATTTTTGAATGGTTTGCAAAGTATACTGCTCCATCAACATTGTCAGTGAAATCTTCAAAAAAATCTTTTCTATGAGTCATGTGGCAGGTTGCTCCTGAATCAAGCAACCAATCATTTTTCCAAGAAGCAAGTGAAGCATTAAATAAATCTTCATTTAATCCAATGTTACATTGTGCCACAACATAGTGAGCAGATTCAGGTGATTTACCTTCGTCTGTATCATGAATTTTACCTTTTTTTTGGTTTCTTTTCTGCTCAAATTTGTCCCATGGTAGCTTGCATGTAGAGGCATCATGTGATCCATTTCTTTTGCAGCGAATGCAATGCAAATCTGCCTTTTCTCCTTGAGACTGTCTGCCCCCCCTGCCTCTGAAATATCTTCCTCTTCCTTTTCGACCACCTCTTCCTCTTGTAGAATCTTGAGCAAGATGATTTTCTTTATGAGCAAGGCACGCAACCTCTTCAGAAGATTCAGGGGCTGTCTTCTTTCCAAAAGCTTTCTCTCTTTCAGCAAACTTTTTCACAAGAGAGTCAAAGGTTATATCTTTGAAATTTCCATTTTCTTGCAATGACTTAAGATAATTGGAGTAAGTGGGATAAAGTGCCTTGATAAAAGTGATAAGAGGAATATCCAATTCAACCTTAGTAGATTTGATATCATGCATTATAGACTTTACTTCAAATGCAAGAGCAAGAGGATCATTATTTTGCAGTTCAAGAGTGAAGAGTTTAATCATGAGATGAACACCTTCAAGTGCAGAATGTGAGTCATAGAGTTCTTTCAGATTTTGTAAAGCTT
Organism: Pinus tabuliformis; assembly: GCA_031772625.1. Classification (NCBI taxonomy): domain Eukaryota; kingdom Viridiplantae; phylum Streptophyta; class Pinopsida; order Pinales; family Pinaceae; genus Pinus; species Pinus tabuliformis. Next base: position 1,244,463,977 of record CM062817.1, on the reverse strand, counting down.
CAAAGGCAGTTGAATATGACAAAATATGGTGACTCACCTCTTCATTTACAAATGTTGCGATTAAGGCATAATCTTTGCTGTTCTTGTTTTCCCAAATGACGAGCTCTTTGTCTAAGGTAGGCTGTATTGGTTCATTGTCTCCGTCTCCGACACACACTCCTTTCCACAACTCATTGAAAATGAGGGTGTGTTTTATCATCCGGGACCATTCAGGATAGTTGTCCTTGCCAGTGAGAACTATACCCACCATGGATATGATTGAATGCATACTGTAGCAAAAAAACTTCTACTGCAAAAATTTTACTCTTAATGGAAAAAAAAATATGGTTCTGATGTGACTGAACAGCAAAATCAAATGTCAATTCACATTCATCTCCACAACGTTAAAGTATAGAATATGGCAGTATACTAAGTCCAAAAAATTACCCTCAACAACATAAAGCACTACGCCCACCAAAAGGATTTTGCATTATATACCATTTATACAGGTATAAATTATCCTCGACTAAAACTGAAGTAGGTCTAGGTCGGAGTCGTACAACTTTGGAAAAAACAATCCAACGGATCACAAGGGGAAAAGGGGTGTTCAAACGCCAACACTGAGGAGTCCACGATCCCCTCCAAAACTGTGCATCAAAGAATCAAACAAGCATTGTTTATATATATAGGTAACTATTTATCATTAATATCAACCATCGACTCCACAGCTTGTGAGTCCTCAACTTGCATGGCCTTTTGTTAGTCGTGGTCAGTTTTAAAAAACGCGAGTGACAAGTCACCACATCTCCACGCATGAAAAGAAAGTACAGCACATCCATTGATCATAGTAGACAGAAACGGCCTTAAATGTAAGTCAGGGTATAGAGTAGTCATGGAACTGAATCTGATGAGGAGTTTCGAAGCAAACTCCATAGGGTTATCGCCCACAGCAATGAAGAAAAGGGCGAAACATCGAATAATTCTCAACCCTGTTTTAACAGACTTCGAGTAGAGATTCTTTCACCGAATCAAAAGGGCTAGACTATCAGCGTATCAAGAGTTCAATGCATACAATGGTAGCAGCAATAATACACAGCATTAATATGAGACCAGCGTGAAAATAAACAGTGCTGATACACAGCATTGATACACAACAATGGAACCTGATTCACGCACGCAGATCCCAGCGATGGTTCTAGTTTTGTTCTGGTTCTTCAACAGAGTAGCATTCAAGATGCAAGAGCAATGACTCGACCAATAGACCAATGTTCAAGTTGCAATACCAACATAGTTCACTCCTGCGTGGAGGCACCAAAGCAACAGCACAGCTTCAAGGCATGCAACGATTCAGATGGTTTTCAGGTCTGAGGCTGACAGGTCGAGGATTCAAACTTATGGCAGACAGAGCGCATAGGGGAAGCAGACAGAAGGCAGAAGGGAGTTACAACTATCTTGGGAGCTAGCTCTGATACCATGTCAAGCCAAGCAGTAACTCCATAAGGCAAAAGATGATTCGACTGTCTTATTCCATCAAGTAGGTCTTCATTATATACATGAGGGAGAGACTGTTCATATTTCCTATTTATCTATTCACATAAATTCACCCAATCAGAAGGATTAGGTGTGAATGATGGCCCTCCATTGATTGAGTAGATACTCTTTTCGACCTAATATGAGATGCTCCTAGAAAAAATGAAATTTATTATAAATTAATTTAAAGCTAAATTGATTTAAAAAGTAAATTCCATATGTATACATGTAAATATGATTATATTAAAGTAATATTTTAAAACTTTCACTTAAACATATATATACCATGATCATGACGGACCTCCCCTCATTCATTTGATATTCTCTTTAATCCATAATCTCCCCCTCTAGTAGATGCATGCGATTGGATTGATGCTCACCTAGAAAAATCATGTGGAAAATGGTCATCCATGATATGGATATCGATAAATATATAGATATGTGATAATTAAAAAGTTACCTCATGCATTTACAATTCTATTTAAAATTGTGATTTGGAAAGATCAAGAATTCACAAAATTGTTGTAACCCTTGAAGTTATCTCACGCATTTAAAAATATTGAAATTTCTATTTAAAAATATTAAGAATTGAGAAAATTGATATAACACTTGAAGTTACCTCGTGCATTTAATTGATTTAACCTTTGAAATCGCATCATGCATTTGAAAATTTTAAAATTTGTATTTAAAAACATTGAAAAAATTTAGAAAATCAATGTAATTATCTAAAGTTCTTCATTTAAAACATACTGAGGACTAGAAACACAAATGTTGAAGCACACACATTTTGAAAATTAAATACATTTTTTTCTAAAACATGTTGAATTCACCAAGTTGTGCTTACATGGTGGAGGCACACTTGGTATAGAATGGAAAAAAGGACATGGTCATTAAAAACAGCACATTTATAACTAAAAAACACACACATCAAATATATCTTACAATGTTCATTTATAAATTTTGATGGAAAGATCCATAACACTAATTCATATTTCACACATAAACCTTGAAGTGGCATTGCCCCATACAATAGATCACTAGACATCCTATTAACATTTGTACAATGTCTTATGATAAATCATTGAAATTGACTAACAATATTTTTTGCTTCTGCAGTTGTTTTAACATCTCATTTTTAATTTGGGACACACCTTTCATTTGGTTACACACAAATTAGGAATTAGTGAAGACCACAATTCCATTGGATCATAATCCCTAGCTATTCGTAATTCTTCTATTAATGCAATATAGTATGCTTCATTGTTTTTTGTTCTTCCAAGTACATTCATTTTCCTTTAGAAGACTTTGTTCATCACAATATTGCATAGCACATAAGTAATCACTATTTACCCTCAATTGGGATAACAAGAAACTTCTACGCATAATTTCCATTTTTCAACCATGTTTAATGGGTTTTCTTATCCTTCTAAAAAACCAATAAAACAAATTTAATATATTTATTTATTGTGAATGCCTTATTTTATGGGAGAATGATAATAAATAAATACCTAATGTGATTAAATAATGGAATAATACAAGGATTTATGAATAAATTGTGAAAGGAATCATGTAACCAAATTATCTAGAGATTAAGTCAGGTAACCAAATTTACTTAAAAGGTTTAGTTGGAAAAGTAAAAAATTCTCACATTAAGGCATGAACTCTTAAGGCTTAAGGTAAGGTTTAAGGCTTGAAATTGAACTTAATGCATGTACTAACTATATAAAATAGAAAAACGACATAATTTCTATTTCACTACTATCACCATATGGAGATGCAAATAGAATTGAGTCGTCAAAGAAGGATTTTCCCAAGAAGGGGACCCAAAAGAGGGATTACATTGTTTACTATGCCGCAACAGGGGAAGGGGAAGAGATAAAGTCAATGTCATGACTGAGATAAAGTCAATGTCATGACCCGACTATTACATTCGGTGTTGCTTCCATCTTCGAGTTCAACTGTGCCACAAGGGTAACATCAAGGAGATCCTCAAGGTTGAGTGAAAAACTAGAAGGAGAATCTGAACCCCTTAGAATGAATCCAAGAAGAAACCAAAACAGTTCATCTTCTTCGATGTCGACTATGAAGAAAACAAACAAGCAGAAAAAAAGTGCAAGTCCAAAGCTTCTTTGACAAAAAAAGAAAAAAAGGAAGAGGAAATGCAAGACGCGGATCATGAGGAGGATTGAAAGTGAAGAATTCATTGCTTTACCCTCAGCTCCCCACCCAATAAGTAACTAAATGAGGGCCTCTAAATAATCTCCTCTTATTAGAAATGATAGTTCAAACATGGAATAAAATGTTATTTTCGTCGAATCGAATATGATTTTTTTACAATTAAGTGGGACTAGAAAGTTTGAATTAGGACTTTAACTATATTTCTCATTTCTATATGTAGGATTCTAGGAAGTGTTGTAGGCTAGGGTGATAATTATCTAAAAAACACACAAACAGACATTTAAGTCAACTGAAATGTAATTTTCTTTTAATCTTTTAATTATCAAAGGGCTACATTGGTTGTTCCTTGCATACCTAGCCCTGACAAAGAGGAGGCTGACAGGAGGAAGAGGATGAGGAGGCTGACTGGAGTAGAATGTGAAAACTCATAGTTTTGTTGTAATGGAATACTATATTTGAGAAATTTCAAATATAGTATGTATATATTTACAAGGTCACTATCTTGTATTTATTTGCATTTTTAATTATAAACTCAAATTTTAAATCAATATGTTGGTTTTTTTAAAGCTCATCTGTTAGAATTTTGCATAGTATTCTCTTTACCTTCTCATATTTATGCTTACACTACATTTTTCATAAAATTTTAAATTGTATTCTCTCTACTTCTCATATCTATACTTACATTACATTTTTCATAAACAAATGCATATTGTAATCTTGTGAACATCTGAGACTGTTTAATAGAAGGAAAAAATTTATTGCATCCATGCACATTGGTCAATTTAGATGCTAAGTATTTTGTGATAGTGGATCGTTTATGTATGTAAGGACATTAATTATTTGCAAATTATGGTGTATCGCTTATATTCATAAATCTGTATGTCTTGATTGTCAATTTTTATGTGTGGTTAATTAAAAGGCATCACTTACATATGGCAACTAATATGGTGTACTATAACGAGTGAGTATTAGCTCAAACACATTAATATTTTAATTTGTCACTTGTGATCTCTCACTTAAATAATGTAAAGTCATTTTACAAGAAGGGCACTCAACACAGGTGATCACTATACTGTGAAGATGGACCATGCACTGTATCGATGGTTTTAAAATCTAAGAAAATGAAAAACGACGGAAAATTTGATTAGAGAGATCGAAGGTAATTCGATAAAACTTTTGTTTCTTGATCTTATAAAAATATCAAGCATTTTCCTAGAAAAAAAAAGATCGAAAATTTATTTCAAGCAGACGCGAATCGATCCACTTACTTTTTGTGAAACCATTAATACTGATATTCAGCATCAAACATTTTCTCTTCAAGAAATCACTAATACCCATATTTCTTATGCTCTTGTCGAGTTAGGTCGCCTGCTACAAAGCGAACATCAAACATTTTAGCACTTTTTACTTCTTGTATCCTTCTCCATTTATGAAAGAAGAATCTTCTTTCAGGCATAAGCCTTTCTTTCTCAGTTTCTAACTCATCTAACTGTTCTAGCAAATCGTGAAACAGCACATCCTCTTCTTCAGAATTCTGTCCCATTTGGGTAATGCGTTGAAATAGTTCTTCACTTAAATTCTCTATTTCACGTATCGACTCCTCCAAAACGTCTAATTTCATACTGCATTCGCGCTCGACCATTTCAATAATCGACACGATTTGTTTTTGCTTCAAAAGATTTTGAACACTTCCAACAATAGGCTGATAGTTTGTCTGTCTGGCTACAAGTTTTTCCTCGAGTTTTCTTAGCATTTCTAACCAGGGAACGTCTTCTGGTTTGATAAACTGGTTATTATGGTTTTCATCTTCATCTTCATCTGGTGAGAGACCGTCCTCCATCTCAGTGTCGTAGTCAAGTGCTGGGTTTTCTCTTTCATTTGTATTCTCTGTGGAACACAGGTTTTCCTCATTGAGGTCATAAGAAGTGTGATTGTTGCTACTTGTAGGCACATTGGAATTTTCAGAAGATTGCAATGTGGTACTTTCAGATTCATGAGAGAACACTGATATAGGTATAGTGCCTGTGTTGGATTCGTTAGAAATAGCGTACTCCCCTTCTGCGTTGATCCGTCTGCGAGGTGATCTGTTGATCTGCTCATCACTTGCATCACGCTCAACAGATTTCCTTTTCTCATTTGGACTACAATTTTCCGCCATTTATACTCTATTGCTCGACAACTCGCCCACACGAATGAATAAGAAGAAAACAATGCTTTCTCGGTTGCGTTTTTGAGTAGTTTCAATCTTATGGTCAGTTGCAATGACGGGTTATATAGGCACGCATTCCTATCGTGCCGAATTTCCCTACCGCCGTAACGTTATGAACCCAGGCCGACGTTCACACAATTAACTTTTGTTAATAATGAAGTAACTCAGAGATTGATTCAGGGTTAATAGTGCATTTCTATTTCTAGCAAATTGATTGTTGTACTTGTCCACTAGGTCGTTGAATCTATATTAGTTTGTGTGGACCGCCGATTTATCTAATATTTAACCAAACTGTCAGGTTTTGCTTCACCACAGTTTATCCAAAGTTTTGAATTGGGCTTCTAATTGGAAACTTCACTTGTTTAACCAGAATTTGGATATTGGAAATCTCACTTGTTTCGGGGCAACTTGCAATGGATATCTAGAGTTTTATGTAGTAATACTACTTTGGATGTGCTTGTTACTTTTGTCTAAACTTTGGACGGTATATAGAACTTTATATTCAAGAAACTTTGGATTTAGTGTATATAGAATTTTAGATTAAAGCATTTTTGGATTTTATATATATGTGGAAAATAACGATTGCGAAATTAAAGGTTTAATATTAATTGATACGTTATTTATATATATAGTAGACAAATTATATATTCTAAGTGTTATTTTAATAATATCATATTTGAAGTATCATTTTTCTTTACACTCCTTCCCTAACTTTCCATTGCCTCACCATTTTTAATAATATAATATTTGAAGTGCTATTTGTCTTCACACAGCGTCCCTAAATTTCCATCACCTCTCTAGTGCTTCACCCTTTCCTCGTGGCCTCATCTTTTTGTTTCATACTTCTCTAGCACATTGTTTGTTGCATCATTATGTAGGAAATTGTTACTGTAGTTATGGCTCCGAGTACTACCAACAAAGTAGAAGTCTCTTCAACCACCAAGAAAGGAGAGGCATTTGAAGAATCTTCATCTACATCACTGGACCACATAACAGGAGTTCCTCTTTTGCATCACATGACTCTTCATCTACGTTAGAGGTAAATCACTATAAAATTATTATTGTTGTTGGAAAATGTATCTCCTACTTTTCTTAGTTGTGATTATTACTAGGTAAAGGAGTATGTTCCTAGTAGTTAAGATCTATTTCCTACATTGGTGTGTGGTTGAGATATTCTCTCAATCAACAAATTGTGTGTGCATGTATATATGTAATTGCATTTGATTAATGAAATAATAAAGACATTATCAGATCTTATCATGGTATCAGAGCCCTGAGGGCCTAACCCCTTCTAGGCTTGGCCCCTCCTGGGATGAGGGAAATAAATAGTTTGTTGAATGTTTGGTTTTGGTTTGCCCATTTATTGAAGCCTATCGGAGGAGTGATCAGATCATGGAAGAGGGAGTTCTGCACACAACCTTTGGGTTCATTAGTCAGGCAGAGGGAATCGTGTGTGTAGGTGCTTTCTTGGCTACAGCGACATAGCTTTCCAATTAATATTGGTATGCATGTGGCGAAGCAAAGAAAAACGCTTTCAATTTAATATCAAAATTGATGTTACAAAAAAGGAGGTCTTGAAGGTTGTTGTTATGAAAGTTCTTGGCGGTGGAAAATTTTGTGTTAAAACTCTTGGGATCTGAGTGCAATAGAAAGCTTGTTTTTGAAGGCCGATCGGTGGCTCGGGATGGAGAAGGTCACAACTACTATCTCAAGTGCATTTGTGTTTGGGACTTCTACCAACTCACTGTATCTTTCTAGTTTTGTGCTGTCAACATCTTCATTTTCAGGTAGTTCTTTATGTGCGAATACAAGCCCCATTTTGTTTGGGTCAACTCCATCTGCTTCGGCTTCAGGTGCTTCAGGTAGCTTATTTGGCTTAACTGCACCCAGTTCACTAAGCTCATCTAATCTACATGATCTTCATTTGGAAGCAGTGTGTCATTTGATGCTACAAACTCTTCAGCATTTGGTGGAGGCAGTGCCTTGTATGGTTTTGCTAGCACTCCATTATTTGGTTCAAACAACACTCCATCATTTGGCTCGGGACAACCTTTTGGAGCTTCCAGTACAACATCTTCACAGTAGACAATGACCTCATTTGGATCTAGGTTTGGGGGCACTGCATTCTTGTTGTCCGCAGCTTTTTCTTTTGGTGGATCTGCAGCTACAAGTAGTGGATCCTTTACGTTTGGCGGTGCAGGAAGCACTCCATTTGGAACTACACTATCGTTTGGATCAACTGGTACCCCGCCTATCACATTTACATTTTCTTCGAAAGACAATTCTTCTATGACTCAACCGATTTTTGGGTTGATCAAGTCAAATTCTTCTTTTGGAGCTACACCATCACCAACACCACTGGCTAATCAGATGGAAGATAGTGTGGCAAAGGATCCTAACTAGGTATCTAGTCTCGTTCCACTAGTATTTGGTGGGTAGACTACTTCACCAACTCCATATTTTGTGTTTGGCTCTCAGCCAACTAATCTGTCTGCTGGGAAATCTGTTTTTGAATTTGGTGCCATGGGCATGGAGTTTCATTTAAGTGGAGAGCTAATTGTGCTGTGACTGTTTTTCAAATAGTGATATGAAGTCATGTTGGGCAGAGATAGAGATCTTTTATCAATTATTAATCTGAAATTTTATTTTTTATTTCTTGGAGTCATCATAAAATTATTGTGTCTTATTGAGCCCAACGAACTCAATTTAGGTAAAGTTATTTTGTTAGAATTCACGACTCTAGCAAATGACAACAAGTTAAGCATGGAGTTCCAAGATTTAATTGACAAAGAAAAAGATGCCCAAAATGTGAAACAAGCAGCAACAACGATTAAACGATGATGGACAGTGAGGTGAAAGTGTGAGTTTGTTTGTGTTTGTGGAATAGACTCTATTATATTGTAATGTGAATCACAGTTGTAATGTAAGCAAGTCTAGGATGTTTTGTAGTGGTCTTTGTAATGTATGTACCTAATAACTCCAAAGAGTTGGAGTTGTGTTGTGTATCCCCATACAGTTTGTGGTAATCTTAAAACCACATTGTATTTGCAATATCAGTTTGTGGTAAGTCAGAAACCATGAGTAACAATGAAGTGGGACAGATATTCTTGTTGGCATTGTTTAGGATTAGCTGAGAAAACCCTCGGCCTTGTTGAGTCAGATCTTTGGTGAGCCTTAGTGGTTGGAGTGCCCTAATGGTAGGTTTGTAGCCCAAAGTGGCTGGAGTGCCCTAGTGGCAGATTTGTGGCCCATAGCAGCTAAGGTGAGCCTTCATGGTTGTGTTTAGCTTGGTGGCTAAAGAGCCCTTAGAGGCATGGTTGAGGGTGATCTGACAAAACCCAATGCATGGTTACGGGTAATCAGACAAAACCCAGGTTAAAAATGATGGAGGGGGATTTACAAGTATAGGTGTGAAGTTACAATGGTTGAAAGAAACATGTATGTGAAGGACATCCTACAAAACTGGTAGTTGTAGCAATTAGTACCCATGCATTCCGATAGATGGTTGCTCCTTTATATGGGCATCAACATATTCTTTTTATGTTGTACCACAACTAGATTTTGTAGTTTGATACTCAGACAAGTAGTCATTAAGGGGGAGTGTTGGAAAATGTAACTCCTACATGTATTAGTTGTGATTCTTACAAAGTAAAGGAGTCTATTCCTAGTAGTTAGGATCTATTTCCTACATTGGTGTGTGGTTGAGATATTCTCTCAACCAACAGATTGTGTTTGCATGTATATATGCAATTGCATTTGATTAATGAAATAATATAGGCATTATCAGATTTTATCAATTGTTAAAATATTATTATACATTTGCGTCATAATACTCTTCATCTGTGTCAGAGGTAAATAATCATAAAATTCTTATCGCTAAAATATTTTTTTATTATTGTTTAATTTTGATATACTAGCTCGATTTATGGCTAAGAATTAGCTAGCAAATTTCCTAACAAGGTAACAAAAGAAATAAATTCAAGTATATGAACTTATGAACTTCAAATGCACTAAGTTTTAATCACTTGTATTATTAAATTTGGGGATGTGTGCTCTTAATAAATATACATATATTATAAAGTATGGCATTACATATAGTGTTGAAATAGAAGGATATGCCACATAACTACATAACTCAAAGAAGATCAAAAGCATGGGCATCTGAATAAAATCATATATCGTGGTATCTCATATGATAATCAAAGTATAGCACACAAGATTCTGAAGCAATAATGAAGCCTTTTCACTACTTACCGCTACATTATGGCCAAGAATGAATGTTGCAACTTTTCTTTGTTAGCTTTCTTCACTATCATCATTCATTCCACAACTAAATCTATGGCCTTCGCTAGTTCAAATGTTGCTCCATCTCCATATGATGGTGGCAATTGAATTTGTTGAGAATCCTCGCTACATGAGGTACCCAATTCTTACAAGTGCCATGGATATTTGTTACAGAAACTCATTTTTCGGCACGAATTTTCCTTTATGAATGTAAATGGTCATCTTTCCACCATAAATAAGTTGTCTTTCAAGCACATGCCTCCTACATAATTTGTTGGCTGGTTGTATCACCAACACAACCACAATGCTACAAATGCCTCCACTGTATTCTGCAACTACCAGTCATAAAAATTTAGAGGTAAGTCCAACTACGTTCTTCCCTCTAATAATATTTTAGGATCATTTCATTTCTATGGGTATATCTTTGGAACTTGACCTGGAGCCTTCTTTGAGTTTTCACTTCTGGGAAATTTGATTATTGTCAGTTCTTTTTCTTGTTCCAAGGACAGAACTTTAATCCATTTAGGGACAAGCTGACCACATTGTCCACATCCTTACCTGCAATTTCGTTTCCTCAAGGCTAACATTTTCCCAATATTCATGCTCACAAAGAAGAAAATCACAACCCTTAGCACTAACAATGTTGTTGCATGAAATAGGCATCTCTAGGTGGCTCTCCATTATAGAAATCAGTGAAGAAAAAAAATGTAGGAAACAAAACAAAGGAGCATTGTAAACATGTTTTAAACTGGGGTAGATATGTATTGTATGTATCCACTTGAGAGAGACTAACAAGGGCATATGGGTTGCATGTAAGCATGACATGTATACTCGACAATTGCTATTTGTTTCTATATATTTTTAATTATACAATAAATGGATTGTTAACGTATATGGTTGTTGAGCATTCAAACACATGGGCAACATGCGTGTAGTGTAGCCAGAGGTTTCCTTGTAGTCATTCAATCCTAGTCAAGTGGATAGCGAGAAATAATGCATTCCTTAATGAAGGAAAAGTAGTATTTTGAGGAAGACTTAAAAGTAGCATCCTGGCCCTTGAATGTCATGGTAGGTAATAGATGAATTTGTGGTGATCACAAGGGGTACACTATATTCCATATTACACCTATGGTTGAGAAGGTTTGGAATAGGAAGTACATCTGGCATAGGAGGAATTCTCAAGGGAAGCATCCTCGCTCATTCGAAACAACAACATTAGTTTGATTTGCCATAAACTCAACTTGGTTAGAATTTTTAGCATTTACATTCTTGAACATATATGCCTTAAAATTTCAAAATACCATGAACTCATAAAATATATGAATAATAACTCTTAGTAACTCAAGTACATTATTTGTATACTCGAAAACTTATGTTGCACATGATTGTGGGGCTCTTCACCTTGCCATTGAATAGATGCATTAATCACATTTGTATACCTTTCATTTTATCATGGCATGTTCTTTGTATAACCAACATAAGTAGATCGACAGAAAGTATGGTCTTTATTAGGCTTTGTCATTGTGATATGATATGCGATCACAAAGTAATAATTTCTAGCAGTGTTTTTTTCTATCAATAAGTTTAGGCATGATCTTTGTGGCTACAAAAGTTTTATCCACACTGATCACACAACTATTTTGTTAACTGGTTTTGTTTGTGATGTGCCAGGATCCTCTATTGGGTAGTGGTTTGTCGTTAATGGTATTCCTTCTTATTCAGTGGAAACCCACACTAATTACTTCTCTTGTTCAGTGGGAAATCTCTCCATTCTAATATTTCAGACTAACTTCTAGGATTTGAGACCCTAGTAGGGACTATCATTGCCTTAACATGTATTTCTTTTCTAAAATCTTATTTTAGGGACTATTTGTTTGCAATTATTAATCTAAAACACATGCCATGAAGCTAATCTATTTTTTATTGTTAGTTTTTGTTGTGCTAATGTCAATTACATATTTCTAAACATGTTCTTGCTTATTGCTTCTTGTACTGACATTTTATTAGCTGTTTGTGTATGTAATCAATGAAATTTCCATAAGTTTAAAATGGCATTTATGATAAAAATAGCTTCAAAAACAAATACTGAACATCAGACACTCAAAATACAACAAACCATCAAAGGTACACTTTAACACAGTGTTTTGATGAAGCAATTCACCCCTCCTCAGCTACATCTCATTGGTCAAGCTTCCATAGCTTGGGCCTCTATATGAGCTCAATATGGAAAAATGTTGTTTTACAAAGCTCTATGGCTCTTGATACCTCCACCAATGTGTTTGGAATGTCCAAATTAGCCAAGAAAACCTCTTCCTGAGCTCAATTTGGTCGAAAATTTCCTTCTCTATGACTCAGACACTCTTTTCGTAGAAAAAACTCCTCTAAATTTGGAATGACTCCAGTCAGCCCCACTAAATGTGGAGGCAAGCCCGAAATTGGTGACATTGGAAAACTTCCATTGTTTTAAACTCAGGCTTAATTAATGACTAACTACGCTTAATTAGTTTTAAACCCAAATTATCACTAACCAACCTTAACATCCAATAGTTCTGGTGGGGGTTGTCACATGTGATGGTTTACATTGCACTAACCATTGGAGCTAGAGCCGTCGGAGTGGTTAATTGTTTTGGGTTATAGCAATTGTGGTCACATGTCGGAGTCTGTTGCTATTGGCGAACTGTCCACCGAGTTAAAACTAACCATAACCGCATGCGTTGTGTTATTGTGATCGCATGCAGAGGGCTGGCCTGTCGGCTAGCCCTCCTAACCGCTAACCCAAACAATGTTAAAACTTAAATACATACGAAGAAATTATGGGGTAAGAAACACCTGGTAGTGGAGATGGTATGTGGATTGGAGTGTAGAGGGAAAGTCACGGGGTCAAGCCCCAATTCCTCCATAATAATTTCTCTCCACTGTCAAGACTGTCTAGGCCTTTGGGAGGTGCCACGTGACAACCTTCGGGCTCACCACGTGGCATTATTTCATTAGCCCAAAAACAAACCAATATTTCATTGGCCAAAAACAAACCAATAAGATTGTGCTAGCACACTACCTGTGTAACCCAATGAAACGATGCCACCTGTCCATCTATGATTCATTGTTGACCATCATTGACCCTACCTAGTCACTTGCCACATCAGCAGTACAGACTGTTGATTGTGCAGTGACTCAGTAATTTTTTTTGCAAATTTTGCCCTTTAGCAAAGCGAACATAACACAATAACTTTCTCATATGAACTCGGTTTTTGGTGAAACGAGTTGCGTTAGGATAATTTTTCAAAGATGGACACGGTCATTCAAGTTTTGAGCCATTTTGAGAACTTTGATTTTTGAGCTAAATACTGAGTGTCTAATCAAATGCCCATAAGTAACTCACTAAATAGATCTTCTCAATATTTAAATACTTTTTTTCTATCATCATATTTTTATGTGGGCTGTGGTCATTTTTAAGACTTTTAAATTTATTTATAAATTAATAACACAACATAAATTAAATAACTAGTAAATTTTGATAAACATAGTAGATATTAAAACAGTTACTTCATGGTAAATCTTACATTGTCAAGATTAATAAAATTTATAAAAAAATAACTATATTATATTTTTATTTCAAACTAATATAGATCCACGCTAATTCTGGATCTACCAAGTATCCAAAGAGATCCAATTTATCTAAATAAAAACCTCATTTTCAATACAAAACATGAGAAAATATTTGCACCTTGAGAAATTTGACATGTAGCTATGATGGATCTATGCTAGTCCATAATAATATTTTTTATATTTATATAAATTTCAAGTCCCTCGATATAAAAATTTCCTTTTTAAAATTCTTATTAAAAACATCATAATACATTTATTTACATGTTTTATAATTTTTTTATTTTGATATTTTAATGTTATATAGATAGAATTGTTAATGTATAGATAAATATATATCTTAGAAATGGAGTTATTGTAAACACTCAATTTTATATGTTTATTAATTTAATTTAAATTGGAGTCTTTAAATATAGTGGCTATGAATATAGCCTTTTAGGGACATTTTAATTGATGATTATTATAAAAATGAAGTGTTATGTGCGAGGAGGTGATTCAAAGGAGTGTTATGTGCTAGGAGGTTCAAGGTTCAAATCTTGTGATTCACCCATGCCTACAGAAGGGGTATAGACAAGCACCTAGAGGGAGGGTTTTTTTAATGTATATGTGTATTATGTTTTTTTCTTACTAGAACAAAATGTTTGTAACTTTATTAACAAACACAAAATTCCAATATAACAAATTCAATTGAATCTATTTATTATTATTTCTATTACTCGTTTATTTTCTATTATTTTTATTATTGTTTGATCTAATACTTCATGAGAGTAGAAAATCTCTCCATATTAAGTCAACATATTATTTCTTACACTCATTTACAACCACTATAACATATTATTTAAATTCCTTTTTAAACAATATTAGAATAATCATATAAATTAAACAACTAGTAAACATTGATAAAAATCAGTCCATGCTAGGCATCTAGACACTTAAGTCATGATATATCTCACATGGTCAGTATTTAAAAATTTATAAAAATTACTAAATTATAAACTCATTTGAAATTAACTAAGATATTAATTTTTTTGTGGGGTAGATATTTTTTTCCTTCTAAATTGGATTATACATAAAATAGTTGAGTATCTTAGGTCAGTATTTATTTAGGAAGATTGAACCATAACAAAAATTTCACTCTTCATAGAGAGAGATAGGTTATCAAATGTTCATAAAGACTAAGAGGCTGAGATACAAACTGAAAACTAGACCAAATAGGACAACAAGACAAACTATAGGATCAAAATTTAGAATAAGAAAATAGCATAAAGTAAGTAGACAGATCAAGATCAATGTTAGCAACCTCAATAGGATCTTCATTTTTGTCAAGATTTCTACCAATTGGAGGTGGTATTCCCAAATACTACTCAATGAGATATAAATATCGATCCAGGTCCCTTAGATGATGATGGAATCTCTCCAAAGAATGGAGGATGTTAGCTCTATGCTCAAATGAGTTCATCAAAATGTGACCAAGGAGGAACTTCAAATATAAGTATAAATTGTACGATACATGTATTAGTTGAAGCAACCTCATGTTTGACCTACATCTGGCACCCATTCATCCAACTCAGTGAGATTCTTGGAATCTAAACGTTTTTGTTTCATTGAGGCTCCTTCACATTCCATCCAAGTTATCTCCTCCTAAATGGGGCATGGAGTAAGATCTCAAAGTCTAGTAATTGTTTCGTCTAAGTGGTGGTCGATAAGAGAGTGACCCTGAAAAGCCCACTCTTGATAATGTGTTTCCCTTGTGGACACATGCATGACGAAGGGATATGAAGAAGGCCAAGACAAGAAGAAAGGACTGAAAGGTTAGAGGGAGAGGGATATATTTAAACATGCCTATTTTCTATGTTTAGCACTTTCCTAACTACCATGTCAGCTAATAACATGGAAACATAGGACACATTCATTACTTTTTTAAAAAGTACACATATTTTCAAAACATGTGAGTGCTTTTAAAAATCATGTGCATGTTACTCTACCTATTAAAAAAAATGGGAGTCATCTACAGAGGTGAGAGAATTGCCCGAACAGACAAAAGTGGTCAGAATCCAGGGAAAAACATTTCAAAATTTCTTGTAGAGGCATTGTTTGAATCATGTTTTTTTTATGGTGGAAATAGATTCAGCACCATCAAAAACTTCTAGGGCACGTAAACTTATTAAGTTTAATAGTTTTTACTTGGATTACAAAAATCCCTGCTGAAATTTTTCAAAATCTGGCCATAATTTCCATAACTTTTAGGGGAAAAATCATAATCGTTAGACTATGGAAGAAAGTGACCATAAGGTAGCATTGTTCCCTATAGGCCCTGTGATTTAGCTAATATCCAATAAATGAATGCACACACTCTCGTGGTCCAAATTTTTCCTGAAAAGGTAAGTTCCTTAATGTTTTTTTCTCTTTTCTTGGCTTTTGCTTTTGTTATTCTTTGAATGCAATAAAATTTTAAAATTATATATATATATATATATATATATATATATATATATATATATATATATATATATATATATATATATATATATATATATATATATATATAGATATAGATATAGATATAGATATAGATATAGATATAGATATATCTATATCTATATCTATATCTATATCTATATCTATATCTATATCTATATCTATATCTATATCTATATATATATATATATATATATATATATATATATATATATATATATATATATATATATATATATCTAATTTACAATATTTTAAATATAATTACAATGGCTTAAAATCCTAATCCCAATCAACAAGGCAATCCCATATAAAATCCAAAAGAAACTATAAACTAGAGGAAAATCTAAATCCATAAACGCAAATTACTAATGAAATTTAAATAAATTACGAATATTAACTAAAGTGATTACATACACAAAGGGACCATCACAATTTCATTAGCTACATCCTTAACATAATTATTATGCCCAAAATTATTTGGCTAATATCTAGGGCCACTATGAGAGAACTCTACATCATTGGTATTAGTAAAGAACATGTTAAAACAATTAGTATCACTAAACAAATTATTGTGGGACTATTTAATGACGCAAGAACTAATTAAATCCCTGATCCAAGGAAGACACATCTTTGCATGGATTGTTGTGCATTAAATCCATGGAAAGAGAATCAGATGAGACAATGTTTTATGGCTTTTTTATAAAACTCCTTGTAATAATATGGAAGCGCCATTATATTTTGTTTTAAAATTGTGGACCAAATTCACAGTTGGTCTCCATGTTAATTATTTTTGTATCAGTGAATTCTAGGGATTTGGTATTTTCTCTACCCAGGATTGACCAAATGATAGGTTTAATATATTTACATGTCCACCTATTCCTAAGCGTACATGAAACCCCACAATGCAACCTCAACTTTAAAATCACCTTAATGATGCAAACAATGTGATAGCATGTCTCAAATGTTGTCTAGTGCAACATAGTTCATTTATAGAAATCTTCAAATGAGATCTATCAAAATATTCTATTAGACATCAGGTGTAAGTACTTTAGGCCACATTGATTATAGACCATTGGCTACATGTAGGTAGGCTAGTGTTCCTGAGCTAAGTCAAGTGGTGCCACGGGCATACTTTCCAAGGCTTGATGGAGGATCTTATCAAAGAATGATTTGTAGATTAGGTTAGTAGGATTTTTAATTGATGACAAACCATTGGTTAAAAATATCATTATATAACTAATAAATTTTCAAAAAGGGTAACATTAAAGTACCTCATTATGACTTTTGTTTTTATTGGCATGCAGAGATGCTACCAGAGGATACAACACCATTGATCTTGGGAAATGTTCGTTCTCCCAATATCGATGACTCCATGGCTACAACATTTGATATTGTGGCACCTCACAAACAGGTCGTATTTAAATGTATTTGTTCTTTTCTAATTCAATGATAACTTGGAAATATTTAAAATTCACTCTCAAAGCAAGGGGAAGATTGTGGCCACATCCGTGACCCCCAAGAAGGGTTTCCCCACAGAAGAAGCAGGTGGATAAGGTCATGGAAGAATAAAAGGACATATTCTCCTCACCCAAGGTACCTTTGCATGGTCAAGTTAAGAATTCAATCGATATGACTCCCATAGAACCTCTACCCAATGGGTGGATATGCCCCCGCCCCATTTTGAAAAATGAAGAAATCAAGTGAAAGATCCAGGAGTTGCTACAAAAAGGGCATATATGATCAATATATTCACCTTGTGGGAGACCAATTGCACTTGTAGGGAAGAGATATGAAACCTTGAGACTCTAGATTGATTATTGACCACTAAACAAAATCATTGTGAGGAATAGGTATCCAATCCCATGAATTGAAGGGTCTAAGTATTTAATCAAAATAGACTTGAAGTCTAACTCTCATTAGGTTCCAATAGAACCCATAGATGTATAGAATGTCGCCTTCAAATCCAAGGAGGGTCTTTTCAAGTGTTTGGTTATGCCTTTTAGGTTGACAAATGGCCCTACAAATTTCATGAGGATGATAAATGACATCTTGCATCCCTTCACCAACTCATTCATGGTTGTATATCAAGATGACATCCTCATCTTCAATAAGAGCCGGGAAGAGAACCTGCAACACATTTGATATGTCCTTCTAACCTTGTGGTACCACAAACTATGTGCCAAATTGCATAAAAGCACATTTGGCATGCACTAGGTCTGATAGCTATGCTACATCAATCATGAGAAAGGCGTGTATGTAGATTTGGATAAGATCCAAGTCATTTGGGATTGGCCAGCCTCAACCACTCTAACAGAGCTTCACAAATTTTTGCGCCTTGCCAATTTTCATTGAAGGTTCATGTTGGGATTCTCTCATACCACTTATCCTCTTAGTAAGGTTACCAAGGGAAGCTTGAAAGAATTTTTTTTCTGATTTGAGTCCCAACAAAAGGCGTTCATCGAGATGAAGTAATGCCTCTGATCTACACCTATGATCACATTTCCAAACATGTACCATCCATTTCAAATTGAGACAGATGCCTCAAACTGTGCTATTAGTGAAATTATCACCTAAAAGGGGCATCCGATGTCCTATTATAGTGAGACACTTTCTGATACAATGCGGAAATACCCCACATATGATAAAAAAATGTCCACAATCATGTAGGTGTGCTGACAATGGATATAATACATTCTAGGGAAGGAGAGAGTCATCCACATAGATCACTGACCTCTTCAATTTATCTAGACACAAGGGATGTTGCAGAATAATCAACATTAGAAGTGGTCTATATATCTGTAATAATTCCACTTAAAAATTAAATATACAAAGGTAAACGCCAATTATTTTAAAATTGCCTCAATCGGCACCAGTCATAGAACTAAATTTTGTTCTCAATTCTTGTGGCCTCGAGATCGTTGGATGGCCACAATTCTAGAAATATGATCTACAGCTCGCCACCACATGCTAGATGTTAGTGGATGACAAGAAAGTTCCATATTTCCACCTCTAAGATCCATTATTATGCTACCTGGGCCACCTTTTTGTTCCTACAAGTGAGCATGCCCAGCTAATTTGAGAGGAATACTACAGTTAGGCCACACAAAACTTTGGTGTGGAGAAAAATGTGTTCATAATATAAAATTATTTTGATTGGATAAAACTCTTATAGGTTCAAAAATATATCAAATCCTGCACTTTTGATGACATCGTCAAGTTAACCATCAAGAAGCGGGGCCTATACACTCCTATTCCTACATCTATGTAGCCCTAGTAATCGATACCCATGGACTATTTGTTGAGCCTCCCTTCTGCCAAGCACAATAATGGCTATATATTTGTGGTTGTGGAAATATTCTCTAAGATGGAAATATTGGTGGATTTCAAGAAGACTGTCATAACAAAGGACACTACGAAACTTATCATTGAATGACTATGGGTACATTTTGGAATCCCGCATACCATTACGTCAAATGAGATAGCAGGTTCTTGATCATATTCTGGTCGAGCCTCTAGGAATTACAAGACACTAAGCTCACCAAGTTGAATGAATTCCATCCCTAGACTAATGGCCAGAAAAAAGTCATCAATGGGATGATAGTGCACATACTATGCAAGTACAACTCCAAGCATCCAAGAACCTAGCATTAGAGCATTCCTTATATGTAACATTGTTATAAAAGATATTTCCATAGCTCGACTAGCCATAATTCTTTTCAAGTGGGTCTGGGTTTTCAACCATTATGTTTGATTGATGTTGTTATGCCTCATGCGACTATAAAGATAAAATCACCGCTTGTACAATATGAGGATGATAAAGAAACCTACTTTATTGACAGCATTGAACACATCTTCCAGTGGGTGCATGACATCTTGGATAAGTCCAATGCCAAGTACAAGTAGCAACATGATAAACATCGAGTGCCACACAAATTTTAGGTGGGTGAAAAAGATTGGTATCATTTGCAAAAATATCATCTTACCAAAGACCATTGAAAACACAAACCACTCTGATATGGGCCTTACACCATCACCAAGGTTGTGGAAGACATGAATTTTGAGCTTATAATTCCCCCATTCCTTGGCCTACACCCAATTTTCAATCTAAACTACCTTCAACTATAGCTTCCACCATTAATGGACACATCAGGCATTTCATGGAGCAATCCAAAAATGATTGGATCATGGACATGTAGATCCAGAACACTCCCCAAAATAGGATCCAACTATATCAGGTTGTCAAAGTTGGTCGACTCCTGCACCAATGCATGTGGATTAATAGTGACTAAGTTCAACATAACTTTCCACATCTCATGCATGCAGTCAACGCAATGGGGACCATTACTTACTAAGGGGGGAGGACTAAAATTAGGTCGATAATGGTGGCTACCCAGCTATTCCATTTAGACCCCCACCATTGTTTCTTTCATTGTCCTTAATTATAGCATAATTTACTATTTTTGGAAATTTTTCGGGCCCTAAACTTTAGAAGTCGTTTTAAGGCCCTAAATGATGTTTTTTTTGGAAAACAAGAAAATTTTAAATTTATACTATTGGTTTACAATCACAATTTTTAATCCTATGATATATATTTTTAACGAGGTATCGTACACACCAAATGAAGATTGTATGTCAAAGTTACGACCCTAGAGAAGTTGATGTACCAATTTACCCTAACGGGGCCAACAAAATTTTAGCGCTTCATATCCTAGGGTTAGTTTTTTGGATTTTTAGAGTTTTCAATTTTTTATCAATAATAAATAGGCCTTTTACCCTCATTGTAACATAGTTTAGAAGGCAGTAGTCCCAACATCTCTTCTCATAGATAAGCTACCATTGCCCGAGTTAGTTTATTTCCATTTTTCATATAAACAATTTTTAGTACTTTGTTACTAATGAATTGAGGATCTATTTTCGTAATATATCTATGTTTTTGTTTATATATGTATTTCATTTAATTCCTTCATAAATATGGATCAAAACTGATACCATCATAAATGTCACTAACCAATGTAACATATAACCCTCACATTATTAATTCAATCTGAGAAGAGATTCCACCATAATTTCACAAGGGCAAAGATAGATTATAGCTACAATATAAAAATAATATTATAATATTATATATTATTTCTCTATATGTAATCATGTACAAGTAGTGCCTACATATCAGTGAATGAAGATGAAAAAGTTTGCATTCAAGGAATGCAGCAAGATGAACACCAAAACTCGTAATGGAAGCAAGTTTTTTTTAAGTTTTACCTTGTTGTTAGACATGAAGCTC
This sequence comes from Pinus tabuliformis, assembly GCA_031772625.1. Classification (NCBI taxonomy): domain Eukaryota; kingdom Viridiplantae; phylum Streptophyta; class Pinopsida; order Pinales; family Pinaceae; genus Pinus; species Pinus tabuliformis. The sequence continues at coordinate 1,244,442,429 of CM062817.1, read as the reverse complement.
CTCTACATGAGTGTAAGTGAATCTCCATTGAATTAGTGTAAGTAACAAATTGAAATAAATATATTATATGGCATAGAACACATAACCACAGCCAAAGCCTTGCTACATAGTACTCCAACTGAGTAGTAATCGATCAGGAAGGGATGAAAACAACATTACACATCTACAAGGATACATGGATACCCACCATGTTTGAAATTTCAAATTCAATTTTGTCTACAACCAAAAATAATTTTTTCCTTAACAACACTTATGTGGTTATCAGAATTCCCATTTTTTCATCGTGATAGGGAAAAAGGCATAACCTACAAACCATGGTTATGATATCACATTAAAAAAAATGTAAACAACCAAGCACATTGCATAAATAAATTCCAATATGAACCCTACACTTAGATGCATAACACGCTAACAATGAAACAACAACACAAAAGGTGAACGCCAAGGTTAGAGCAAAGAAAAACAATAATAGGGAAAAACACATTATCTTCCAATGTGTGAAAAACCATACAAAGGACTACATTTATAATGTGAGACTCCAAAGTGGTCACTTCAATTCTCATACAAAGAGGAACCCAAACCATTGAAGGATAAACACCATACAAGCAATTCTCTCATGAATTTGGCACATTCACTTATCCTCACAACACAAAAGTCGTCTCTCTATCACTTTAGAAACTTTTTTATTTATAAGAGAAAATATACAAAATCCTAATCCATAAACCATTAGGCATTAATCTTGTCAATACATTGCAACAAACTTGCAAGCATTTATTGCATCTTTCTAGCATAAAACCTTAAGACCTGATATGTTCAGAGATTGTTGTCTATGCATTATTCTCTAAAGAGGAGTAATTACCATAACTTGTTTCCTCTTGAGAGCATATATCCACCATGATCTCAAGACCATTGTTATGCTTCCTGCCTAACAAGATGCAAAATATATCTATATCTATATATATATATATATATATATATATATATATATATATATATATATATATATATATATATATATATATATATATATATATATATAAATTTTTTCGCATATCTCATTTGCTAGTTGTTGTAGAAGATATTCATTGGAAAAATAAAACAATGAGTGGAAAGGTCAAAGTTGAACCACTAAACAGATTCACTAAGGAAAATACACATGTAACAAAAATATATGTAGTAATCGAGTGGCTATTTAAAATTATTAATGGGGCATTAGTTTGTTGGTGTGCACAAGACTATTATGTCATCTACCAGGGTTGCAATATTTGATGCAATCTGCCCCACCCACATAGCATGAGTTTCAAATGGATAGGTTTGTTTATAAGTCTCAATAATATTGAAAAAAATAGACACCCCTCAACATTAACACCAAACCAAAGTATGCTCTTTGTAGTGCATACTCTTAGGACATATTTTTCCTTTGAGTATATATACATATTTTTGAAATTCCAACTCTTAGCCAAAATAAATAAAAAGTAATTACCTCATAATGCTAGCATGCAAGCCCTAGGTCTTATAATTTTAACCGGATTTAATACCATATGTAAGATCCTTAAACTTCCAATTAGGTATATTACCTAAGTTACCCAAAATAGGTGTTTTTTAATTTTAATAAACAAGAAGACTCCTTAAGAGCTTTACTCTTATAGCCTTGCATGTGTTCCTTTACATCTTAGTGCTTGTGAACACATTATAGTTCCAATCATAACAATAAATGAAGGAAATGATGAATGACAGTTAAATCAAAGAATTTGTCACTCATTCAATTATAACCACCAACAAATATATGAAGTTACTATTTACATAACGCACATGTTTTGATGAAATGTAATTAACATAGCTGCCACGTTCTAGATTTGATGCATTTGTAATAGTATAACTTACAATCAACGAAATCACAATGAATAATAACACCTGAAATTAAAGAATCGTAGAAAATAATTTCCTAAGAGGCACAAATGTGTAAAAGAGAATTTGGAGGTTGCAACACCTGAGACCTAAGTGAACAACAATTGCAACTTAAGCAAACATTAGTTGTTACTTGAGGGAACAATATTTGTTACTTGAGTGAGTGATATTGTTGCTTGAGGGAACACTAGTTCTTACTTAAGGGAACATCAATTGCTACTTGAGGGAACAACAATTGTCACCCAAGGAAAAAATAATAGTAATTTGAGGTAATATGTTGTTCATTGCACATGCAACAAACTTTGTTTTGGGTTAGAATTGGTGTGAACTGCATCTATGATCTCAATTGCAATGACCTATGGTATTTTTTTCCCTGAGTTTAATTCAACCATATTTTTGACTGGTCATCTTTGACTTTGATTATTCCTTTCTACTCACAATTCAGACATATTATATACATATAATTTTTTTGTGGTTGCGGATGGAAACAATGTAAAAGAACATTAAATGGAGATCAACTAATCTACAAGGGGTCAATGATGGGAAATTTTATTTCCTTTGCAATTCATGTAGGTGCATACATATATGGATAATTTCATTTGACACAATTGATATACATTGTAAGAACAATGGGAACATTGGAGGGGGGAACAAATATCATTCGACGGTAAGTTGTTATTTATATTAAATAATTATATATAGTTTCTTTATATTAATCATATTTTTAAATTTTTTTATTGTTATAAAAACAATTATGCTCACTAGTTATTTCACATGATTGTTACAAATTATTATAAATTCAAGGTGGCCTCCTAGGTATTGTGATTTGAATATTACACCAAATATTAGTGTTAGAAATGATGTTCTAAAAGTTCAGGAAGACAAAGGGAAAATTGAAATAGCTCAAGATATTGATCCTATGTAATAATATGGCATTAATAAGATAGTTATATATGATGGGATGAATCAATTCATCCAAGACATTGTTGGAGATGAGAATTGTAATGATGAGCATGTGCTAGAGAGGGCATTGACATTAATTTATGAAGGCTAAAGAGAAAATGATGCCTTTGTTACATTATTGTTGGTAAACTTAAATTTTTTCAATGCTTTTACAAACACTTCTATGACACAGATCCTAAGGTATAATGTAATATGTTTCATCTGATGAAAGGTTGATTTTATCCCTTTTCTTTAGTGTTAATTAATTTTAAAATAAGAATGTAATATTTATGATTAATATTTTTATACTAACTAGTGACTTTTATGTTCTACTAGATTCATAGGAGAATTTATGCTACTAGTGCCAAATGATTACCTCACACATACCGTGATTTATGTGATGTTATGAAAGAAATTGGAATGAAGTATCATATTATAGATGGATGTCCTAAATATCATATTATATATTATGGACAACATACATTGAAAACAAATTTCATAAAATTTAATAGAAATGGATATAAAACTGATCAAATAACAAAAAGGTTCCTCTAAAGGTTCTTCATCATATTCCCATAATGCCACATTTGTAGTGATTATTTAGGTGTGAAAGCAAAGAAAATTTTATGGATTTTCATGCATGGAAGATGGTTTTCTTTGAATTACTATAGATGGTTATAAATTTAGGGAAATTAAGGAAAAATGGCCACATTTTAAACATGAACCTCATATTTTTATGCTTTCATTAGCAGTTGACTGTGTTAATCAATTTGGACAACTCAGGTCTATTTACTAAGTGTCACAAATTTTTGTTATTAACAATAGCCTTCCTCCTTGGATGTTAATAAAGCGGGAGAAAATTATGTTAACAATGATTGTTCTAGGTATTTGTTCACATTAATTTTTTGAATTTTAATTTAACATTTCATTTGTCTTGTTTGTTGCATAATATGTTATATTTTATTTATTTAGTTATATGTACATATCAAATTAGTAACTATGTGTAATTTAAAAAAATTAGGTAAGTACCAAGTTAAGTATATGAATTCGTATATCAATCCTCTTATCAACAAGTTAATGAAGTTATGGGTCGATATCACTATGTATGAAATATGTAAACCAATAAGGGAGAGACAATTTCAATTCCATGGAATACTTGTATGGACAATTCATGATGCCCCAAGACTAACACATTTTTGTGGTATGTAACGTTCCATTGCACTTTAATAGTATATAATTATTTCAATTAGATCATATCATGCATGTATTTTAAATAATCCCTTCATTTACAATTGACATTAATCCATATCTTATCAGCGTTCAAGCTAAGAGTAAATTTGCATTTCCAGCTTGTGATCCTAAGATGATCTATCGTCATTCAACGATTTTATGAAAGGGGGTGTTTTATGAGTATAGGAGCTTCCTCTCTAAGAACCATATGTATTGTTCTAATGAAAAACATCTTTTCAGTGGGAAATAAGAGACTGGATTAAAACCACAAAGAATGACACCTCACATATGGCAGTTGGAAAGGACACGGGCTTCCACAAGGAATGAAAAATTATCCCACTCAATTCATGTGGTTTCCCTATTATGAGAACTTAAGAATAGCCCATTTTTTTGATACAATGCATATCAGGAAGAATGTGACAGCAAATTTATGGCGGATCATAGATGGTAGGAGGGATGAAGAAAAAAATCTAGAAAATTTGTAATGCAATCGTGGAAGCCAATCATGCAATGAAGAGTGTGATACAATAAAATAGTGATGGGATCAAAATAAACTTCCATGATTATTAAAAAAGAATCAAAATGATGATTAAAAGAGTTCATTTGAGTAATTAAATTTCCCATAGGTTTTTCTTCAAACATAAATATAATCTTAACAAAAAAAAGGTGAATTTGATAGGGTAAAATCACATGATTGGCGTACGTTCATTAACGTAATTATTTTGGTATATATATTTCAATATTCATATATGTTTTTTCAATTGCTTATTGATGATCTTAATTACATGATGTGTTTTATTTGTAATATAATATATTATGTTTTGTTGAAACATGTACTTATTTTCTTGCATCATTTGTAGATGGTTCCCATTGAAAGAAATATATAAAGATGATATAAAGCATTGGAAGACATAAATTCCTCGGCTAATGTGTGAAATGAAAAAGTATATACCTCTCACATTTTTCAATGCATAAGGACACTGTGTCATCCACCAAGTTGAGGAGATTGAATTTTTTTGACCTGTACACACAAAGTCAATGTGGATGGTGGAGAGGAAATTGAAATCATTGATGGCAATGGTTAGAAAAATAGTACGTCTTGAGGGTTATATGGTGGAGGGATATATGGCATATCAATCCATGGGGTACATTACTCATTTTATTCCTATATTAGTAAAAAATATGCATGTGGATTACATTTAATAAGTGAACTCCATCAAAAAATATGGAGGGAAGCACCTGTTGGGGAAAGGTAGAATGACTGAAATGAAAGGTAATTAAATATTTAATGTGGATATTTATAAGATACACACACGCACAAATATATATATATATATATATATATATTATCATTTTTTGTGTATGTCATATTTATTTAGAATATGTTCTTTCATCAATTATTCATATTGATTATTGTAACTAATATTTATTGTTGAATTATGCCTTTTTGATATAGTCGGTAAAGAGTGGGAAGCACTAGATTTATACATTGTAAATAATCTTGAATTTGATGAATCCATGGATTGAAATATGTGAACGATAGCATAGTACATTATCATGGCTAGGGGTGCTTGCAATATTTAATTAATTACTTTTATAAATATATTATTAATGTGAATGCATGAGTGTTTTTTTAATATACCTTCCATGTTAGCTCTCTCTCTCTCTCTCTCTCTCTCTCTCTCTCTCTCTCTCTCTCTCTCTCTCTCTCTCTCTCTCTATATATATATATATATATATATATATATGTTTATTAATTAACAATCCATTTTTTATGTGTTTGGCATATTGCAGTTGAAACACCACAACACTATGTGGTACAAAGGTCGTAAGTTTCACACCAAAAAGTTTGATGAAAAGAGGAAAACTTATGATTGTGGGGTAACTATAGCCTTCTAGGTCACTAATGTTTCCTTTAAAAGTTATTCACATCCAAAAGTCTCTAAAAATTGATATTATGGGTATTTGGATGACATACTTGAGTGTGACTTAGATTCCTTCAAATTGGTTGTATTCAACGTGAAATGGTATAGGCTAGGAATGAATGGAAATGATCCAAATATAAATATTATTTATCATGCTAATGGATTTAATATGGCTAATAGAATATCATTTGAGCCAGGATCAGATCACTATGTTCTTCCAATTCAATGAAAACAAGTCTTTTACACAGAGCTTCCAGGTAGAGAGGGTTGGTCATATGTTGTTAGATATGATCAAAGAGGAAGGATGGTGAAGTGTAATTTACCACAAGAAGATGATAATGTTGAAGGGGATGATGGTGTATAGGAGTAGTTCATTGTTGGTCATGTGTCAAATCACAAAGATGTTGAAGAAGTTAAAGGAAATGTTTTATACAATGTTTTTGGTGAAGATGATATTGATAATGTACTATTAGATGAAGAACCTGAAAAAGTTGAACCAAATGTAGGAGATAATGTTTTTCATGATGATATGGACGATGATATGATTATGTAACAATCGCTGGTTGATTTCCTTTGTAAATAAATTTTGCGTGGGATCCCCCTAAGGCAATTTTTGGGGCTTAAAGCCCAAGTTTTTACTAAATCTAATGTAAAGACTGCACAATTTGTTGGCACAGAGCGCAGACATGGTAAATGACTCAGAGGGTTGTACGCCCTCTATTTTTTAATGTAATTTCGGTTTGAGATATCTACCCATGGTCCGCAAACCATGGGATTATATAAATAGAGCGAGGCTCTAAGTGTAAAGAGAGATCATCTAAGGAATGGAAGGAAATAAATCCATGAAGTATTCAGTCAAAGTGTAGAGTCATGTCTTTGGGTCGTAGAGTAGGAGAAGGCTCTACAGTTGAGTGCGCAAAGGCCTAGTAGTCCGCAGCTGAGTGCGCAGATCCCTGTAGCTGAGTGTGTAGAGGCCTAGTAGTCCGCAGCTGAGTGCGCAGGGCAGGTCAAGTCTATAATGATTGGAAGCATTAATAAAGAGAAGTTTTACAATATTTCTCTATATCTTATCATGTTTTATGCATTGAAGTATATTGGGTATGAATTCTAAGTTTACTGTTTATTTACTGCGTGAACTTATATTAATGTGCTGAATAAGTAAATCTGATAAAAGGCATCTGTTTACGTGAAGATAACTAATTTTTATAAGAATATAAGTAAGATCCACGGTGTGATTTGGGGAAATAGTGAAGATCATTGCCCTGGCAACATGAAAGCCCTACAATTCCTGGTTAGGGAAGCATGATGGCGAATATAACAGGGTACAAAGGCCTCATAGGTCAGGGAAGTGCACGAAGGCATTCACAGTTGGACTAAATAAACCCCTCAGACATCTCAAGGGTGCGGAAGCCTAGTTCCAGCATCCCCCCATACCGCTTCGGGTGAGACCTCAATCCGTGCTTCGCTAACTCTTGCCAAAAGGGTGAGTAGTACAAGGATTTGTTTGGATAATTAAATCCAAACCTAGGTCAAGCCCCAACAAGCCAACAAATGGTTCCGTTTCTAGGACAGAAATCTATATAGAGATGTCTGATGTCATACCATTGAAATCCAACTAAGAAAGAAATTGAATATTGGTTGGATAGGAAAATTCACGAGTTCGTGGTGTAAGAGAATAGGAATTCGTGACTATCAAAGGAAAAGTGGTTATACTGCTACTTGTATATGGAAATCCACGAAATTTTCTTCACATATTTCCCTACAGAGTTGTATGAGTGGATCACGAAGCTAGTAGATAGTCAAGGAAGGTGGAAACTCGATAATTCTATTGTGTGGATTCCAGATTTGGTGCACAGATTGGAAGCATCGGAGGATAAGATCACACACGTTGTTGATCATTGGTTTGATCAGATTATAAGAGGATTCATTACTGAGTTTGCAGTAGACACTTCAGTCATCTATGGCGAGGCAGAGCGACGCTTTCTCAAAGGACTGCGAGGTAAGTACGTTAAGTCTCTAAACACTTGGATTAAAATGCTACTATTTGAAAAGAAAATTATGCGAATACATTGATGTTCGGGGCTACGCAAAGTGGGAGAATTTACATAAATGAAGTTAGTACAGAACTAGAAACTAGCCCCTTAATTTCTCCTCTTTGAGGGAACAAGAAAGCACTCGCGAAGGTCTCACCAAGAAGTGTGATCAATTTCATAAGGTAGAGGATTCCGCGCATACCACCCCCACCCACCCCACCACCAGTTTCACCACCTTCACCCCCATCTTTGCCTGTACCACCTCCGCCACCACCGCGAGTTAATGTGGCAAGCGAGATAAATTTGTTATTGTTCAAGGGAGTAGGAAATGAAGATCCATACCAGTTTTGGTTCATGATAAAAGTCGTATGGGAAGTGCAGGGAGTTACAAATGATAACATAAAGAAGGCAACATTGGTCATGCATTGACCTGTTATATTAAGAGTTCTAATGACAATCCAAATGTGGGGATCACGGATATCCAAATTCCGCTGAACAAGAAATTTCTTAGACCGAAGTTAGAGGTCCAATCAATCATTCGGTTCAAAGAGATCACAATGCTGGTAGGCGAGACATGTTGGGAGTTGGATCAGAGACTTAAGTGCACAATTTGTTAAGCCAATATGACTTTGATGGATGGACGCACTATGAATGGTTTGTAGCATCGCTAACACTGCATTTGAGGAACACAATGTCATAAAAAAGGTTAAAGACTCCGGTAAAGGACCTGGAGATTGTGATGAGACTACATGAGACCCTGATATAGGATCCTAACCTAGGAGTTCAGTAGATCCACGTGTAGTTGAAAAAATTATGCCTTGAGATGCAAAGTCTGAAACATGATAGGATAGCTCACCCGGAAGTGTGTGGAGAAGTATGGTGTGTAATGTGCAAGGGTCAAGGACATCACAAGGACCACTGCTTGGTGTTTGAAAATTACCTCGCGAGAGGAGGATCGATGTCGTTAAGACCGAAGACACAGACAGGACCTAGTGCAGCACCTACTTTGTGGTGCATGATTTGTCAGATACGAGGAAAGCATATTATGGACAACTATCATCTGTTGTAGAAGTACATGCAGAATTTGCAACAACTATTCTATAATTTATGTAGATCAGTGGGACATCATGAGCGTACATGTAGAAGCTATGAACTAATGATGGATAGGAAGCTTTGAGAACTGGTCCGAATGTAGGAAAATGATGTGAATGCATTTTGGGAAGCCTCATATTCGATTAACAAAGAAGAATGTTGGACAAAATGTCCACGTGCGCACCTGTTGAGGTGGGTACAGGCATATGTTAAACAACCTACATGGATGCACAGAAACATTATGTTAGGGGACATGGTCAATAAGCATGTGTAGGTGAGGCAACTATGAGAGTGACCTGTCCAGTTGGGATGACGAAGTGTGGAAAGAATGAGTGTGTAGAAAATTATCCATAGAGAAGCCTTTAACAAAGTGTGCGAAGCATTGAACAAGGTATATGATGCATAATAGAGTGATTGGGACTGGTGCGTACCAGCAGTTCTATGGGTTTATAGGACAACATGAAACAGGCTGACATGACAGACACATCTAAGGTTGGCCTATGGAGCGAACGATGTAGTCCCAATAGAGTATAATATGTCTAGTTTGTGCATAGCAACATTGGTGGATATGATGGCTTGTGGAGCTTTGGAAGAAGGAATAGCGTAGCTGAACGAAGAAGAACACTTGGGACCTGAGGAAGAAATCTGACAGGGTGATCTTAGGCTCCAATAACTGATGAAAGAAAGTGTGTGGTTATGGGCGAAAAGCGCTCTGGTAGAAATAGAAGTCAAGAAGCTTAAAGAAGAAATAAATAAGGATTTTCTTGATCAGAAAATCAGGGTGATAAAACAGGGTGCACACAACTATGGTGACAAATTTGGGGACTACTGCCAATAGTTGATTAGCTTGATGCCTCAGATTGGACCATATATTACTATAGGGATTAGCCATGATGGCGTGATGCAGATTGTGAAGTGCACGATGCAGACAGTAAAAATAACAGGTGGATTTGTTCCAGGAAAAGTGATGGATGACTGGTTGGAACCCTATATAAGCGGCACGGCAACCTGACTAGCTGTGAGAAGTATAATATTAGTGCTCTAGGTAGTTGAAAGGAGGCACAGGAAAATAAACTACTCTACGTGGGAGCTGCTCGGTGTTGGGGTTGTGCGGAGGAGCACCGTGTCACAAGGTCCACGACTACGCAAGGGGGGTTGCACTGCCATGCATGTTGGCTGGAAAGTGACCATTCTAGTCACTATTCACGATGTCATGTTTGACTTGAGACCAAATGAAGTGGGCAGAAAGCATTTAAGATGAGCTTTATGGGAAAGATTTTGGAAAATCTACTGCCAAGGGAGAATTAATGGACCAGATTTGGGGGGAACGGTCGGATTCAAATTCAAAAGGCACTATAAATTACAAAGGGTTCCCTAGCAAACAACACTTGGTCATTTGCGAGTTGAGTTGTCATGCACCCTGCGTATTCAGAACTGAGGCATGTTTGTCCTGTGGAGAGTGTTGGCTGAGCACCTGAGTGAATGGTTCAGAGCTTTCTGGATGAACAAGATGGCAGCGTCTGAAGAAGCCATGAAAATTTCCGAGACAACCGCCAAAGAAGTCGTGTAGGCCATGACTATAGAGGATGACCCTGAGGGTGCCGAGGTTGTTGTATAAATCCCTCAATATCTATGAATGCCGAGACCAAAGAAAGATAATTAGCCAATGATTCTGGTATGTGTGTCCCCTCGAAACCTACTGCGAACCATATTAATAATGGAGGAAAAAGGGAAAGCGGTTAACCTGGCAATCGGTGAGGAGGAAGAAGACCTGGAGGATCTCATAATTGAAGAGGACGAGGACAAGGGCATGGAGGAAGAAACTAAGGCTGCACACCCTCCAATAAAGTTGCACATATATGTCCCCCCATGGAAGGGTAAGGCAAAGGTGCCCAAGGACCTCGATGAGAGCAAGAGCTCTCTACAGACTCCACTCCTCCTGGACGATATCATTTTTGAAGGAACACACTTGGGATGAGTGTGAATTTTAAGTTTGAAGATTGATCTCTCGCCGACCACAAGAAATTCCCTCACTTGGCAACTGCAGAGCTCATGAAGCCAAAGCAGAACATTGCGGTGAGAGTTATAAAATTGGAGCCGTGCAAGTGGTTATGCGGAGTCGAGAAGGCAGGGTTGTTGAATGTGCTCTGGGTGCCACAATAGCATCGCACCACAGTAACTATATTTGTCATCATGCAGCTGCTCTACTTGGTGGATGGTGGGTGTTTGTGGCTGGAGGAGCTCATCCCCATCACGGACCAACTAATCCATCAAATTTCCCGTCTCCCGTCTAAAGGAGAGGACCTTGCAGACATTTCTAAGGCTAAGAGCAGTGATTTGACCATTGTGAAGGCCATGAAAAAGAAATACATGCTCGAGAAGAAAAAGAAGGGCTACACAATTTCTAGTATCAACAACAAAGCAGTGAGAGTTGTGACTAAGATACTGGCAGGTAAGCTCATGCAAAAGTGCCACATGGATGAGGTGCCCACATCGGTGGGTGCACTTGCTGAATAGTGTGTTAGCGCTCAAATTTGCCTCAGGCTGAGGAAGGTGAAACTCAAGGAAAGATCAAAACACTTAGCCTCGTAGCTAGCCCTACGGGGACAGGAGAGGGCTCTCTCTGGGTCTATCTCGGAAAAGGTCTTCAAAGGGCTAAGATGACCAATAAAGAACACTGATTTTAGGCTAGTAAACTGATAGGGAAAGTTTGATTTTAAATTTTTAGGGTTTTGTTGGAAAACTGAGCACGACAATTTTGGGTGCGGGGATGAGACACAGTTTTTGCAGAGGTCTTTTTGGGGCAAGGTAGGAGACTGTCTTGATTCCTTTGAAATAAGTGAATGGATAGATGTGACCGGTGAGGAGCTAAGGAAAGCAAGAAACCATTTAGAGTTCTCCTTAAACAGATGAAAACATAGATATTAAGCAAACTTAAAGGCAGAGCATAGAAACCATGAATTCTACCTTAACACTTCATTTACTTAATTTGCAAAAGAGAAGAGTAGGAAAATGATACACATAACAGAATTACAAGAACATGAGAGAAATACACCATCAACACAAATCACCACAGGAATCCCAAATAGTGCTGCAAAACCCTGGTCTTTCCTTTACCAAAATTGCAGAGATACAAAGTGTAATACAATAGAAGCTTATCCCTCAAGAGTCCAACCTCTCCCACCTCTGAAAATGACTAAGGAAATACATAATATAGGCAAGTAAACCCATTCCCTTGCCTCTAGGGGTCGAGCTCATCATCCTAGGAGCTGTTTCAACCAATTCTAAACAAAGCACTATAATCTAGGCAGTCAAAACAACTTGCCTCTATAAGCTAGGAAACCAATTCATTCATTAAATGTTTGCTATTTTATGAATGAATCATCTAGAATAGGTAAATAAGTGTCAACTCAACATAAAATTACATCAATTACATCAAGGAGGGTGAAAAATCCCATCACAAGTCAAAATTGGTCAAAGCTGGGCGAATTCCTGAGCTGAAGGTGCAAAACTGGCAAATTTCCCTGATGCGTAGCGCCTCAATTCTCAACGCGTAGCGCGCCTTTGATCCAACTTTTGAGGCACTTCCTGGCCTCCAAATAAGGAAAAGGTAGGCTTGTTGGAAATTTCTGGATGTCTACTTTCCAACCCAAGTGGAATTTCTCAATTTGGTGTCCATTTACCCCTCCAAAATTGCAATCTCCCAAGACTGCTTCCTGTGTGTCCAAAAAGTGGCAGAAAGTCATTTTTTGCATGTTTTTTGACCTTCTAAGGGCTCAAAACCTGATGAAATGTCTTGTCAATTGCTGAGAAAGTGTAATTTTTCATGAAAAATCAAAAATGCTGAGTTTTTGAGAAATGGACTTGCCCATCTTCAGGGTAGCGCGCGGCGCGCTACGCATTGAGGGCAAAAACCTGTGTTTGGCACAAAAAATTCAAAATTGACCAAAATTGCTCCAAATTTTTTGAAATTTGAGCTGGGGGTGTCTCATCAAGTACCATGCTCCTTCAAATAGGCTTCGGCCAAAATTTGGAGTGGATCGGGACTTTTTCTCCGTTTTAGTGCTTTACTCAACCTCCTTGGATCTGGCGATTGTATTTTTGACATTTCTCTAAAACCATGACACCTGTGTAAAAAGTGAAGGAGGTTTTTCTTCTTTGGCATGTTTTGGACAAAAAAAACTCTCATTTTTCCAAAATTCATCTTTGATTGCTCTGAAACATCTTTTGAGTGAAACTTATCCCGATGTGTGAAACAAGGAATTTTGTCGAAATGAAGCGAAATGAAGGGGATAAGAGGCTTCTAAATTCTTGGGGAAATTTTTGGAAGTAGGGAGGGATGTTAGGAAGTAGGGGAAAGTGGAATCGTGGAGATCGAGTGAGGGGAAGGGGTCCAAAAGGTCAAAACACAGGCCCAACCTAGAAAATTTCCAAGTTGTAGCAAGAAACTAGGGTTTGTGCGAAAATGAGGAGTTTGGCAGATCTAAGGGATGGGAAGCATTTAATAAGGTAATTTAAGGATAGGGGAAGGTGTATGAACATCAGGATACAAGTTTTACCGATGATTTGACCATCCAAGAGAAATTACCTCCAAAACCCTAGGAGTGGGAAATGACCTTACCTAGGCGCAACTAAAGCATGAACAAGGTGTAAAATGACTCATTCGACACTCACATGATAATGAAAACCCTATGAATGATGACATGGATTGGCATTTGGGCAATTTTGAAAAGAGTGAAAGCAAACCCTAGACCTAATGCCTAGTGACCAAATTTTGCTTGAAGACTTCACTGAAATGACAAAATTTGACCTTGACACTTCAAAATCACTTTGTAAGAGCACGTTTGATCACTGGAGGAAGGCTGGAAAGACTGACACTAACATTGGCTCCAATGGGGATGGTAGCTCCTTGGAGGTGCCAAGAACAGCAGATCTTTGGGAGAGCAGACCAGCGCCTTCGTCCATTGGGCTATGGAGTCCATTATTTCGGCAAACGACACAAGACTTTGACTCATTTATTGAATGAAAACTTGACTGAAAACTGACTGAAACTTAACTGAAACTTGACTCAAACCGACTCGATGGCAAACTGAAATAACTTGAAAAAATCACTCAACAGACCAAACACAAATGACTCATGACTGACTTAAAACAAGACTTTTCAAAGCTTTTTGAAGGGCAGCAGTCCATCAAGATTTGAAATCATGATGACAACCACCTGTGTTTCTTACAAGACAATATACATCAAACTATATCAAAATGCCAATGCAACCAATCAAGCAGATGCCTTCTTGATTGATTCTCCTGATTAGATCTTCTGGTCAACAGTACAAACCTATCACTGGGCATCCAAAAACATAGTTGACCATGGCTGCAACAAAACACTATAATAAACACTTTCACTGCTAGCTGCAACAAACCTACTAGAGGATCATAAAAAACATGAAGATTTGCCATTGCCACCTCCTGCTGAAAGAACAAGGTGTCCTTTGTTTCAAATTCTGATCTGCCTTCATCATGTGCTTCAATAAAAGCATGCTCATGGGCTTTAAAAAACTCTGAACAGGTAGAAGAGCAGATCTCCTCTTGTAAAAACATTTCAACACATGAGACATATGAAGAATCTTAAAGGTAATCATGTATTCTATGATCTTCTGTAGTCTGACAATATGGTAGGTCATCTTCATATGATATCACAACCAAATTATCAAGTTCCTTATTACATTCTTCAATATTATCAAGCACAATATTATCATTTACATCGTCTACCACAAATTCACTCAAAGGAAATTTTTCACTTGCTTGAGCAAAGATCTTTCATGAGCAGACTGAATGACCTCCTCATGAAGACTCTGTTCTGATGAAATGGGAGCACTTAGATTTGTAACTTTGTTTTCTTCATGCCAAATGATCTCAACAGCCAAGTTTTTCTTTATAGGATTCGGCACAAGGTATTCTTGGTCATCATGATCTGAATGTTGATCTGAAATAGTTGACTTGACTGCATCACATGAATCTTGACTACCCTGCACGCTGTCTTCTTCTGTGGGCAGATCTGAAATAGAACCCTCTCTTTCATCATTTTCAGCCATATGGCCATCTTCAAGCTGCTGATCTTGATTCTGCTGCAAAATTTCCTGATCATCTTGATGGGTATCCACTAGGTTCTCTTCATGTTGCTGAAATGGATTCTCATACAGAGCCTCCATGATCTCAACATCCATAAAATTATCATCTTCATAATATTTCTCAAGGCTTTCAATAAAACTATAGGCATGCTTGCAATAGTCATGGACCAAATTTAATGATGGATAAGATGCTTGATATCTTTCAATGAACAAGGCATGAAAATCCTTTAAACAGTAAATACAAGCAGGTGGCAAACTTTCATACCAAGATTGGGCTTTACCTTCCAAAGTGGCCATGAATATCTTCATCAAGCAATCTTCAGGAAAATCAACCTTCAACTTGCGAATATGCATGTGAAATCTAACCAGATGTAGAGCAGCGTCCTTCCTGCCATCATCTTTAAATGTAGGCAAATTCCTTGACCAATCTGTTATCTCAAAATCAAGCCTTGGAAGGCTGCAGACCAGGAAGACTTCAAGTAACTATTTCAAACCTACTTTAGGTTGAGGCTTAGCCTCCTCAACCTGAGAGGGCTCTCTCTAGATGGGTTAATGATTTTGATTAAGATAAGATGGTTAACTCTTGTGAAACAACTGTAACAAATATGAATGCTGGAAACATACTAAACAACTATCCATTGGGCCTATGGAGTCAACAACACTTCAATACAACAAAGATCTTGACCTTACATGGAAGTCAGGGCATTCAACATTTGAATATTCAGAATATATACTCATAAGGAACCACACAGTTTATAGATGCATACAGGAAATCAGAGCACATTCAGTGAATTCTGAGTGATTATACATCCATACCACTGTAAACAAAACTAAGAAGAAGACAACATCACACATTCTGAATATGAAAAATCCTTCATGAATCCTGAGAAGTAAAACCAAAATTATATTACTGAAAGTGAGTCTTTACATAAGCCAAATACAAGCTTTGTTCATAAAATTTCCAACCCTCATTACATTGCTGTTTCAGCTATATATAGAATTCTTATTCTAACTGATCGAGATTCCTCCTCCAGCATGAGGGGAATTCGATAACTACCTCTAATGACACCTATCAACTATTTAACTAACTAATAAATACAATAATGTGCTGACTGGAGCTTTTTTAAGAGTTCTAAATTAACTAAGACTCTAACTCCATATTACACGCTTGATGGCTTTAATTACAATGAACCTCGTTCTTTGACATCTGCTCTCCTTTAGTTTGGCTGTAACGGATGTTCAAAGCTCCATGTTTGATCTTTAATGCCACATCCTTTCCAATACCCTGAAATATATGAAACTGTCCCTGTGTATCGGTCTTTGGTATGCCTTACCATGTCAAGATCCAACGAAGTATATCCTTTATCTTTTAATTATCCCAAAATGGAGCAAACTGCCACGTCTTTGATGTGCTGTCCACCATTTTCATACGTGAAAGCCAAAACCTTTGCAAACTGTAACTGTTTTACCAATCCTGAAGTGTGATAAATATGAAATATGCTTCCTTTATGACAAAAATCCAAAGTTGGATTCGAACGCATATTATCTCCACGTGTCTTGACCTGGTTAACTATTAGATAGCTTCAGATGATCTCTTGCATTCCCTTTAGGCGTTTCCTTTTCAAAATTCCCGCTCATAATTCAAACTACTTGATTTGCGTTAAAAACAACATCTTCAGCAGTTTCGTAGCGCGCTACGAAACTACTGAGTTATTCGAAACAGTTTGCCTTTAACCCGAGACCTTTATCAACCAAATATTTGATTGCCAAAAACTCCCTTCGACTTTCCACATGCTGAACAGGGATTTATATTTCCTTAGAGAAATAAGATTTAAGCAAATTTGTCAAAAATTTGAAACAGAACCTTACTTGAAGTAAAAAACTCATTTAGCAGGCAGCCGGCTCAGCTGTGTCTTCAAATCTTCAATTTGTTTCCTCATAGCTCTATTCCCAGCTCTCAGTTGCATATTAATCCTCCTGATATACCTGGCTTCTTTGATGGCTGGTACTGTCCAGGTGTGAAATTGTTCATGGCCATCCACCACTGAATTCAACTGAGCTTTTACAACTTCGTTTCCTTCCCATAAGGTTTTATAATATTTTGCATGTATGGCTGCATGCTTTCTAGCGGCCTTCTTCAATTTAGCAATCTCATACTTGGCTGACTCTAATTGTCTCTGTATGGCTGCTATATTATCTTCTTGAGATGCAATGGCTGTTTTGCCCATGTCTTTTTGTATCTCTTCCCCTGTTTCCTCTGTTCTCGGCAGTGCCTCCTTTACTTGATGGAATCTTCTTGTTATAGGTCTTCTAGGTTTGAAAATGAACTCTTCAGCTGGCACATCAAATCTAAGCCTTTTTGAGGCCTTGGATTTCTTGGTGCTTTCCTGCTCTGACTGCATCAATTCAACTTGGACTGGTAGAGACTGCTCGAATTCAATGGCCTGTAATAAATCATTCAAATTTGCCTTGGACACTGGGCTCTCTTCAACTGCTACAGCTTTACCTTTTTCCTTCATTATTTGACTTCTTGTTCTTACCCTTGAGACTGTTTCAGATTTTCTTGTTTCGGGTACATTCTTTTTACCCTGAGCCTTTTCCTTATTTATTTGCTGAGGTTGATCTTGAATGATAAGAGGTTTCACTGGTTTTCTTAGCTGTGACTTTGGAACCCTTTTGGCTCTTGCCTCTTTTTGGAGCTCAGCTATTGTGAAATCTCTGGTCGGTTGTGGAGTGAGGCCAGTCTTGCTTTGGAATCTAGCCATAAAAATAAAAGAATTCTAGTCTCTGTTTATCTTCTGGAGGCCATCTAAAACCAGTAACTTGATCAAACCATGATGAAACAAAGAGGTTTCAGAATCCTCTTTTCTCAGCTGCACCTTATCACACATCTTACTCAAGCTACGGAACAAATAAAAAGGTAGGTCTAAGGAGACTTTCCCAGTGAAATGCAACAACAGTTTGAAATGGTAAGAATAAACCTTATTATACCTTCCTTCACAAGTCAAGTATTTCTGTATGCAGGTGAGTAAAAGAGCATAATTTTCTTTGACATAATTTATGGGCACTCCCCTACTCAAATCTTCATTTACATATGCATCCTTTAAAAACTCCTTACAAGGATTCATGTCAAATTTGAAATTTTTAAACCATTCCTCTTGTCCTCTTGGGATCTCTATCACAGTGGATATTGCTTCTGGAGAAACTTGCACTTCTAACATGGCTACCTTTGAATTTAAACCAGTGAAGTTTAGTGCAAATTCTTTGGTTACCTGCGCATGCCCTCCTTGTAACTTCTTGCAAAAGTTCCAGCACCCGGCATTTTTGAATGCTTTCTTCACCCCTTCATCTCTCAGCGTTATATCCAGGCCCTCGGGTTCAGTCCTTAGAGGTTTACCGGATCTGTGCTCTTTTTTCTCCATGGATTCTTCCAAATCTTCGCACACAAAGACTACCAGCTCCGGTTGGAATTGTGATTCAGCTTCTTTTGGAAATCAGCCTCGCTTGATTATCAGCCTCGCTTGAAATTTAAACTTTCCGCTTAAAACCTTTCAAGACATAATCTTGCAGATTTATCATTCATGCAAGACTTACGGCCATCATTAAGGCTTATGCACGGTGAAATTTTTTGGGAATGATAATACATGCGTATCAACAGATCTAGTGGTGGTGATAGTGGCAATGAGCGTTAAGACGTGATAGGAGAGATATATGAACTGACATGAGAAGACATGGCTGATGACTCACCTAACGGACTTGATATTTCGGGAAAGATTCGCTGCGGAAGTACGAATCCATGATTTCGCAGCGCTGTTAGTTTTAAATTTTAATGATGCGCTACGAAACTGCCTAATCATGATGCGCTGCGAAACTGCTTAATCATGATTGCGTTGCAAAACTGCTAAATCATGATTGCACTGCGAAATTGGAAAATGGGAATTATGCTGGGAGATTACTAAAAGACACGGTGACTCAGATAAAACGAGATGTGGCTATAGAACAATGATGAGTAGAGGAGAACCAATGGGAGTTGAGAATGACTTGAGTTAAAAAACTCTTTAAAACTCCAAATCCTAAGGGAAGAAAATTAAAACGAAATTAAACTAACAAGGACCTTTATCACCGGGCTAGGATAGAAAATTATATGCATCAAATTTTTAGTTCTAAGTGATAACACAATCTACCTTCGTAATTTTATTTGGAAAATCAAGGATGTGATCTCGACTCATGGGAGCATATCTTCCTGCAACCCGATACATTTTGAAAAGCTCAAAGCTACTAATCTTCCTGCAGTGAAGTCACCATGAAGCATTGATCTCTGGAGCTTTCAGTGAAGGAGTCGCTAGTGAATGATTTCAGCCTTGTCAGTGTCTGATCATTGTCTACCATCAACAATCAGATCTGAACTTGATACATGTACTGGGGTAATTAACAAGTTAGATGTCACGTTTACAAGCTAGACCGGAGATTGACTGAAGCATCGTTTATCTACTTCCGCTAATGCAAAGCAAAATCGTTTCGAAGGCTACCTGGCATAAATTCAGGCTCCGTCTGTAGCTTATAAAACAAATGACATCAACAAGTAAACCATTTGTTCTTCCCCAGTATGGTCGCCAATATGTTAGTGCTCGAATTTGCCTCAGGCTGAGGAAGGCGAAACTCAAGGCAACATCAAACCACTTAGCCTCGTAGCTAGCCCTACGGGGACAGGAGAGGGCTCTCTCTGGGTCTATCTCGGCAAAGGTCTTCAAAGGGCTGAGATGACCAATAAAGAACACTGATTTTAGGCTAGTAAACTGATAGGGAAAGTTTGATTTTAAATTTTTAGGGTTTTGTTGGAAAACTGAGCACGACAATTTTGGGTGCGGGGATGAGACACAGTTTTTGCAGAGGTCTTTTTGGGGCAAGGTAGGAGACTGTCTTGATGCCTTTGAAATAAGTGAATGGATAGATGTGACTGGTGAGGAGCTAAGGAGAGCAAGAAACCATCGAGATTTCTCCTTAAACAGATGAAAACATAGATATTAAGCAAACTTAAAGGCAGAGCATAGAAACCATGAATTCTACCTTAACACTTCATTTACTTAATTTGCAGAAGAGAAGAGTAGGAAAATGATACACATAAAAAACTTAAAAGAACATGAGAGAAACACACCATCAACACAAATCACCACAGGAATCCCAAATAGTGCTGCAAAACCCTGGTCTTTCCTTTACCAAAATTGCAGAGATACAAAGTGTAATACAATAGAAGCTTATCGCTCAAGAGTCCAACCTCTCCCACCTCTGAAAATGACTAAGAAAATACATAATATAGGCAAGTCAACCCAATCCCTTGCCTCTAGCAGTCGAGCTCATCATCCTAGGAGCTGTTTCAACCAATTCTAAACAAAGCACTATAATCTAGGCAGTCAAAACAACTTGCCTCTATAAGCTAGGAAACCAATTCATTCATTAAATGTTTGTTATTTTATGAATGAATCATCTAGAATAGGTAAATAAGTGTCAAGTAAACATAAAATTACATCAATTACATCAAGGAGGGTAAAAAATCCCATCACAAGTCAAAATTGGTCAAAGCTGGGCGAATTCCTGAGCTGAAGGTGCAAAACTGGCAAATTTCCCTGATGCGTAGTGCCCCAATTCTCAACGCGTAGCGCGCCTTTGAGCCAACTTTTGAGGCACTTCCTAGAATCCAAATAAGACAAAAGTAGGCTTGTTGGAAAGGTCTGGATGTCGACTTTCTAACTCAAGTGGAATTTCTCAATTGGCTGTCCATTTGCCCCTCCAAATATGCAATCTCCCAAGACTGCTTCCTCTATGCCCAAAAAGTGGCAGAAAGTCATTTGTTGCATGTTTTTTGACCTTCTGAGGGCTCAAAACCTGATGAAATGTCTTGGAAATTACTGAGAAAGTGTAATTTGTCATGAAAAATCCAAAAATGCTGAGTTTTTGAGAAATGGACTTGCCCATCTTCAGGGTAGCGCGCGGCGAGCTACGCGTTGAGGGCAAAAACCTGTGTTTGGCACAAAAAATTCAAAATTGACCAAAATTGCTCCAAATTTTTTGAAATTTGAGCTGGGGGTTTCTCATCAAGTACCATGCTCCTTCAAAGAGGCTTCGGCCAAAATTTGGAGTGGATCGGGACTTTTTCTCCGTTTTAGTGCTTTGCTCAACCTCCTTGGATCTGGCGATTGTATTTTTGACATTTCTCTAAAACCATGACACCTGTGTAAAAAGTGAAGGAGGTTTTTCTTCTTTGGCATGTTTTGGACAAAAACCTCTCTCAGTTTTCCAAAATTCATCTTTTATTACTCTGAAAAATCTTTTTAGTGAAACTTATCCCGATGTGTGAAACAAGGAATTTTGTCGAAATGAAGCGAAATGAAGGGGATAAGAGGCTTCTAAATTCTTGGGGAAATTTTTGGAAGTAGGGAGGGATGTTAGGAAGCAGGGGAAAGTGGAATCGTGGAGATCGAGTGAGGGGAAGGGGTCCAAAAGGGCAAAACACAGGCCCAACCTAGAAAATTGCCAGGTTGTAGCAAGAAACTAGGGTTTGTGCGAAAATGAGGAATTTGGCATATCTAAGGGATGGGAAGCATTTAATAAGGTAATTTAAGGATAGGGGAAGGTGTATGAACATCAGGATACAAGTTTTGCCGATGATTTGACCGTCCAAGAGAAATTACCTCCAAAACCCTAGGAGAGGGAAATGACCTTACCTAGGCGCAACTGAAGCATGAACAAGGTGTAAAATGACTCATTCGACACTGACATGATAATGAAAACCCTATGAATGATGATAGACTCAGCAGAATGATGACATGGATTGGCATTTGGGCAATTTTGAAAAGAGTGAAAGCAAACCCTAGACCTAATGCCTAGTGACCAAATTTTGCTTGAAGACTTCACTGAAATGACAAAATTTGACCTTGACACTTCAAAATCACTTTGTAAGAGCACGTTTGATCACTGGAGGAAGGCTGGAAAGACTGACACTAACATAGTGGACGAAGGTGGTCCAGTTTAACTGGTTTGAATTTTTGTGCAAGGATTTCCTGAAAAATTGTTGCGATGCATAGGAACAAGGGAAAACCTTCCACTAGGCATGGCTTCTACTGTCCATAGTGTTGGTGGCTGGGGAATTGCCTAAAGACATCCAGTTCCCCACAATTGCAAGGGATATCTCAGAGGCTGCGAAGTACGCTTCGCTGTGGGCTACTAAAGATGTGAATCGGATCCTTGACAGTAAAATATTCTGGGTTTTCATGGAGATGAACATCAGAATGGGGATTAACTGTAAGCTGTGGTTGTCACACATGGTCTACAACAACTTATAAAGTTTCATAGAGTTTAACATAGAATTTCATCACATCTGCTTGAAGGCATGCAAGGACCCTATGAAGAAGTGAATGAGCTACCATATATGGCCACAGATGATGTGATCTTCGACCGGAGTGGTGCACTCTAGACATCTCTGCGTTGGAAAAATATGTTGTGCAAAAGAAGAAGGAGCAGGCCAAACTGTGCATGGCAAAGTTGGCGGAAAAGAGAAGGAAAGAATTAGCAGTAGCAAAGGTGCAGGAGGCATGGGACATTGCAAAAATAGTAGTAGAACAACAAAAGGCCATAGCAGTAGCACAAAAGGTAGCAGAGGAGGCACGTAAGGGCCAAAAGTTGCCTTCGCCAGAGTAGGAGCAAGAGATGGAAATAGAGGTAGAGGAGGGCAACACAGACCCACAAATAGTGTCGAAATTATTAAAGTGATAGTACCTAAGTGAGTGGATGAGGTCGTGTAAGAAGGTAAAAGCATTGAAGCTATATATTGACTCGATCACCCTTGCTAAGGAGGATCTGCATGATATAGGGGAGATGGTGCGTGATGTCACCACAGAGGCCCTCCAGAAAATTGTGGAGGAGAATCAAGTTGTGATGGGGGCCCTTTGAGCACAGATTTAGGAGTTGCAGGTGCACACTCCTTAAGCTGGTACTTTCTTGACCAGCCTTACATTAGGGACAATCACAGCCAAGGAAATGATGCACACTCGTATGACCAACAGAACAGTGCTTCCAGAAGGGGCAATGGTTACAAAAAATGAGATCAACAAGCCTATGGTTAGTACATTGAAAGGTATAGGGATCAACATGGCTGCACTCCTGCAGGGGACGCTATATGTTCTTCAGGATGGGATTACTGCAAAACTATGGGCTTGGGAGAGTCACGTGTTGGAAGTGCTGAGTGAGTAGAAGATCAACATGGAGAAGTTAAGCTTGTAGCATGATGAGGTCATGTCTCAGAATAGGTAAATGCTGTAGGTACTTGAAGAATCCTGCCAGATGGTCCTTGAGCTAGCCATCCCAGCATAAGAAGTAGCAGAGGTGCGCATCCAAAGATTAGCAGTAGGGATGCGTGAGGCGTGATAAGAAATGGCCAAGGTTCAGATGGAGCTGAACCTTCAGATAGCAGAGCTACGGTTAAAGGCACAACCTTCAACTCCTCTAGAGGTAAGGGAACAACATGCCAATGCCACTACATCATGGATGGAGGAGATCAACAATGTAGTAAGGGACTGCGCCAGAATGTTGCAAGAATCATTCGAGTTCCTCGCTAGTCTGCAAGAGGACTCGAACATACAACACTTGGAAATAGAGGTGCGTGAGCTATAGCAACAGTATGACAACATCAAAGGGACCACACAGACAGTGGCCCTCACACAGAGGCTCACCTGAATGCAACACACGAAAGTGCTTAAGGAGCAAGTGGACGCAACGTGACACGGAGAAGTGGTTTTGAATGCGTGTGTTCATCCTTGGATCGACAAGGCCTTTCTCATGACATCAGGAATTGAAGGCAAGCTCGCATAGATGTAGGGGATGCAAGAACAAATCTAGGGAAGTAGTTTCGACACCACGGCCTCAGAAAAATGAGTACATGAGATTCAACATGCAACCGCTCAGTGCGTTGCCGACCTTGCAGCCGTCTGAGTAGAGTTGAGAGGTCTTCGTGTGAAGATCTTTGCACCGACAGAGTGACTCGAGGGCGAGTCGTGATGTTTGTGTTGGGGGCTTACTGGATTTGGCATCCCCCAAAGGCAAGTTATGGGGCTTAAAGCCTAAGTTTTCACTAAGTCTGATGTAAAGACTCCCCGACTTTTGGGCGCAGAGCCTAAAGATGGTAAATGAGTCAGAGTGTTGTCCACCCTCAGTTTTGTAATGTAATGTTGGTTTGAGAGATCTACCCATGGTCTGCGAACCATGGGATTGTATAAATAGAGTGAGGCTCTAAGTGTAAGGAGACATCATCTAAGGAATGGAAGGAAATCAATCCATGAGGTATTGAGTCAAAGTGTAGAGTCATGTATTTGGGTCGTAGAGTAAGGGAAGGCTCTGTAGCTGAGTGCGCGGAGGCCTAGTAGTTCATAGTTGAGTGCACCGACCCCTGTAGTTGAGTGCGTAGGGCAGGTCGAGTTTGTAATCATTCGAAGCATTAATAAAGAGAATTTTTACCATATTTCTCTATATCTTTTCCTATTTTATGCATTGAGGTATATTGGGTATGAATTGTAAGTTTACTTTTTATTTACTGGGCGAACTTATATGAATGTGCTGAATAAGTAAATCTAATAAAAGGTATCTTTTTACGCAAAGATAACTAATTGTTATAAGAAGATAAGTAAGATCCATATTGTGTCTTGGGGAAATAGTGCAGATAGTTATCCTAGCAATGCAAAAGCCATACAACCCCTAGTTAGGGCTATGCAAAGGCAAATATAATAGGCTGCGAAGGCCTCGCAGGTCAAGGAAGTACGCGAAGTAACCTGCATGAAGGTATTCACAGTTGGACTAAATAAACCTGTTAGACATCTCAAGGATGAAAAACTTGGTTCCAGCATCCCCCGATACTGCTTCAGGTGAGACCTCAGTCCACCGTCTGTAAATTGTTGCCGAAAGAGTAAGTAGTACAGGGATTTGTTTGGCTAATTAACTTGGAACCTGGGTCAAGCCCCAACAAGACAACAATAAATAAAATACTAACCAAGTCATGGGACACGTATCCCATGTTGAATGTTAGGAAAGAACATAGTGATGGCGGATCACCTGTGATTAATTTATGGCTATGAAAATTGGAAAAGGAATTGGAAAAGGAAAAGTGGCATTAATTGGCATTTCATTTATGAAAATAATGTAAAATAGGAAAAAATAAAGGTGAAAGGTCACATATTTGCATGTGAAGAAAATGGAATGCAAAATAGATGAAAATGAAGAAATTAGAGGCATAAATGATAGAAAGGCTTTCGAGGATCAACTCACAACTTTGATAGTTCTATGGTGCAATTGTCTGTCTATTCTCTCTCTCATACTATTGTACACCTGGAGAAATCTTAGAGAATTGTTGGAGCATGCTTGGAGCACTCTATTTTTTATTATATTTGGACAAAGAAGGAAAATGAAAAGAAGGAAAGTGTAGGGGAACAACATGATTAATAGCTATATCTAGATCACTTTGTAGGTACCGAATTGCATGTATGATTTTCCTTTCTAGTTTTGGCATGCATGTTATATGCATGTGGCTATTTGGTTATGATTTTTCATTGGCATAGAGGATTTCCTGGATTGACATTGGTTTTGCCTAGCCTTTCCATTTAGTTTATCACCTTGGTGTTGTGGGCTTTTCCACTTGTCGTTTATGATTGGTGCTTAGGTTACTTATGGTTGTGGGCCGAGTTACTAGTTCCTGGAGCCTTCGATTGGAAAAAATCATCTGGAGATCTATAAAAACTTGGGTTTAGTTACTAGTCCTTGAGCTTTGGTTGTATAAATGCTTTAGATCGCTTGGTTGGTTGGGTTACTAGTCCTATAGCCTTAGTTGGACGAATGATTTGGAGCCCTGGAAGGTTGTGGCTTGATTTATTAGTTCCTAGAGTTGTGGTTGGACAAACACTTTAGATCCCGAGAAATATTAGGTAGAAACCAATCTGGTTGGTGCTAGTGATGTCTCACTTTGAGGTGGAGTCACTGGTTGAGGATTGAGGTCATTTTACCTCTAGAGGCATTGGTTTTGTTTTTTTTTAGTTTATTCCATGAGATCCCACATTCACGCTTGGAATATGGCATGAGGGTGATTGGATGAAAGAGATATTTGGTTCATCCCAACCTATGTTGAGGTGGTACATGGAAGTACTTGACTTGGTTAGATTTGCATATGTTAATAAGACCATTTTTCCTCATATATTTCCATGAGTAATTGTACTTGTTATTATGTGTCTTTGATTGCTGGTATGTCATGGTGTATATGTTATTCAATTAGTTGTTTTATGTTGGTTATATGATGTATATTGGTTATGTCTCTTGATATGTTTTCTTGTTGATGAATGATTAATGAATCCAAGAGCTAATAGATGGTTTTACAACAACTACTAGAGGGAATTATACATTCTTGATGATTCTTAGATAAGTATCAGAACCCTATGTTTAAATATGCATTGATGACCTATATATTATATTCTCACCATGTGTTTGATGTAACAACTTTCATGGTTGGGATTGGTTAGGTCAAGTCCTTAATCAAATTTTCTATGAATAAATTTATCATGATGTCATTATTGACTCTAGAAACTCTCACTAAGTTTTGGATAGTGGTCTAGAGGTTGACATGAAAGTTTGGCTTAGAATTTGGGACCACATGCTTTGAACTAGACATTTTGGGTTGTAATAGCTGGGAAGCATGCTTGTGGGGGTAATTGTAGGCTTCCAACTACATGGATGCCTTACTGTGGGAGTAGTTGAGAGCTCATGTTGAAAGGAACCTAGGAGGTTGGGTCATGTCATAGTAACTCCTCCTCACATGCTTATCCTAGTAGGTTGGTGAAACTGGGTAGATATGTGAGGGGTGGTTACAAAATGGTATAAAATCTCTCAAGTTCAACACTTGGACTAAATCACTAAAATGTGTTTTTCAAGCATGCATGTAAGTTGTATATGTGTTCATTATGCATGCATTGTAATAGTCACTATTGCAGTTGTGTCAGCATGTAAATGTTGATAATGTAAATGTTGAGATGATGGATATGTTGCTTTCATTATATATATATACATGTTGTTCTAATCCAGATTGATCTCGCAGAGGAGATATCATCCCATGAATTTCACTGAGGTATGTGGATTATGTTTATGTTTGGTTTATCTGACATGATACTCTTTCATGAAGTATAAGATCAAATATGACAAGGAAATGGTGGATTACAGTTCACGTGATTATCCCTACAGATCAAATGAGAAACATGGTGATGAGTACTCCCATGGCATAACAGATGCATAAAGAAGATTCAAAGTAGAGATCAAAAGTTGTAAGGTGAATAATGATAGAATAATTTAGTCACAGGAAAGACATGCTAGGCAATTGAGGAAGCAAAAAGAGGTTAATGTAGTGATCCTTCAGAGTTTTTTAGATTTCCATAGATATCGACTGCTTAGGATTAGTCATGGATAGGAGGAAAGAACCAATGGGGCACATAGCAACATGTCAATGTCGGGATACATGTTTGATAGGGTTGATACAACCATAGATTGTAGGTTCTCTAATACACCTAATAGGAGGGGTGATCACCATAGGTTATATTCTAGTTTTGATTCAGAGAGATAGTATCCTTCCATATAGGAGGAGTGAGAAGTAGTAATTTCCATATGATTTCAAGAAAGAAAAGCCTCCTACATTTGATGGAGAAATGAAGAAGTCACAAGATGAAAAATCATGGTTGATTGGGATGATTAAATTCCTATGGTTGCATAATTACTCAGTGAAAGCCATGATAACTACTTCAGTCTTAAAGGAAAAGCATACATTTGGTGGGAAGATGTGAAGAATGTACTAGTCATTCAGGAAGAGGAGTTCAATTGGAGTGATCTTGAGAGACTTCTCGAGAAGAGGTATCTATCTGAGAGATATAAGATGACAGGTCAAATGAATTCTATGAGTTGAAAGTGGTATTTATGACCGATGAGGAGTATACTATGATATTCTTAGAATTGTTGAGGTATGTGCCTTATCTTAAGGAGTATAGATAAAATATTTAGAGATTTAGTAGTCGGCTACTCATATCACTCAAAGATAGGATTGATTTTGGTGACCCTAGATTGTTGGAGGAAGCCATCAGAATGTTGAAACACTATTATTGGAAATGAAAGCACAAGTTTGAGAATAAATACGATTGGAAAGGTAAAGATAAGAATCAATGAAAGTAGGTTAACAAGAGAGGAAAGAAACATGATACAAATCACAAAGAGAATGAAACACCGCACAAGAAGTTCAGTTTGAGGAGCAGAACAAGGGTTATGGAAAGAAGCCTTTACAATGTTGGACTTGTGGAAATGATCATCAAAGGAGAGATTGTCCATAGCATTAGGGTACCAGACTATAGATTTATAGTTCTCGTTACACACATACGGTGGGGGATGTTGGATAGAGTATTCCTTGGATTTACGATAAATTGGATAATAGGCATGCTAATAATCACTCATCTATTATAGAGATGGAATGTGAGGTTTGTGATCAAGTTGTTTCCATTTTGATTAACCCTAGATCTAACTATATTTATATCAGTCCTGACTTGATGGATAAATTTCATTTAAATAAATAAGTGTACGTAGAGTCTTAATTAGCATAGTTGAGTACAGGTACTAGGAAAATAGTATATTATTGGGTAAGAGTTTGTGAACTCGAGTTGAATGACATGTCTACATCAACACATCTAAACGTTCTTCCAGTGAGATCGTAAATGATGTTGTTGGGTATGGATTGGTTGTAGATTGACCTGACTTAGGTAGATTATTATGAGAAGTCTATTGAGTGCTTAGATGACAATGGAGAATAGATAACCTTGAAGGGCGAGATGAAGGCAACATCAATGCAAATTGTTACAACTATGTAGACAAAGCATACTCACAAGAAAGGATGTATATTGTTTGTAGTTCATATTTATAGTGATGAAGGTAAGGATGTTGAGGATGTTGAGGTTTTGAAGAGGTACCCAATTTTGCAACATTTTTAGGATGTTTTCCAAGAATAGATATCATAGTTACTACCTCATAGGGAAGTGCACTTTTCTATTGAGTTGATGTTAGTAGCAAGACTGGCATCAAAGGAACCATATAAGATGAGCACTACAGAGTTGGTGGAATTGAAGTTGTAGGTGAAGGAAATGCTTGAAAAGGGATACATTAGGCCAAGTGTGTCGCCTTGGGATGCATGAGTATTGTGTTTGAAGAAGAAGGATGGTAATCTTAGGTTATGTATTGATTACAGGAAATTGAACAAGGTGCCAATTAAGAACATGTACCCTTTGTTGAGGATTGATGACTTGTTTGATCAGTTAAAGGGACAAATAGTGCTCTTGAAGGTAGACTTGAGATCAACATATCATCAAGTATGCATCAAAGAAGAGGACATCTACAAGACTACTTTCTAGACTAGGTATGAGCATTATGAGCTATTTTAGTTCCTTATGGTCTAACTAATTCTCTAGGTACCTTCATCAGTTTGATGAATAATGTGTTGTGACATTATCTAGACAAGTTTTTTATTTTATTCATTGATGATATATTGATATATTATAAGAACGAGGAAGAACATGTTGAATACTTAACAACGGTGTTGATATTTCTAAGAGAGAGTTAGTTGTATGCCAAGCTTAGTAAGTGTAGCTTCTTTCAGACAAAGGTTCATTATTTGGGGCATGTGGTTTCCAAGGTAGCCATATTAGTGGACCCGAAAAGATCACAGCTATCACGAAATGGGAAAATCATAGGAATGTGGATGAGGTCAAATTATTTATGGGGTTAGTAGGTTATTATAGGTGGTTCAGCGGGAACTTATCATAAAATCCCTATCCTCTTACAACTTTGCAGAGGAAAGGGAAGAAATCTGAATGGATAGAGGATTGTGTGGCTAGTGTTGAGCAGTTCAAGTAGTTTCTTACAAATTCTCTGGTATGAAAGATTACGGATCTAGATAAAGAGTTTGTAGTATGTATAGATGCTTGCAAGGGGGACCTGGTGGATTCTTGATCCAGGAAGGATAGATAGTTGATCCAAATTGGATCCATGAAAATTATTAGAGTTCTATGACTGTATCAAATCATGACAGACTTCAAAAAGCTTGTGAACAATGAGCTATTAGGAAGACCTTTGGACAGTGGAAGTTTGTAGCCAGCAAGGAACGACGAGGACCTTGGTCAAAGCGCATTGACTGAGGCCCATGGAGACCATGCAGTGGCGCAAACTAGCAATTGGGAAGCCCAAATCAGAAAATAGAGGTCATTTCTGATGCACGATTAGTGCAAAGCGCTAATTGCACATCACTGGGCAAAACCCCTCGAAATTGAGAAGCCACAGAACCATGGGAAAAGTGCCAAAGCGACAGGCGGGTCCCGCACTCCAAAACCGGTAGAATAAAAGAGGCGTTTTAGGTGGTAAGCGGGTTTCTCAGGAGAACGAGCGATTCCATATGACGATTGACGCATGTCTAGCGGATGAGAGAGAAAAATACTCTCATCGAGGGATAACATTCGAGAAATTCAACCGTGCGATAAGAGTGAACACCGTAGGATCTAGGGGCTCCAGATCTAACGACGGAGATTGCACCCGATGGGAGACTAGATTTGATGGAGAAAATACGCTTCGGCACATAAAGGTTGAAGTCCGATTGGACCAATGAGTTGGCAGATGAATCATTTCACAGAGTAACCAAAGTAATGAACTGTTTGAGGAAGAACTGGCACAGTTCATAGGGAGACAACTGGTCACCTTTCTGTGAAATGTTATGCAGTGGCGATGACGCAGAGGTAGGGAATTCCAAGCGGACAACAATGGGTGATTTGAAGAGACAGAAGAGCAAGTGAATAGTCGTGAGGTAGACTGGCTTTAAGCCATGAACAAAAAAATATCAGAACGAAGGAGAAGGAGAAGGAGACAGTGAGATAGAGGAAAAAGAACAGAAAGTCAAGCAGAGAATAGAGAGCCAAGATGATCTGGAGAGCTAAGGCAGCATCGAGCAGACATAACCAAGCTTGAGAGGTTCAAGCGATCCCTATGAGGATACCTGTCAAGAACTGAGTATCAAATTGGACTCATCCCATTCAGACCAGTTGAGGTCGAGACTTGGTAAGGAATATTCTGTGCACTCTAGTGACTTGGGGAATCTAAGAACCACCCTACTAAGAATCATCTATTCAGGAGACTCAAATTGAGCTCCTCATTGTAAAAACTCTATTTAAAGACACAATAAAGAAGGCCACCACTGGAAGCTGGACCGAAGACGTAGCCCAGGAGGATTGGGTGAACTCCTTATTAATTTGTTGTGTTTATGTTTTGTTTACTGTGTTTCTCTTACTGTTTTCTAGTGTCTGTTTATTTTTCAATCTTATCGATTCGTTGCCTAAGGTAATATAGACATACACACCAACACATGAGTCTGTAATACCTTCATTAATTAAGTAACTGAGATCAGTCACGAGTGATTTTTAGATCAAGTGGTATCAGAGCTTTAGGCTATTAAGATTAGACAAGCTTGTGCTAGATTTAGTTTTTTAATGCTAACTAGATCAAAGCTCAAATTAGGAAAAGGAGAGTTGGTCGAAACTAATATTGAGATTGGGAGAGTCTATCCTTGGAAGACAATGTCAGAGGAAGGTTCTGTGGGACTAGATCCTCAATTCATGGATAGCTTCCTAGCCATAAGATCCATGGTAGAGGAAATTTATAGGGACTTTAGAAAACACAAGGATTAAGATTCATCAGGAAGATGAGTCTCTCCTTCATGAACACTGAAAAGGGGAAGGGAAAGAAGAAAGCTTTCTCACACCTCCTAATACCCCTGAACATAAAAAAAGACATCTTTGATTAAACTAGATGTTAAATTTGATTTACCTATATATGATGGAGAGTTGAATGCAGAAAAGCTGGACAATTGGATTAGACAGATTGATTTTTATTGCAGAGTGTAGAGTATTGATTCAGACAAGAGCAATATTCAACTGGCAAGATTATGCCTTGAAGGCGCTACCTTACTTTGGTGGGAAGGCAGGACCCAAGCTAACATGAAGAGACATGGTAAGACTATTTCTGTCTGGAGTGAATTTGTTTCTAAAATTAAAAAGCAGCTCTATCCATTGGCCTACATGTAGCAAGCCATGATGAGCTAGCAAACTCTTCGACAATTGAAAGGGAAAAGTGTGCAAGGTTACACCCAAGAATTTAGGAAGAGAGCATTGATTCTAGGAATCTCACTAGACTCACCGGAGACTCTGTTGAAGTACATCGGTGGTCTACACAACTACATGAGGCACACTATCCTCATGTTTAATCCCACTAGTATAGATGAGGTATATGTTCAAGCCACTCATCTATAAGCTAGAGGAAAGAATGGAAATCCAGAAGTTGGGGGATCATCCCAACCCACTGCAAGCAAGAATAAGGAGAAAAGAAAATAGAAATGGAAATAAAGGAAGGCTAATATTGCATAGAAAATGAAGTCCTCATGCACTCACTATAAGAAGGATGGGAATGATGATGAGCATTATTAGATTCTGCATCCGAAGCTGAGACCTAAGAAGTTCGAGGGCAAGAAGAAGACTATTGTAGCTATTCAAAAAGATTTTGGGTCAGACTCAAGAGATTAAACAACTATTGCGGCCACATGTATAAAAGGTAAGAATTATGAAGCATCTACTCGTAATTATGCACAATCTACTATTGATGAAGAAAATGAGAGAAAAATACATGAGCTTTTTCATATTCAAGTTATTTCCAAACATCAAAAGATTGATACTTTGTTTGATAGTGTCTCACAAGTAAATTTAATTTCTAAAGCAATTGTAAAGAAGTTGGGATTAGTGACTACACCTCACAAGAAACCATACCCATTAGGATGGTTAAATGATAAAGCACAACTACAAGTGACTAGACAATGCAAACTCAAGTTTTCTTTTGGGTCAGCATTTGTAGATGAGGTTGAGTTAGACATAATTCCTTTGTATATATGTGGAATTGTTTTAGGAAGTCCTTACATGTATGATAGAAAAGCTATTTTCTATAGAGTTGAGAACAAGTATCTACTCGCTAAAGATGGAATCGAATACTTTGTAAGAGCTCATAAGCTCAAGAATAATTACACTCTCATAAACTCAGGACAGATGAAATGATTGATAAATTCATGCAGACAATTCTTATTGATGGTTGTAAAGGAAATGAAACCTAATAAAACCAATGTATTTGAGGGTTGTGATGCTAAACAACAAGCTGATTTAGAAAATGTTGTTTCAGAGTACGATATCTTGTTTCAAGAACTTAAAGGTTTGCCACTAAAAAAGGAAATAGTGCATGAAATTAATTTGCAGCAAGATGCTCCATTGCCTAACATTGGAATGTACAGGTTGTCCACTTTAGAGAACACAAAAATCAAGAAGCAGGTGCAGGAGTAGCTCGAGAAGGGGTTCATCAGACCTAGCACATCACCATGTGGGTCACCAATCGTTTTGGTGAGAAAGAAAGATGGCTCATGGAGAATTTTTATTGATTACCAAGCACTGAATAAGATAACAATAATAAATCGTTATCCCCTTCCTTGCATAGATGATCTATTAGATCAATTTAAAGAAGTTGTTTATTTTTCCAAGTTAGACTTTCATAGTAGATATCATCAGGTTAGAGTGGCATAACAAGATGCATGGAAGACTACTTTCAAAACAAAGCAGGGATTGTATGAGTGGCTGGTTATGCCTTTTGGCTTAACTAATGCTCTTGCTACTTTCATCAAATTAATGAATGATGTACTTGGACCTTTTTGTTGGCATTTTGGCACAGGTGTGGCGCTACGGTGCAGGTGTTGTCCTTGATGGAAACTCTCTTTGATGACAGATCTCAGTCCAGACTACAAGAATGAAGAGAAATTTCATATACGCAGGTTCATTAAGTCCAAGTTGCGTATACACGTTGGTACGCTATATACTAAGTCGCGGATACGTGGGCTTGCTATATACGAAGTCGCGTATACACGCAGTTTCATGAACAGAAAACAGCGTACATGTCGAGAAGC
Organism: Pinus tabuliformis; assembly: GCA_031772625.1. Classification (NCBI taxonomy): domain Eukaryota; kingdom Viridiplantae; phylum Streptophyta; class Pinopsida; order Pinales; family Pinaceae; genus Pinus; species Pinus tabuliformis. The sequence continues at coordinate 1,244,408,081 of CM062817.1, read as the reverse complement.
TTCCCTTTGGTCCATGGTAGTTAGTCCTCGGTACTTGAGCCTATGTTTTTGACCAAGGTATCTCAACAGACGTGTTGATCCCTAGTTTTGAAGTTGATGGTATTGTGTTACTATGGTTTTGGACCATGGTATTGTGAAGGGCCTAAGGCTATATAAGGAGAAGAAGATCATTAGGAAACTGTACTGAAAAAAAAAAAAAAGGTCTTGAATATCTGAAAAAGAAAGAGATCTAGTATGCAGGTTCTAGGTTGCTTGATCTAAGCTAAGGAGAGATCACACCGGTTGATGGAAGACTAGATCTAAGGATAGATCGGGATCAAATGGTTTGAAATGAACTATCGGTATATGGTTGATTACGCATATTTTTAGATCTGCATACTGACGCAATGTTATGTTCTGAGTATGACTGATGTCTGGTACAGCTGCAAGTTATGAGAAATTATTTTTAGATCTGTACGCAGGTTGTCTTTGGTAAAACCGCGTGTATACGCAGGTTGGTTTCATTGAAGTAGCGTATATCTTTTGAAGCTTAATTTTTGGGGTTGCAGTTGGGTCTGACTGTTATTGCAGAAGTTCTGTAGTCTGCTCTGTGTTCTGGTGACTGGGTGTTGACAAGGTTTCAGTGGTTCAGTAATTCAAAGATTGATGATGCTAGTATGATCTGTTATGAAAATTGATGAATTGTGATCTTCATATTGTAATGTTGTGCTTCAGGAATATCCAGTCTGAAAATGTATGAAAAGTGGTTTCTGGAGGAAAGAAGATTGTAGGCCAGCACCTACGTACTAGTATCTTAGCTAGTACAAGAGCAAAGGGGGTTGGAGCTCCCTTCCAGGAGAGTCTGGAAAATGAGAGAAGGTTGTAGCCTTCTGCAGGTTGTAGCCTGTGTACTGGTATAAGGCTGCACCAGTACAAAAGATTGTAAACTGAAGTTTCTTATAAAAGAAAGATAGAGACGACTTGCAGCAGGTGGTTTTCACCCACATTGGGTTTCCACCTTATATCATGGTGTTCATGTGTGTGGCTTTTGTGTGATGATCTATTCTGTTATACTGCACCTGTTTACTTTTAATATGGTTAATAATGTCCTGATGCATTTACTGAAGATAAACTAACTGAATCATAAGATTTCTGGTTATACGCTGGTTGCTTTAGACACAGTAGCGTGTACACGCTGGTTCACTTAACTGAAGTAGCGTATATGTTTCTGAGTATGAAATTGAAAAAGTTTTATTGATCTGATAATACTGATTCACCCCGCCCCCCTCAGTATTATTTCCAACACTTTTCTTGATGATTTTGTTATTGTGTATATGGATGACATTCTGATATTTAGCAAAACATGGGAAGAACATTTAAAGCATGCTAAGCAGACACTAGATGTTTTGAAAAGAGAAAAACTTTATGTTAAACTCTCAAAATATGAATTTGGAAAAACATCTTTGAATTATTTGGGACATATAGTAGGGGGTGGTGAATTGAAGATAGATCCCTCTAAGGTGGCAGTCACTGTAAACTGGCCTAAGCCCTATCTACTATAGAAGTTAGAAGCTTCTTAGGAGCAGCACAATATTGGAGGAAGTTCATTTCTAACTTTTCCTTAATTGTAGCTCGCTTACATGCTTTAACAGGATTGAACAAGGCGTTTCAATGGGGAGGCAAACAACAGAAAGCATTCGACACCTTGAAAGAAAAGATTAGTACATCACCTGTACTAGCACTACCTAATCTTCAAAGACCATTTGAGATCCAAACGGATTTCAGTGACTATGCCATAGGAGCAGTGTTGACACAACATGGTAAACGCATATGTTATCATTATAAGACATTTAATTCTGCAATAGTTAACTATCCCACATATGATAAAGAATTGTATGCATTAGTACAGAGTGTGAAAAAGTGGAAAAATTACTTAATGGGCAAAGAGACAGTAATACGTACTGATCATCAACCACATCAATATCTACACTCCCAAACTAAGTTGCAGCAATCAAGACACTATAGGTGGATGGGTTTTCTCCAACATTTTCATTTAGTCATCAAATATAAAAAGGGCATAAATAATAAAGTTGTAGATATGTTATCTAAACCCATTATAAATGCATCTACTATACTTAAGCATAATTCTCTGTTACATGAAAGCTGCATTGAACAATATGCTCAAGATATAGACTTTAAAGATGTATATGCAACTTTAAGTCAAGGCAAATGAGTAGAAGAATTAGATTATCATATAAAGGACCAACTCCTATATCATTGTGGGAAGCTATGCATTCCACAAACTGAAAGAATAAAGATAATTCGAGAAGCACACACTTCTCTAATATCAGGTCACTTTGGGGTAAGTAAAATAGTTGGACAGCTGCAAATATTTTGTTATTGGCCAGAAATGGATGAGATAGTTTCTATATATGTAAGAGGGTGTACTATGTGTGCTAAAAGCAAGCCCAGCATTAGAAAACTAGGCTTGTACACTCCATTACCAGTTCCTTCTAATCCTTGGGAAAGTGTTTCCATGTATTTTGTTGGAGGACTACCTAAATCTAGGAAAGGTCATGATTATCTGTATGTTGTGGATAGGTTTAGCAAAATGTGTATTTTGATACCTTGTAATAAACAAATTACAACTGAACAAACTGCAAAACTGTTCTTTCAAAATGTATGGGTTCATTTTGGATTACCCACTTCCATTGTATCTGATCCAGACACCTGATTTATGGGGAAGTTTTGGTCAAGTCTGTGGGAACTGATGGATGCCAAACTGAAGAAAATCGCAGCTTTCCATCCACAAACCGATGGCCAAATAGAAGTAGTCAACAAGACATTGATCCAGTTGCTCAATGGATATTGTAGTATGCATCCTAAGCTTTGGGATGAACATTTGTGTTATGTGCAGCATGCTTACAATCAAGCAAAACATTCTTCTACATAGAGATCTCCTTTTGAGACATGTTTTGGTTTCACAACAAGGTCTCCTTTGGATTTTATCTTTGGTAAAGACACCACAGTTGAGGGACACAATGATGTGGATAGGGAAACTAGGTTCATTGAACAAATCCAAGAGATCCACCAAGTAGTACAGGAACAGCTGGAAAAGAGCCAAGCCAAATACAAGGCAAGGCATGACAAGCATCCAATGGAGCATAGTTTCCAAGTTGGAGACCAAATCTAGTTGTATATCAGCAAGGACAGGATGCAAGGTGAAGATAAAAAGCTAAAGCCTATCAGGTATGGACCCTTCAAGATACTTGAGAAAATTGGTGAGAATGCTTTTCGCCTTGATCTACCAGCTCACATGCACATCTACTTAGTCATAAATGCAGATAGCTTGAGACTATTTGAACCTTCACTAAATGAGGATCCCAAAGAGGAGAGTCAATCGCCTTCTATTGATGACATCTTACTTGAATATCTTAATGAATTGTAGGAAGACATATTTCTAGACAAGAAGGTGAGAACAACACGTAGGGGAGATGTTGAGTACTTGAGGGTTGGGCTCAAGGGTTAAAATTTGAGCAGTACAAAGTGGATAGGGATTGGACAAGTGAGACAATTGTACCCTCAATCGATGCTTGAAAACCAACTTTTGGTGGTCCAAAATATTTTTCAGTGGGAAGGCTGTGATCCGAATTGTATCCATGAAAATTATCAGTTCTGTGACTATATCAAATCATGATAGACTTCAAAAAACTTGTAAACAATGAGCTGTCAGGAAGACCTTTGGACAGTGGCAGTTTGTAGCCAGTAAGGAATGATGAGGACCTCTATCAAAGAGTGCTGACCGAGGCCCATGGAGACCGCGCAGTGGCACAAACTTTCAATTGGGAATTTTGGATCAGAAAACATAGGTCATTTCTGATGCGTTGGGTAAAACCCCCTAAAATGGAGAAGCCCTGAGTGCTCAGTCACAAGGGAAGCCATAGAACCGTGGAAAAAGTGCTAACGTAATAGGTGGGTCCCACACTCTGAAACAAGTGGAATATCAGAGGTGTTTCAGGCAGTAAGCAGGTTTGTCAGGAGAATGAGCGATTCCATACGATGATTGACACATGTCTGGCAGATGAGAGAGAAAACCGCTCTCATTGCGAGCTAAGATTTGAGCAAGTCAACCACGCGATAAGAGCGAACACTGTAGGATCTGGAGGCTCCAGATCTAATGGCGGAGATTGCACCCCATGGGAGACCAGATTTGACGGAGAAAATAAGCTTCAGCACATAAAGGTTGAAGTCCAATTGGACTGCTGAGTTGGTGGATGAATCATTTCACAGAGTAACCGAACTAGTGAACTGTTTGAGGAATAGAAAGTACAGTTTGTAGGGAGATAAGTGGCCACCTCTCTTTGAAACATTATGCAGTGGCGATGACGCAGAGATAAGGAATTCCAAGCAGACAATAGCAAGCGATTCGAAGAGATGGAAGAGGAAGTGAACAGTCATGAGGCAGACTGGATTTAAGCCATGAACAAAAAATAATAGAATGAAGGAGAAGGAGAAGGAGACAATGAGACAGAGGAAACAGAACAGAATGTGAAGCAGAGAATAGATAACCGAGTTGACCTGCAGAGCTAAGGAAACATCGAGCAGATAGAACCAGGCTTGAGTGGTTCAAGTGATCCCTGTGAGGATATCTATCAAGAGCTGAGTACCAAATTGGACTCATCCCATTCAAACCAGTTGAGGTCGAGACTTGGTAAGGAATATTTTGTGCATTGTAGTGGCTTGGGGAATCCAAGAACCACCCTACTAAGCATCATCTGTTCAAGAGACTCAAATTAAGCTCCTCATTGTAAAAACTCTATTTAAGGACACAATAAATAAGGTGACCACTGAAAGCTACACCAAAGACGTAGCCTAGGAGGATTGGGTGAACTCCTTATTAATTTGTTGTCTTTATGTTTTGCTTACTGTGTTTCTCTTACTGTTTTCCAATGTCTATGTATTTTGTAATCTTATCGATCTATTGCCTAAGATAATATAGACACACACACCAGCACGTGAGTATATAATACCTTCATTAATTAATTAACTGAGATCACTCACGAGTGCTTTTTAGATCAGTAGTATTCTATGAGTCAAGGAAACTAAATGAGCAAGAGAAAACTATGTGATGAATGATCTAGAGTTAGAAACCATCATTCATGTATTGAATATGTAGAGACATTGTATTCTTGGCAAGAGGTTCATCTTGAAAATTGGTCATAGTGGATTGAGATTCTTATTTGACCAAATGCATCTGAATGCTAGGAAATCTATATGGTTGGCCACACTCATTAAGATTGACTTCGAGATCAAGTAAACTAAGGGTAAACATAACATGGTTGTAGATGCTCTTGGAAAAAGAGTGTCGGTAAATCACATAGCAACTATGAGTTCATATGGGACATAAGTAGAGGATCAGATCTATAGGAAGGAAAATAAGATGACAGGTACCAACAACTTAAGAATAGGTTATAACAGTAGGGTACAGGTGAACAAGATGTGGATTATCATCTCATGACAAATGGTTTGGTCAAATGTAAGGACAAGATCTACGTGTCGACCAATAGCAAAATAAATAACCTTATATTGAGGGAATTTCATGTCAATTCGTATTTAGGCCACCCAGGATATTAGAAGACATTGATATTGGTTAAGAAGTTCTACCACTTACCAAGTCTGAAGATATAGTTGGCAGAGTTTATTGAGAGATGTTCAGATTTTCAACAAGTAAAAGTAGAGTGTAAACATTAAGGTGGTTTATTGCAGCCAATTCTAATTCCAAAGTGGAAATGGAAGGTCATTTCCATGGACTTCATTACAGGTTTTCCAAGTACATCTAGACAACATGATTCTATTATGGCTGTGGTGGACAAGTTGACAAGGGTAGTGCACTTCATTCTAGTGATCTCTACAAATTTAGCTAGTGAGGTAGCACAGGTCTTCATCAAAGAGATGGTGAGGTTACATGGTATTTATAGGAAGATCGGATCAAATAGAGATGCCAAGTCCACTTCTAGGTTTTGGAGAGAGTTAATTTGTAGGTTTGGGTATAGAGTTGGCCCTTTGTACAACTTATCACCAATAGATAGATGAATAGACAAAGAGGATCAACAAGATTTTGGAGGACATGTTGAGAATGTATATTATGCATCAACAGTGAAAGTGGGAAGTGTCTCTTCTACTAGTGGATGTTATGTCCAATCATGGGAATCATGAATCTTTGAATATGAGCCTATTTATGGCACTTTATGGGTGAAGTTGTAATACTCCTATCAGTTGGAGTGATCCAATGAACAGGGTGTTGATTGGGCCAGACATGTAGGCAACAATGGAACATAGAATGCAAGTTATCAAGAAGAATTTAAAGGTAGCACACGACAGGTAGAAGAGTTGTGTAGATCAACATATGGGATATAAAGAATTTTAGGTTGGGGAACATGTGTACTTGTGCATCAATCCCACAAAGAGTTCCTCCAATTATGAAAGTCCATGATATTTTCCATGTTTCATTCTTAATAAGTATGTGAATGATTTTGAACATGTGATTTAGTGGTATTTATTGCAGTTGGAAACTAAAGGATAATTCCAACTAGATCCATAATACATTTTGCAGAAAAATATGTTGATGCTCTGAAATCATGCAATCGAGCAAGTTAAAGTGCAGTGGAAGCACTTTGGACCTCATGAAGCTACATGGGAGATGGCTTATCAGATGCAGTCTATGTATCATTCTCTATTTTATAGTTGTTTGAATGTGATTTGATATTCTTTTTGATGTTGTGTTTTGGTTGTGTCTATGTACATGCGTATATATGTAAATACCACATCTATCTAAGTTATAAAGCTCCAATAAGCGATATGGTGTTCTTGATATGTTGGTTATGTCTTAAGCAATATGATATCATGTAAGTGATGCATCAAGCTATGTTATAAAGCTCCATAGGTAGCATGTTTTTTGTTGGTTTATAAGTGTCCTTGAACACCGAGGATGGTGTTCCTCTAAGGGGGAGGGTTTTCTAACAACCCCTAGTTGATATTCTATGTAAATAAATAAAAATAATAACCAAAGTTAGAGGCCACATATTCCAACCTATATTTTGGGAAAAAAATAGTGATGGGTGATCACTTGTGATTAATTTATGGCTATGGAAATTGGAAAAAGCATTGGAAAAGGAAAAGTGGCATTAATTGGCATTTACTTTATGAAACTAATGGAAAATAGGAAAAGAGGAAGGATATAGGTCACAGATTTTCATGTGAATAAAATTGAAGAAAAAATAGAGGAAAATGAACAAAATAGACGCCTTATTGATAAAAATGATTTTGAGGATCAGTTCACAACTTTTGAAAGTTCTATGGTTGAGCTCTCTCTTTATTCTCTCTCTCATACTCTTTCACAGTTAGAGAAATATTGCATAATTGTTGGAGCATGCTTGGAGCACTCCAGATTTCATTGGATTTGGACAAGCAAGGAAAAAGAAAAGAAGGAAAGTGAAACAGGACAATAGGATCAAAAACTATAGTTGGATTTCTTTGCAAGTACCAAGTTGAATGTATGATTTTTGTTGGGTGTAGGGATTGCAGTTCAGCAAACTCCTTTCAATACTTAATTTCTCATCCCGGGGTTTTGTACACTTCGAGGTGTAGCACATTAAATGCCAAGAAATTATATGAACCTTCTCTAATTTTATTCCTACTCCTTTGATTACAAATTGAAGACTAGAAAGGAAATATCACATGGCAATGGATACCAAGAAAACTCTGCTGCTGAATGAAAAGAATATACTTTGTAGAAACTCAAATAAAGAAAACTCTTAGTTGATGATGAACAATATGAATAGAGAAAATAAATATTTGATATTCTCCTCAGTATGGCTGTGAGACAGAGGAATGATCCAACTAATCAGGATGTCTATCTTGCTTAATATTTTCCTTCCTGTACCAAACTGTTGATCCTATACCGAAATAAGGTTCTTGTACTGGAACTTTGTTCTTGTACTAGAGTGAAGCATCTATACTACAAGTATATATATTGGGCCCTCACTAAATATCTCGACCTGTTACAGGAGATCTGAGACATTATACTAGAGCACTCTGTTCCTATACTCAAAATGTCAATTCCTCTACTAGAACAAAGGTTCTTGTACTAGGAAACTAGAGTTCTTGTACTTGGTTTCCAGATCGATTGCAAGAAATAAAATTGTGTTAACCAATAAAATAAATGCAAGGTGAAAATAGAACTATAAAGTGAACCTATATAAGAAAATGAATTGTTAACTAATCACATGCTCAAAAATGAAAGGTGCTTTCACAGCCAAAGGGAAATTCTCTTGAAATAAGAAACCATTTTTCTTGGAAACTACATTGACCCAAACATCAACAAACTCTTTCTTTAGATGGCTGATCATTGAGTAAATTAGATCTGCACCCTTATAAAAATAATCGTTTTAACTCAGGGAATCGTTCTGATAAATTTAGTATTAAGTTCAGTAACTAGTGCAGGTACAAATCCAAGTAATGCAACAATATTTTAGTGAAATCTTATTGACATTAATAAAAGCTAAATATGCACTTGAATATTGGAATATGCTTCACTAAAAAGCCAAACATTATTTGAAGAATAATAATAGACTTGTAGAAATAAGAATGAATAATTGTAATGAGTAAAGGAAACTTTCAACTTGATGAAACAAAAACACACCATTGCAGGAAGCTAGATGGATATTTACTTTGTAAAGAAAAGGGCATCACACATTTGTAGGAAAGAATGGAAGGAAATAAAAGTAAATGCAAATGAACCACACACGCACCTGGATCTAGATCACATAACGTGAAAGAAATTAATGTCCATCAGATATGAAAGAATCTAAACATGATTTGCTTCACTATACTTGTATGAAAATAAATCTAACACACCTTTAGCAAAGCGAGAATAAGCTAGGTTGGTTGGGCCCTAGCCAACTAGCTCATTTCCCTATAACGAAATAGAGAAGTTCAAGAGCTCAAATGGAGCATCATAAGGATATCGAGAAGAAGAACTTCACAACTGGCATGCTCCTTTGTATTAAGTTTCAAAAAGTGAAAATACACATCATGGATCCGAAATCTAGCCCAAAAATGGTGATACTAAGAAATTATAGTTGGTACCAAAAGTTTAAGAGAGCATCGTTAGCTAACATCTATGAAGAAACCCTATTAAATACATGCTTCATCTCTTCACCACAACAAAAATATAAAAACATGATATATTAAGCCTTTCGACTGTTCACAAAAGGTCTAAACAAGGGTTTTGAAGCTGAATTCCATCTTTCATGCCGTGCTTTCTTCTCTAAGCACCAACCTCAACAAGGAAATTGATCTCTTAGACACGAAATCTCCACAGTCTACTGAGTTGTCTTGTCCATAAGCGACGAGTGAAACAAAAATTGATAGCTACCTCGAAAGTGCAGGAATGTTGACCAGTACAAGCACAATTCCTGCACCAACCCAATCTGTCACATATATTATCACATTGGTTACATCGAATTACTTAGGAAAGGAATATATTAGTTGCATAAACATTTTAAGATATAAAACCTCTAAATTCAATGATTAAGTACATATATAACCTTCGAATACGAAAAACATAAGAGGAGTGCAAGAATGTGTGCAATTCAGAAAAGGTACAGGAATAGATAATCCTTCAGGGTTAGAACGGGGGTTAAGGTGGTGTATTTAGGATAGGATAGAGACCAAAAAGTAGGACAGCTCTAGCAACCAACATCCTCCCATCCTATCTTGTTATGTGTCCTCACACAACCTTACCCTTACCTCTATAAAAAACACATGGGGACCTTCCTTTAGTCATGTATATGTACGCTAATTCTTGTCTTTGTCATCCTTTTCTTCGTAGTTCAATCCTTCTTGAACCGTTTGACCAATTTCCTGAGTCGCCCATAGCATTTTGAAGCTCGGAACTTCCACACTATTTCTTGTCATTTTCATTCTTGCCCTTCCCCTACCAATTCAAGACTCTTATTATGCAGCACTACACCATGTTCTTTCATGGCCTCTTTTAAAAATTCATGTCTGTAAATGCATTCCTTTAGCTCCTCGGCTTGACTATTCAAACTGAGTGTAATCGTCCTTAGTGAATTCCTCCTATGTCAAAATCTTCTCAGCAATTGACTCGAAGCAAGTGTTGGTGTTGTCAAGACCAATATCATCTTGTATATCAATATCTGACATTTTGACATAACAAGGTGTCACATCATCCTTCATTTCATCCTCACATTGTGTTTCATCATCCTGCACTTTTTCATCACATTGTATTTGATCTCCCTATACTTCAACATTACAATGTGCTTTATCACGCTGACCCTCTACTGGACTCTCCTTTGCATTGACATCTAGTGTCTTAGAGGTCTTCCTCTTCTTCATTCTTCCAACTAAAACTGACAGAGGAATCTTCCTCTTCAAGGTATCCTACACTAAACACTATGTGAACCGAAGCATCTGCAACGAGCGAGACATTGGTCTCATTTGGCGAACTAGGTTGGTAATCATCTACATTTATCAGAAAGGTTGACTGAGTATGGCCCTCTCTCAAGGAGGAAAACCTCTTCTTAACATAACTTCTTGTTATTATCTTCAAAGGGTAAAGGATTTTGGTTACTGGTGCTTGTTTCTCTTCCTGCATTGGTTCCTTAGACAAGGTATTTTTCCTCTTACTACTTTGCAGGGTGAGGGTTTTTTGTTTTGTCTAGATTCTTCCTTCTCACTCTTACCCTTCTTCTTGGGTGACTCCACTATGTTTCCTCCTTGTAATTCCTTCAAGAATCCTCCCCAGGTCACATTTTTACTCTCTATTTCCTTCCTAACAAGAATTGAGATGAACTCGTAACAACATAGCTAGAACCCAATCTGACTCTCTTCACTTTTCTGAGCACCCTTCGATCTTTTTTCCAAACTTTTAAGCAAGGAGTAAGGAAAATTAATCAACTTACCTGACTCGATGTGTAACACCAAGAGGATATGATATAGGAAGGTTAGGGAATATCGTCCCTCAAGGGTGAGGAACTTCTACAAAATGTACAATGCGTGTTTTAATTTCTTGATCATAGCACTTTGTTGCAGCCTGATTTTCGAGTCCACTTTCTATTTTTTATTGACTACAAATCTACATGAAGCCACTTTTTCGATCTCTCCTTTCATGAACCACTGTTCGCCTGTGGGTGCCAACCCTGTAGCCTACGAAATAGTCTCCTCTGTCACTTCAAACTCTAGAGACCCCACCTTGGCTCTGCATCCATCAAAGGTTCGGGAAAATTCTAACGCCACAACCGAGTCAAAACCATCAAAATTAAGCAAGAAAGGGAGGAATCTTGCTTCTTGCATTATGGACAGAATGTTCTTGTACTATGCCATTTGCTCTACTTCCTTCACAAACCATGGTTCAATTTGAGTAGGCACCATTTCTTGTTAGAATCTTCTCAACTACTCAGAATTTAAGAAAGTTAATTAGCAGGGGCTTCCGGACTGAGAAATTCAAAATTTTCGAATGAACTAGACATTCTTATATTGAATTTTTTTCTTTAATCGTCACACTCATGAAAATCTCAGTTCTTGGGAAAGGATGTGATATGGCTTGATCTATTCGTGCATGCAATAATAATATTTGGTGGTGAGCAGTGATAATGGAGGAGGTTATGTGAGAGAATGAGAGGTGTTATATATGAGCAGGTCATCATTTAATTATCAGTAGGCTTTTAAAAAATGAACACTAGATTCTGGGAGATTTTCACACACATCCTTCCATCTACTCATGATTTCATACAAGACACACGTGTTAACTTACATAGAGATAGTTTTTCATAATTAAATTTCCATGCACTTAATTTTTTCTTCCTAATTAGTAATTTTGAACAAAGTCTAATCATCTACGAAAGAGAATGACATCATTTTAATGCAGTGCAGTCAGTTGTGCTTGAGCATGATTTTTGTACCAAATATAAAAATAAATCCCATTTTATCCTTGGACTGAACTTTCTTCTCAAATGTGCATTCCTCCACCATATATTCATGTACCATAACATGCATTCTTTCACTAAGAAATTGTAGGATCCTGCACTTGAACATACATTCTTGCACTGAAGACTACTATTGTTCTTGCAGAGGGCACATGTTCTTGTGATCAGGGTACACAATAGTGCATGTACCTACACCTGAGATTTAATGTTATTGCACTGGAATAAACATTCTTGTACCAAGGGACATCACTGTTCCTGCACTAATTGATGTCATAGAATATATGAAAAAGGTTTCTAAAAAAACACAATCTACGGGGTGAATCTTGAAAGATTTGCAAGATTTCCAAAGGATGTTTTATTCGCCAGTTTCTTGGTAGTGATACATGCCTTCTGATCTAATCCATGGATTTTGATCAAATTTTGCAATACAATCCATGAGCAAGAAATGAAGCAGGAAAGGAGTGAATTTCAGAATGGGAAGGAAGTTCAACATGGAATTCAAGTGTGAAACCACCAAGAGGGCGTATATGGAAGAAGGGAAAGGGAAAATAAATTAAGCAGAAAAGAGTGAAAAGAAAAATTAGATAGGGAATGTTTATTTAGAAGAAAGGGAAGGTTCATTTCCATAGGATGAAGAAGAAAAAATAGAAGGGAATTTATGAAAAGGAAATAGAAGAAGGGTAGAATTTCACCTCAGAAATCTGCTTGAATAGTGCCAAACCAAAAGTAAATGCAACAAGAATTGAGTGTTGCTTGCATAAAAAATTTCATGTCATCTGTCCCAAACATGGATAAGGGCTTCGTTCCTGCACTTAAAAACATGCTTCTTCTTAGTGACAGTTAGCACATATAAAGATCAAGCAACATTCCCATTTTATTGGAATTTCAATCTTCCTACCTGCATGCTGGTTTTCAAGTTGATCCTTCTATGACCATGTCAATAAACTGATTTTCACAATCACATGAAAATATATTTTTCTTGTTTTATTTTTAGTTTTTTCCATCTTTTCATTATTATTAATTTTTTTCTTTAATTTTTTTTTGGAATGAATGAATCAGATCTATAATAGGTTGGCAAATCCACCTACCATCTCTAGCTTAGACTGTTGCTGCACTTGCTACATGAAGTCTTCCTTTGTGAAGGGTTGAAAATATACCTCAAGTCTATTCCCATTCATAAGGAATATTGAATCTTGCCAGTGAAATTTTTTTATCTCTACAACACCATTCTCAAAAATTATGACTACTTCATAAGGTCCCATCCAGTGTGTATGGAATTTTCCTTTCAAATGTTTAAATCTACAGTCATAAAGAAGTACCTGATCACTTGGTTGGAACTGCTTCTTCCTGATGGAATTTTCATGCTACTTTTTTCGTTGTTGTTGTACAAACACATTCTATTGAACAACATCTCTTTGAAATTCATCTAACTCATTTAATTATAATAGAGTTTGCTGGTGTCCTTCTAAGGGATCTAATCCCAACTAAACTAATTTCGAAATCTATTAGAAGAAGAGCATGTTTCTCATATACCAACTCATATGGTGTATGTCATGTGTTTTTCCACCAAGTGGTTCAATAAGCCCATAAGACTACACGGAACTAGCTAGCCCAATCCTTCCTATGTACATTTTCTACTTTGGTGAGGATAGATTCGATCACTTTGTTGGTAGACTCCACCTACCCATTTTCTTACGGGTGATAAGGAGTGGACTTCCTATGCCAAATTTTGTATTGATCCATCATTTCCTATACTAGATTAGAAATAAATTGCAGCCTGATGTCAGTGACAATCTCTTTAGGAGCACCATATCTAGTAAAAATTTCACTAAAAAAAAATTTAAACAACCACTTTTTCTATAGCAAAAGAAACAACTTTAGCCTCTACCTATTTTGTAACAAAAAAATTGCAAAACAATATATGCTTTTTATTGATGGATGTTGGATTTATTGGTCCTACAAAGTTTATAACCCACTTTTCAAAGGGCTCAATCATAATCTAAGGACATTGACGAATTTCTTTGGCTTGAACAGGTTGACCCATTCACTGATATCTATTGCATCACATGACATAATGTTTGTCATCCTTAAACAAAGAAGGCCAAAGGTATCCAACGTGTAAGATTTTATATGCAGTTCTCTTATTAGCGAAGTGATCACCACAAGGATGATCATGCACATATTTCAGTGTATCAAACACTTATTCCTCTCTTACACATATACGGATGATAAGATGTGGTCAAATATAAAAGAGGTCTCCTTGGATCCAAGAATATGCAACACTTTTTAATATGATGTTCCACTTTTCACGAGTGGATAAGTGAGGTGGTGTTTTTTTGGTGACTAAATAGTTGGCTATTTCAGAAAACCATGGAAACTTTGCTGACATAGAAAAAATATATTAATTAGGGAAATCATCATCAATAGGAATTACTTCACCAGGATTATTCAGGCTAGAAAGATAGTCAACTACAACATTAGATTTTCTTGGTCTATCAACAATAGTAACATTAAATTCCTCCAACAAGAGTAACCACCTAGTCATTCTCGCTAGTCAATGATTTATTAATTAAATATTTTATCGTTGAATCATTATTATGCATAAAGACTTCATATCCTGTGATGTAGTGTCTAAATTTATTGATAGAAAAAATCATGGCTAAAAACTCTTTCTAGGTCACTATATAGTTCAGTTTGGCGGGTGACAATTTTTTACTAATGAAGTAAATAGCATAGGATTGTTTTTTCTCTTCCTGTCCTAAAGCTCTGCTAATGGAACTATTTGAGGCATTAGAGGAAATTTTTGAAAGGAAGGGACCAGTTGGGACCTCTGAAAGCTAGTGCCTACAATAATTTTTCATTTAATGTCTCAAAAGACTATTGGTAAGTTGTGGACTAGAAAACTCACTATCCTTAGCTAACAATCGGAAAAGGGGGATAGCTATTGTAAAAACGTTCTTAATGAACCTCCTGTAAGATTGCATATTCGCGGAACCCTCCTACTTCCCTTCGTGTTTTGGGTGCATGAATATGCCAGATAACTTCTATTTTGACCGGGTCTACTTGGATACCTTTGTCAAAAACCAAATGTCCAAGGACTACTCCTTTGCATATTAATCTACACTTTTTGTCACTCAAAGCAAGGTGAGCCTCTTGGCAATGTAAAAGAACCTCTTCTAACTTTTTGATGGCTTCTTGGAATGAGTTACCAAACACTAAAAATCATCCATATATATCTCAACACACTTGAGGTCAACAAAAATAGCTAGCACAACCCTTTGAAAGGTGGTTGGGGCATTACATAGTCCAAAGGGAAGCACTCGATAAGAAAATGTACCCCACAGACATGTAAAGGTGATCTTATCTTGATCTGCAAGTGTGAATCTAAATTTGGTTGTACCCATTGAAGCCATCTAAAAATAAAAAGTATTTTTACCAGCAAGGGTATGTAGTAGCTAATCAATAAATTAAGGGGAAAGTAATAGTTCAAATTGGCTTTATTAAGTTTTCGATAATCCATGCAGATGTGCCATATCCCATCCTTTTTCGGGACTATTACCAATGGGGAGACCCATTGGCTATCACATAGAGGATATATAAAATTAGCATCCAAGAGTTTTTGTAATTCTTCTTTCACAATATCTCTTAGCGTAGGGTTCATGCACCTTTGGGGTTGATGAATAGGTCGTGCTCCCTCCCAAATATAAATATGGTGAGTACAAGTTTTAGGAGGTATGGCTTTCATGTCGTCGTAACTCCATACAAAGGAATCAAGGTGATCACACAACAAATGAACAAGTTTCTCTCGTTGAGATGAGTCTAGGTTTGAACTAATATGTAAGGATTTGCCTGGACTAATTTCAACAAGATTAGTCTCGGTCTCAAGAGTGCAGGAAGGAGTTACTAAGACCTGTGATGAGGAGGGTTGAGAATAAATATTTAATTGAATATATGGACTAAATATTTGATGAAACATGTTAAAATTAGGCATTGTGTCCAAGTTATTCAAGAAATCTCATAACTCACCCTCCGTGGTAGACTTGGTTTGATGGTGGATCAAAGAAACAGGTTGAGTCTCTTAATCACTGTTGTCGTAATCTAACCACAAAGTGTCCTTGAGATCTTGAATAGATCTAGTAGGTAGGTATAAGGTTACTTTATTTCTAGAGTCTCCATGTGGAATATACATATCACCAAAGTGACATCCAATGGAAGCATTGGCATGGCAAGCCATGGTCGTCCCAGAATGAATGGTTTTCCACCCACAGGATTTGTTGGCTGAAAGACAATAAAGTCCATTAGGTATTCCCAAGAATCTATGGAGACAACCAGATCATCCATCACACCTTATGTCTTGGTTTTTTTATCCATCTGCAAGTTTAATCATAGTATGGGTAGGACGAAGATGGACCAACCCAAGCTAATCCATGGTCAGCCTAGTCATGACATTGATGGCCTCACCCAGGTCTATTATCACATTTGGGACAAGGATATCAACTATATGAACATAAAAAACTGGGTTTCCATGATCAATGTACCTTTCCATTTGTCCACATCATGTCATTAACTCAGCTGCTCAGCCAACCAATTGAATGGTCTAAGGTTCTACTCTCTTCCTCCCTGGATTTTTGAGAGAGAGCTCCCTAATGATTTTCTTGTAGATGGGGATCACTCTAATAGCCTGAAGCAAAGCGACCATTATGGAAAGATTCCTTAGCTCAGAATCCAAACTAGGCCCAGGGTCACTCCTCTCCATAACTAGCCTCTATAGATAGGGAGGATGGTTTAAAGAAGATGGTAACTCTGATGGTGCGGGAATGGGCTGAATGGTGACATTGTTTTTCGAATGACAAGGAGTTTCATCTTCAATGATCACCATGGGTTGTCGTTTTTTTTTTCTATTTTAAGTACCCTTCCCGATCCAAATTTTAGCTCATATATCCCAACTTGCAAGGTTTGGTAAATAGGATAAGGGAGTCATTTAACAGAATGGATCAATTGAACCACCTTATTATTAAGATTTGGTACTAGTTGAGCAGGTAGTTCGGGTGGTAAAAAAGGTGGTGGTAGAGATAATGGTGGCATCGGTTGACTTTGTTTAGGTAGGGCATGAAATAATGGTTGTGACATATGGTGAGGCCCATATGTAGGAGGATATGATGCCATCTGTGCAGGATAGGACTGATGTGAATGGTTTGACCGTCTCCATCCGTGTTTCCAGGATTGAAGGGGTTTCCCATATTGATAATGGTTCCCATGATGCCAAGTTTGAGAGTGATGAGTGTTATAATAGGAATATGGATGTGCATTATGACCAAAAAAATGTGGTGAAGATTCAGGAACCATACCTGCTCTACCATTTTTGTTCCCCTGATATAACCAAAATGACGAAATTTTTAAATTTACAAAAAAAATCATAAATCAAATGCTACAAATGAATAAATAAATAAATGTTATGAAATACTTCAACAATAGAAACAAGCTACACAAAAAAAAGCAGACTTACCCCTACTGTAAAGGAAAGAAAACAAGAAAGTTCTTACCAATCTTTAGAAATGCCTTCCTACCAATGGTGCCAAAATGTTGCATGCAAGAATTGCAGTTCAATAAACTCATTTCAACACTTAATTTGTCAACCTAGGGTTTTGTAAACTTCGAGGCGTAGCATAGAAAATGCCAAGAAATGATGCAAAAATTCTCTAATTGTATTCCTACATCTTTGATTAGATAATGAATACCAAGAAAACTTTGGTGTTGAATGAAAAGAATGTATTTTGCAAAAATTTAAATAAATTAAACTTTCAATTCGTCACGAACAATTTGAATCGATAAAATTACTATTTGAGATTCTCTTCAGTATGGTTGTAAGGCAGAAGACTGATCCAACTAATCAAGATGCATTTCTTCCTCAAGATTTTCCTTCCTGTACTAAGCTATCATTCCTATACCGCAACAAGGTTACTGTGTTGGAACATTGCTCTTGTACTAGAGTGAAGCTTCTATAGTGGAAGTATATATATTGGGCCCTTACTGAAGATCTTGACCTAGATACAAGATCTTTGAGCCTTTTTATTAGAGCACTCTGTTCTTGTAATCATAATGGAAATTCCTCTACGAGAACAGAGGTTCATGTACTAGGAAACTAGAGTTCTTGCACATGGTTTTCAAATCGGTTGTAAGAAATAAAAGCATGTTAACTAAGAAAATAAATGCAAGGTGAAAACAAAATTTTCAAGTGAACTTGTATAAGGAAAAGGAGCTGTTAACTAATAACATGCTCAGAAATGAGAGGTGCTTTCACAGCCAAAGGGAATTTCTATTGGAATAAGAAACCATTTTTCTTGGAAAGTACTTTGACCCAAACATCAACAAGTTCTTTCTTGAGATGACTGTTCAAATTAGACTTTCACCCTTATAAAAATAATAATTTTAACTCAGGGAATCATTCTGATAAATTCAGTATTAAGTCCAACAACGTGTGCAGGTACATTCCAAGTAATGCAACAATGTTTTAGTGAAAGCCTATTGACATTAATCAAATATAAATATGAACTTGAATATTGGAATATGCTTAACTTAAAAAGCCAAACACTATTTTCAGAAGAATAATAGACTTGCAAGAATAAGAATGACTGGTTGTATTGAGTAAATGAAACTTTCAAGTTGCTAAAACAATAACACACCAGTGGAGGAAGCCAGATGTACATTTACATTCTAAAGAAAAGGGACACACACATTTGTAGGAAATAATGGAAGGAAATGAAAGTAAATACAAATGAATCACACACATACCTGGAGCTATATCACACAGCTTGCATGAAATTAAATTCCATCAGCTATGAAAGAATTCAAACATGATATGCTTCGCTAACCTTGCATGAAAATAAATCTAACACACCTTTAACAAAGGGAGAACGAGTTGGGTTGGTTGGGCCCTAACAAACCATATTGTTTCCCTATAATGAAATAGAAAACTTAAAGCGCTCAAATTGAGCATCACAATGATATCGAGACAAAGAACTTCACAACCGGAATTTTCCTTTGTATTAAGTTTTAAAAAGAGAAAATAGACATCGTGGATCCTCGATCCAGCCTAGAAATGGCGATGCTCGAAGATTATAATTGGTAGTAAAATTTTAACACGACATCGTTAGCTAAGATTTAAGGAGAAATCCTATTAAATACAAGATTCAACTATTGGCCACAATAAAAATATAACAACATGATATATTAATCCTTTTGGCTATTTGCAAAAGGTCTAAACAAGGTTTTTGTAGCCGAAGTCCAGCCTTCATATCCCGCCTTCTTCTCTAAGCACCAAGCCCAACAAGGAAATTGATCTCTTAGACAAGAAATCTGCACAATCTACTAAGCTTTCCCATCCATATGCAGCGATTCAAACAAAAATTGACAGTTGCCTCCAAAGTGCAGGAACATTGACTGGTACAAGCACAATTCCTGGACCAATCCAATATCTCACATAGATTAACACTTTGGTTCCATCAAATTACTTAGGAAAGGAATATATTAGTTGGAGAGACATTTTGATATATAAAACCTATAAACTTAATGATTAAGTACATATATAACCTTTGAATATGAAAAACATAAGAGGAGTACAGGAATGTGTGAAAATGGAAAAAAGTACAAGAATAGATAGGCCTTCAAGGTTAAAACAGGGGTTAAGGTGGTGTGCTTGGGATACGATAAACACCTAAAAGTAGGAAAATTCTAGACACCAACAACTTTCCTTGCTAGTTTTGGAATGCATTATATATGCACGTGGTTATTTGGTTATGATTTTTCATTGGCATGGAGGATCACTTAGATTGACAGTGGTTTGGGCTAACGTTTCCATTTCTCATATAACCATGGAGTTTTTGGTGTTTTCCACTTGTTGTTTATGATTAGTGCTTATGTTGCTTATGGTTGTGGATTGAGTTACTAGTCCCAGAGTGTTCATTGGACAAATGCTCTGAAGCCCTTGATGGGTTGTGTTGCTAGTCTTGGAGTCTTCGTTGGATAAATTATGTGGAGCCCTAGAAGTTTGTGGGTTGATTTATTTGTTCCTTGAGTCATGGTTGGGACAAATGCAGTAGAGTCCTTGATAACCTCGGTAGAGACTAATCTTCTTGGTGTTAGTGATATCCAACCATGACATGGAATAAGTGATTGAGGGTTGAGGTTGTTTGGCCTCTGGAATCCTTCATTTGGTTTTGTTTGGTTTAATCCATGAGATCCCACATTCACGCTTAGAATATGGTATGTGGGTGGTTGGTTGAAAGAGAGATTTGGTTTAGCCAAATCTATGGTCGGGTCATACATGGAAATGCCTGACCTGGTTGGATTTTCATATGTTAATAATAACTTTTTTCCTCTTGTATTTCCATGAGTAATTCTACTTGTTATTATGTGGCTTTGATGGTTGGTTTATCATATTGTATATGTTGTTCAATTATGTTATAGACATTTTTGTGCCTTACAGCATTGAGCATTAAATGTCCATAATCCAAGGGATCCAAAGTCCGTAAAAGAGTTGTTCCTGCCCCTAAAGGAACAAGGTCAACCAATGACAGCTTCTCCCAGAAGTTCTCCACCAAAAACCACTCAGAAACAGTCAATTCAGGATCAATTCAGATGCTCTACTAGTTGCCTGCGTTGCAATGCACCCCAGTACACTAGCTAGGTGTGTTGCAACGCACCTAAATGCACTACCAGGGTGCGCTGAGCGGGAAATGACAAATGGCAAGCTCATTCAACGAGGTGGAAAGACCATGGAAGCTTCCAGAATCTTCTCCAGTGACACTTGCCTCAATGAATTCGACTAGTGATGAGTAAGAGGCTCTCAACCTCCAAGTGGAAGCAAGAACTGACAGAGAGAAGCCACAAGTCAAAACATAAGCTGACTCATCCTCTCTGCTTACATCTATATATGGGTCTCTCACCCAGAGATCCAGGAGGCTGGAATTTTGTACTTTGCAGAGAATTGTTGTTGGTTTGAGATTGAGATTAGTACATTGGGTGATTTATGCTTTGTTGGAGGAGAGGAAGAGATTCCTTTGCTGGGAGGTAGACGCTGGATCAGAACTCACTTGGTTGTATCTCCTCTTGGACTTTCTTATTCTATCAATAAAATATTTGAGTTTCTCCTACATGCTGTGTATCAATGATGTTTTGTTATATTTGCATGTTTAGCTTAATCTGATCTTGAGCTTTTTATGAATGTATATCTATATCTTCATGTAGTTTCTCTCTCTTGTGATCTTGCAGGAATTCGGTGAAGCTGGGCCGGTAAGGGAGCAGGGAGCTGGGAGCTATTGAAGAGAGGTGCGATTGGATCAACAAACTAGCGGAAGACACAGGTTAGTTAGATCCTTTCTCCTCATTTACATTTCATAAAGAAGAATACTCAATTAGTTTTCCTTGTTTGTTGCTAAGGCACTATCACACCTTAGAGTGGGATAGGGGCGTTCTGAATAGATACTTTTCCCAACAAAAAATTGGCGACTCCACTGGGGATCGTATCTAGTTAGTTTATTTGTGTTTCTATTGTTGTTCTTCTCATAAACTTAGGAATGCTGAATCGAACTGCATTTGCCATTTACAAATGCAAAGTAGAGATCTGCCACTCTAGTCCACTCACTGGGCCTGTTTATGATCTAAACAGCTGATCCACAAGTGCTCTAACAACCCTTTGTGATAGATCTTAGTCCTCCTTTAAATCAGCCTTCTAATTGTACCTAATTGATAGCTTTTATCCGGCCAAAAATTGTAGATTAAACTGCAAACCGTGACCCAGAACCCAGAGACAATTCTCGTTTCTGCTTCAGCGCAGGCTCTGTGAAGAGGTTTTGCATTTCAACGCAGGTCCCGAGAGGGCTACCTGCGCTGCAATTCATTTTCTCTCTGTTGGGGGTGCGCTGATCAGCCTTTGCCTTGTGCCGCTGTGGTTCTCTGCTTCTTTGTGCTCAGTTTTATCTCTGTTTTTTGCAGCCTGTTATCAGTGTGTGTACCTATCTGAAACCCCTTTTCTTTGCCTTAATTCTACCTCAGTTGTATAAAGAAACTGTGTTTGTTTTTGTGTATTTGTTACATCATTTGCAGTTTCCCATTACAAAAGTAAACTAGTCATACTGTCGCCCTTAGATCTAGACCTGTCGTAAGTGTTGTTTTGATCTTAGGAGTGAGTTTATTTGCTGTTCACAGTTGACTACACTTTTACTTTTGTATTTTGGTTTGAATTTGTGAATTTCTAGTGTTGAAACAAGTTTTTACTTCAAAATCACAAAGTGTCGTAATCGTCTTTTTGTTTTCAAAAAGAAACTTGTTTGTGTGTTCACTTGAAATCGAATTCAAATTTGTACAACAGCTTTCTTTTTAGGCATGAATATTAAGAAAGTGAAAACAAATACATGCATATGTGCATTTGCATTTTGACAGTTTGTATGTTGATTTAAGAAAAGTGCATTTACAGTGTGCTCTATGCTGTTTGAGAAAAGATTGTGTCTTTCTTTACCCCTTGTAGCTAGGATTTTCATTGTTGAAAAAGATATAAAAGCTTGCTTATCATCTTTAGAATGCATTTAGGAATTGTATCATACATCTCGTGGTGATCCAAAAAGGCAAACTTCTAAGAAATATCAACCTAAAATAAATTGAATGAACTTAACAACGCTTTGTAACTTAACGCACAACATAGAGGTCTAGGCTAGAGACGTGTTCCGGCGTCGTAAAACCTGGTCACTGGTCGCCTCACTGATGGTTGGGTGATTCCTCCTGAGAGACGATAAGTGCCAGTACGGATTGTGCTCCCACGTACCATCGAGTATATATTGGGAGACCCCTATAGGCATAAAACCTTTATCCATAGGAAGCTGTGTCGGCCGCCCTACTGATCGCAATGCACTGAACACAACATTCGGGAAGATTGACCGCCCGTACCTTAAAAAGTATTCTGCGGTTTTGCGAAAAGTTTGGCACACCCTCTACCTAGATCTCCAGAGCAGTTCCTTTTGTCCTTTTTCAGACTCTATAACGGAAAAAGTCCATCCGAGAATTTGTCACTTCGGGCTCGTTAAAACATCGAAGGCGACTAGAGTCATCTTTTGCTTTTTCTCGACTCTTTAAAATTGAAAAAGCAAGTTGTGTCCAAGCGTCGTTAAAATTTATTTTAAAACGGAATATTCATACCCTTTTTCTTGCGTTGATCTTTAGGTTGAGAAAATGGAGCCTACCAACCAAGGAATTCCCCTTGGTAGAAATCCTAGTCCCTTCTCCTCTTGAGGAGATGTTGGTGCACCCCATATAACCACATTGTCGCTTCCAGGACTAACAATTGGCTTTCCGGTCTGGCTCTTCTCAACCAATGTCGTTCAGAACACCACTATTCTCAAACAGTCAAATCAGCAGTTAGACCAGTCCAGAGTTACCCACCAACCTTCCACTTCCTCTAATTCTTCCTCTCTCCCTTCCTCTTCGCTTGACGGAACTGGTAAAACTAAAAACCAAGTTCCTAGGGATAAGAAGGAAAAGAAGAAGAAAGAGAAGAAGAAGAAGGAGCCAAAAGCAGCTGGGGGCAAACGAGTGTCGTCTAACGAAAATCCACACACAGCACTGACTAGGCCTAAATCGCCATGTGTCATATGCAAGGGAGACCACTTTCATAGAGATTGTCCCTGCATCCCTCGGATACTAAGGGACTGGTATCCCCGTTTGCACAATCTGGTGGCGTCAACCTCTGATAGCCATGTTGAAAGCACACCGTCAACTAGCGAAAGTGACGTCCTAGGATAGAAAGGGAGAGCTAGATCTCCCTGTAGACTATGTGAAGGCAATCACGCCATCCACCGTTGTCCCTTCTTAGACGAAGCGAAAAGAGTTTTGGATGATCGTCCGGTTTCACCGTTACGACTTCGTCCTGGATATAAAAAACTCTTGCCGAGTCCTTCGTTAGTTGAAAATCCAGCTGGCCCGCTCAAGTGGTCAGCTGAAGCGCCGGTCATTGAAGATGAACCAGCTGAATCCATACCCGACGAAAGTCAAAAGGTCGAGGCGGCAGTTGACCCGGTCTTGCCTTCAGAGGTTTTATCTTCAAATGATACAGTCACTGAAGAGGATAAAGATGACACCATCCAAATTCTCTTCATCAACACAGACTCCGACGAGCATGGGGGCAACCTACCCATTCCTTTATCGCAGGAAGGAAGTTCGTCAGAGCGATACCCGGCCGTTTACTCGATCCCACCACCAAGCAACCTAGTTGTATCCTTCAACTGGAACCAACTAGGCAGACCCCGTTTGCCAGCAAGCATACCATTCAGAATTATCGTCCAAATATACAGAATGGTCATGGCTGGCACCATCATTGATGAGGGGGCATCTGTGAGTATCCTTTCCTCTACTTCTTGGAAAGCACTTGGTTCGCCATCGCCTTTGCCTGAAATGAGAAATCTGATGGGCTTTGATAAAGGAACCAGTCGACCTTTAGGGATCCTCCCCAATGTGCCTATCACATTGAAAGGGAAGACCGTTCAAATGAACGTGATGGTCGTTCAAGGACCCTTGGATTACAACCTACTCCTTGGACGAGACTATATATATTGCATGAGAGCCATCGTCTCCTCACTCTTTAGAGTAATGTGTTTTCCGCACGAAGGAAGAGTGGTCAAGCTCGTGGACTAGCTTTCATTTCCTGGATCATGCATCGCAAATAGTCATATACCATCCCTAAATGGTCTCTTCACGCAAGAAATGTCTCAACCTACGGTCCGTCCTCCCGATGAGCGCGAGTAATTCGGAGGGATATGACTGGAACCCAGGGGGCATGCGTCCTGGTCTGCTTCGGCAGGAAAACTTTGGGTATAAGGTAGGTTTCTGCGGGAGAATATGACTAGTCCGTAGCCCGTCCGTGATTGGAAGAGGGGTTGTTCTAGAATAAGATTCTTTTGTCAAAGTTATGTGTTTGGTGCTCATTGTCTCTCACCTTTGTCTATCTTGGTAGACATCGCCGAAGAAATGTTTTGTTTGGTGCGCAAATGAGACAATCTTTGGTAACTTGAAGGAGGTAGGCCTCTCCCGGTTAAACAAATGTTTTTCCTGCAAATTGAGGGGTAACCTTGAAACTCTATTTTATACCTGGGGGCATGCAAACCTTTTGGAATGCAAGCAAGGGGTGGCTATTTATTTTTTTAAATTTTTAGGTCCTCCCTTTAAACCCGTAGGTCTAACCCTTTAAACTCGTAGGATTAGCCGCTTCCGAACTTGCATAACGAAAGGATGCGGGGCATAGCTTTGTAAGGCGCAAGCTCCATAAAAAATGGCATCTTACATGAGACATTCTTATCATATGACTGGATTATCGAGCAGTTTTAGCGCATAGTTCATGCTCGTTAAAAAATAAACATAAGATCGAGCAGTTTTAGCACATAGTTCATGGTCGTTAAAAAATAAACATAAGATCGAGCAAGTGTTTCAATCCGCGTTCAAGCTCATTAAAAAATGAACTATCCTCTGGTAAATAACCACTGTGAATGTAACATTATCAGCCATTAAAGCCTTGGTCGTGTTTGCACCGTCACCTCCATTTTCCATTGGCCGATCATTCACCTCCATTTGATTGTTTACCCATTTTGAGGAACAGCTACGAAGAGTGATTTCACTAGCCATCCTTGTGACACTGTCGTGCTTGGAAAATTCCAACCCTTACCTGGAATCAGCTGCTACCCATTTTATCACTCGTTCCTCAAAAGACGAGTCTTCTTTAAGCTCTTTTCAATTGACTCGTAAAATATGAAAAGATTGCCGAGTTTTGGCCTTCCAGCTCATTAAAGCGACAGGAAGAGCTATCCCTCCTCTAGATTTTAATCTTTTTGGACCTGAGGGATTATTGCACAAAAAGATCGAGCGCTTGTTTTGTTCGGCTCGTTAAAACTATCGAAAATTCATCCCTTCTGTATTGTTTTATACCTTTTCGGACTTAAGGGATTAGATGACGAAAAAGGAACTTTGGAGTTATCTTTACGTACCTTTTCAGACTCTCTAAAAATGAAAAGGACCGAGTTATCTTTGTCGTTAGACTCATTAAAAAGATTAATAGCGACAAACTTGTCTTTAGACGAGAACGAGTTTCACTATCGCTAGGCTCGTTAAAACATAGCGATGGGTTTGCCCGAAGGGCAAATTATAGAACAAGCATATGTTATCCTCCTCAAGCTTGACAAAAATAAAGAGGTACTGGTCAGCAATGACAGGGGAAAAAATTGGGAAGAAACTCAAAGAACTTTTATTGATAGCAAGTCGCTCTTGAACATGACACTTCCGCTCCGTGCCAGAGTCGGGTTGGGTTGTTTCATTCACCGGTCACATCACCATGGTCTCACTATACCATCCACCATTGGGGTAAATGCTACCGATCCATCAGACAAGTGTCGCCGATATGTTCAAGAGAAGTCATCCAGAGAAGTCAACCGTGTCCCATCCACTACCATACATTATCCTTCATTCTTTCATGACCGCCACCCTGAACCATATATCATCAGATCGTTTTCACCTCCATCGAAATCATTTGCTCCGTTCCATGTCACTAATGTGGGATACATTAAGGCCCTCCTTTGATGGATCGCTTCTTGTCGACATCAGCTCATTATCCAAGAAGTTGATCTAGGAACACCCCCTTCAGTACTTTGAAGCTTACATGCCTCAATGGCAAGTTTCTCACTTCCGGCGACAGGTATACATCAATGACCTTCGACCGAAAGATTTTGCGTGGTGTTCGACGCCAAGTCCTTTATTCACACCACGTGAATTGTACTGCAGTACCTTGAGGGTCATTATCATTATCGATGATTCCTCTCGCGCTTGTTAACAGTTTACATCATTGACTGGTAATCAAGCGATGTCTTTCCATGTTCGACTTCAGAACATTTCTCACATGGATCGACTTGTACTTAGAGTGAAGATCGGACGAGATTGAAGACCCCGGATCTAGTTTCATCCATCCGGGCTGCGATATATATTCAGGAAAAATAAAGACATTGACATGTACAGCATTACAGAACAGATAATCATCCTATCAAAAGGATGATGATTTCATCACAATCATCAGTCTACCATCAGACGATTGTCTGTCCTATGTACATAAAATGAATTTATAAAGCTGAGCATGGGAATGCCCGCCTCAGCTAGATCATGAAAACAGTATGAAAAATAATGTATTGTATTGTATCTTATTACAGGTCTCCTCCCAGCATCGAAAGAACTTCGGATCCTCCTAATAAAGCATTTCACCCGATAAACGGCCTCATACTTTAGGGGGCAACTGTTATAGACATTTTTGTGCCTTACAACATTGAGCATGAAATGTCCATAATCCAAGGGATCCAAAGTCCCTAAAAGAGTTGTTCCTGCCCCTAAAGGAACAAGGTCAACCAATGACAGCTTCTCCCAGAAGTTCTCCACCAAAAACCACTCAGAAACAGTCAATTCAGGATCAATTCAGATGCTCTACTAGCTGCCTGCGTTGCAATGCACCCCAGTACACTAGCTAGGTGCGTTGCAACGCACCTAAATGCACTACCAGGGTGCGCTGAGCGGGAAATGACAAATGGAAAGCTCATTCAACGAGGTGGAAAGACCATGGAAGCTTCCAGAATCTTCTCCAGTGACACTTGCCTCAATGAATTCGACTAGTGATGAGTAAGAGGCTCTCAACCTCCAAGTGGAAGCAAGAACTGACAGAGAGAAGCCACAAGTCAAAACATAAGCTGACTCATCCTCTCTGGTTACATCTATATATGGGTCTCTCACCCAGAGATCCAAGAGGTTGGAATTTTGTACTTTGCAGAGAATTGCTGTTGGTTTGAGATTGAGATTAGTACATTGGGTGATTTATGCTTTTTTGGAGGAGAGGAAGGGATTCCTTTGCTGGGAGGTAGATGCTGGATCGGAACTCACTTGGTTGTATCTCCTCTTGGACTTTCTTATTCTATCAATAAACTATTTGAGTTTCTCCTACATGCTGTGTATCAATGATGTTTTGTTATATTTGCATGTTTAGCTTAATCTGATCTTGAGCTTTTTATGAATGTATATCTATATCTTTGTGTAGTTTCTCTCTCTTGTGATCTTGCAGGAATTCGGTGAAGCTGGGCCGGTAAGGGAGCAGGGAGCTGGGAGCTATTGAAGAGAGGAGCGATTGGATCAACAAACTAGCGGAAGACACAGGTTAGTTAGATCCTTTCTCCTCATTTACATTTCATAAAGAAGAATACTCAATTAGTTTTCCTTGTTTGTTGCTAAGGCACTATCACACCTTAGAGTGGGATAGGGGCATTCTGAATATATACTTTTCCCAACAACAAATTACTAGTTACGTGATGGTTATACGATGTATATTAGCTATGGATATTGATATTCTTGCTAGTTGATGAATGAATAAGTTAATAGATGTTATTTCAACTATTATGAGAGGGAATTATACCTTATTGATGATTCTATGGTATGTATCATACCCCTATGTTTAAATATGCATTCATGACCTATAGACTACATGCTCGCCATGTGTTTGACGAAACGACTCTCATGGTTAAGACTAGTTTGTTCAAGTACTTGATCAAATTTCATATGAATATAATTTTCCTAATCTCATTATTGATCTTAGAAAGTCCCACTGAGTTCTAGGCAATGGTGTGGAGGCTCGCCTAGAATTTAGGATCAAAATTTGGGACCACATGCTTTGAATTGGAAATTTTTGGTTGCAATAGCTAGGAAGCGAGCTTCTGAGACCAATGGGGGGCTTCCAACCACATGGATCCCTTGTAGGTAAGAAGCTAAGGGATTGGGGAAAGTGAAAGGTGGTCCGACTCAAGATTTGGCCACCTGGTGTGGTTTCTCAGTGTCAGAGTGACCTATAGCCCCTCTAGGATGAGTTGAGTTATCATTTTGTCTTCCATAGTTGGCCTCGCATCCTTAAAGGAACCTAGGTGGTTGGGTCATGTCATAGTATTTTTTCCTTTCATGTTTAGCCTATCAGTACGATGAAACTGGGTGTACAATATGGGAGGGGTGGTTACAGATGATTAGAAATGAAGAAATTAATAACGATGTTGAAATTTTTGATCGTTTTAATGCCATTTTTGAATCGGATGACATAACTATCAATATGATGGATGAATGGGAAGATTAATGATATCAAAATGTTGTAATGTATGAGGTATGCATTTATATGTTTTTAGTTGTAGATTTTTTCTCTTTCATTTAACTTAAACTTTTTTCATAGTAATTTATATATATGACTGATTCTTGCTATTTTTCTTTCACATAGTTTATAGTAGATAAGTTGGGTATTGGAAATATTGAGAGTGATATGAGTATTGGGGTGGAGGGGCCATATGAATAGTTGTTACTTAAGGGAACAAAAATTCTAACCTTGAGGGAACAATAACTATTACTCGAGGGAAAAAAAAATGTTACTTGAGGGAACATCAATCATAATTTGTCATAACAGCAACTGTATGTTAAATTAAAAGATAAAGAAAAAAAGTGGAAAATCAAACACAAAAAAAAACAAAAAAAAATTAAAGGATAAAGGGAAATTAAATGATCATGGAAAATAACAAGTCCCAAGAGGCATAAATGAATAAAATATAATTTATACGTTCCAACAACTGAGACCTAGAGGAACAACAATTGTGACATGAGGGAAAAATAACTATTACTTGAGGGAACAACAATGGTAATTTAAGGTAAGAATAATTGTCTCTTAAAGTAAAAGAAAATAAAAAAGGTTGTCCAATCCGACTTATTAGGCTATTTGAAGGGTCTTAATCTTAAATTAAATTGGAAAAATGGGGATTTTGCCATACAAAGGATGATGGGGCAAAAAGCCTATGGTATTACACCAAGTGGTGCGATAAGCCCATGTGGCTTCAAGGAGCCTATAGACCTAATCTTGGCAATTAGTAGCCCTTGTTTGTGTTAAGATTTGTTCTAACACCTTATTTGTGCTTTCAAACTTCCCATTCACTTTAGGATGGTAGGGAAAAGTGATCTTATGCTTAGTACCATGACTCTGCAATGTTGTTGAAACACTTGCATAGTTTGGGCTTGCTCTCTTTTTTAGGACACATAATGAAATATTGAAGGGATTTTGTTGGTGGCATATTTTTTTTGAATGATTTTGTTGAATCCTCACAAGAAAGTGATTTAGAGAGTGCAAAGGGTCATCATAACTATTATATGCAATACCATAAGTAGATATATCCTTCTTAAAGATTGATAATCTATAAATTGATTATTATTTTTAATACCACCAGTAATTTCCTATCATTTTGTGTCCCATTTTTCGAGTTTTGAAGGGCTCACGATTTTGCAATGCTATTTTTTAGGATCACCATAACATTCCTAGTCAGGAATATAATTTGATAGAAAAATTGTCATCATATGCCATTTTGTCTATCGAATATGGTTAAAACATTTAACTGCTCATTGTCAATTGTAGGATATATGATTGGTTAATGAGTAACAAACTCAACCTTTGTCGTGATCAAATTATTTATTTTTTACATTGATGTGGAGTTTTGCCTAGATATATTCATTTTCTTACAAAATTTCAATGTTGTTATTCATTTTAACATGTTATACTAGAAACTATGAAAAGCTACAAATCCCACTGTTATTCCCACTTTGCAAGAGAAACAATATTTTAATTCTGTAACCGTTATATCTATATATATATATATATATATATATATATATATATATATATATATATATATATATGTATATATATATGCGTTAGAATATATATATATATATATATATAGGTGTTGACATCGAAATTAAAATTAAGTTTTAACTAGGTTAAATAATCTTTTTCCATTTTTTAGAAAAGAGTCTTGTGGGAAAAAAATGTAGCACTAAGTCCTATAGAAAAAGAAATGGATAATGGAGTATTGGCTTCACTTATTTGTAGTCGAAGCCGTGAGGGAAATTGAAAAATATTCATTTCATTCAACATTTTTTACCCTGGGTCCTTGCTGGTGTTTTACTTCTTCAAGAGCCATCTACGGTTTTGGGCAGTACTGAAGCCATTCTAGTCATTTCATGAGGGTTCATTGTTTTAGGAGTATTTTGATTGGAATAATCAATCTAGGGATTTCAGAAGTACTAGATCCATTCCAACCATTTTGTGAGAGTTGATTGTTCTAGGAGTATTTTGATTGGAGTTATCCATCCATGGTTTTGGAAGTACTAGAGCTATTCTATCCATTTTGCAAAGGTTCACCATTCTAGAATTATTTTGATTGGAATAAGCCATCCAGGGTTTTGGGAAGTACTGGATCCACTCCAGCAATTTCATGAGGCTTCACCATTATAGGAGTCTTTTGATTGGAATATGGGAATGCAGGGTCAAAAAAGAATTGGGTAAAATCCTTTGTAGGTAAGTCCTCAACCTTCCAATACCATACAGGGTTTTATGTTCAGGATGTATGTTCCTTATCCTCTTTAGCAAAGTTATACCTTATTAATTCCCTGTAATTTTTCTAGCAATTAGAACAAACATGCGATCATAGAAATGCACTAATAGAAAAAAATATAGGATAACAAAAGTTTGTAGGCTTACATCAGCGATCTCAAAATGTGTTTCAACCTTTCTATCCATTGTGTTTCCCTATTTTGTGAAAAAAAAATAAATTTTGTGAAAAGGAAACCACAAATATCAAACATGCCATCCAAATTGGTGACAACCCAAGAACAACTTTCACCTCTTCAACCTCTTGGATTGTGCATAATTGTCAGTCCTATATTTTTTTCACGCATAATCTAATTCATATTTAATTGTTTCTATATCAATAAGAATGAAAGAGAAGAGTGAGAATATACATTAAAATATCTTAGTTAATCTAATACTAGCCATAAGGGAGTAATCCAAGTAGAAGCAACAATGAGAAGACTGAAATCAAATTCAATTAGGACTTAAGGATCATTGCACCATATCTATGGTCAATGACCACCGATATCTTATCCTATATCCTTAACAAATAATATTTATCTTCCTTTATTCCTATAAAGAATCAACTACCAAGAGCTTCAACATTTCACACATGATAGGGAAAAACCACTATGACTCCAATAAATTCAATTTGGAACATTGGCCAATTTTAGAAAGGTAATGTAATTCTAGTGTAAATTATTTCCATGATTTATTTAATATAAAGGTAAAAACACTAAATTTGAAATGGGAAGAACTAGAAAGGGCTTACCTAAATTAATGAGTAGACATATATTGTCTTGTTGAATCCGATTTCGGAGATTCTCTTTCCTAAATGAGAGCTACTTTCTTTAAAGAATTCCATTTCTAAAACATTGTAACAAATACATGGAGAATTCGAGTAAGAGTAGTACCACCAAGTAGTTTATTCCAAAAAATTCATTTCTAACAAAAGAAGACAAGTAATTGTACTACCATTGTCACAATAGGAATTTCAAATCCTAGAGTCCATCCAAAAATGTCTTGAATATACATTACTATAGTGATTACTACGTTGACATCAATGCATATGCCAAAGTACCAACAATTGAATAATTAGACCTCATGCTTGTTCCCTTCCAGGCCCTCCTCATCAATCTAATATGCACCAAATTCTTTTAAACAAGGTCTTTGGCCCCCTTGCCCCAAGAAAACCAAGTAGATTATGAAGAAGAAAGCACCAATATCGAATGATAAAAATATAGGACAAGGTTTTGAGCCATTGTTGAATGGAGGAGGTCTGAAAATCCCCAAAGAGAATGATAAAGTGACCAAAATTAATCCCTATAATAATCCACTTCATGTAGTGTTAGTTATTCGGGGTTTTGTATAGTAGGTCAAACTAGAAAAATTAACAACTATTTTAAAATAAGTTCAGGGTTCAGTTCACCCAAATACATAGAAAAAGTGATGTTATCCATAAAATTTGGAAGGAATTAATTGATTAAGTAGTTAGATAGATAGAGGATTATCCATTTCTTAATGTTGGAAAACTTTAAAAAATCCCATGGGATATATGGAAGGTTAATGTAGCTAGGTACTCATCAACCCTAGTTCTGACAAATGGGTTTCTCTCCAACGTTGATTCTTTAAAAGTAAGGTCCACAATGTCTTTATTAAGTTGGTCCTCATGAATTTTAGCCTTGAAAAATCATGTAGCCTCATGTGCCAACAATATGAGATTTATTAATTGTTAAGTTGTCCACCAGTGTTCCATTTTCATTTTTGGTACTAATCAACCTTGTTTTGACAAAAGGTTCAATTCAATGTCGATTTTTGGAAATTAAGGTCTATGTTGACTTTATTGACTTGGTCTCAACACAACCTATCCTTGAAAAATCATGTAAGGTCATGCATATCAATATGAAATTTATTGAATGTTAAGTTTTTAACTAGTGTTCCATTTTCATTGTGGTACAAATGCATGCCATAAATTTATAAGGAAAGGAGATTGGATGAGAATATAACTGGTTATTGCAAAATAATTAACTCTCAAAGTAAAGAACCTAATCTCTACAACATCTAGTCATTTATGAGGTGTGTTTCTAAACATTTTAATGTTCAAACTTTAGATTTCTTTTCACATTCTACTAACTTCAAATTTTACCACAAATTCTGCAATGTGAACAAGTGTCGAGAGGAATTTTGGTAGCATCATAAAATTATCTCTTAGGTTTCCTTCCGAGGGAGATATTTACTTAATATCCTGACCTGCATACAAGAGCTATGAGACTTTGTACTAGAGCACTCTGTTCCTGTACTCAGAATGTCAATTCCTCTACTAGAACAAAGGTTCTTGTACTAGGAAACTAGAGTTCCTGCACTTGCTTTCCAAATCAGTTGCAAGAAATAAAAGTGTGTTAACTAATAAAATAAATGCAAGGTGAAAACAAAACTGTAAAGTGACCCTATGTAAGAAAAATGAATAGTTAATCACATGCTCATAAATGAAAGGTGCTTTCACAGCCAAAGGGAAATTCTATTGAAATAAGAGACCGTTTTTCTTGGAAACTAGTTTGACCCAAATATCAACAAACTCTTTCTTGAGATGATTGTTCATTGAGCAAATTAGATCTACACCCCTATACAAATAATCATTTTAACTGAGGGAATCCTTCTGATAAATTCAGTATTAAGTCTAGCAACTAGTGTAGGTACAAATCCAAGTCATGCAACAATATTTTAGTGAAATCTTATTGGCATTAATCAAATCTAAATATGAACTTGAGTATTGAAATATTCTTCACTAAAAGGCCAAACACTATTTGTAGAAGAATAATACTTACGGAAATAAGAATGACTAGCTGCAATGAGTAAAGGAAAATGTCAACTTGCTGAAATAAAAACACATTGTTGCAGGAAGCTAGATGCATATTTACTTTGTAAAGAAAAGGGCATCACACATTTGCATGAAAGAATGGAAGGAAATAAAAGTAAATGCAAATGAAACACACACACACCTAGATCCAAATCACACAACATGCAAAAAATTAAAGTCCATCAGTTATGAAAGAATCCAAACATGATTTGCTTCACTATACTTGTATGAAAATAAATCTAACATGCCTTTAACGAAGGGAGAACAAGCTAGGTTGGTTGGGCCCTAGCCAACTAGCTCGTTTCCCTATAATGAAATAGAAACATTCAAGAGCTCAAGTGGATCATCAAAATGATATCGAGACAAAAAACTTCACAAATGGCATGCTCCTTTGTATTAAGTTTCAAAAAGAGAAAATACACATGGTGGATCCCAAATCTAGCCCAGAAATGGCAATACTTAGAAATTATAGTTGGTAACAAAATTTTAACACAACATCATTAGCTAACATCTATGGAGGAACCCTATTAAATACATGCTTCGGCTCTTCGCCACAACAAAAATATAACAACATGATATATTAAGCCTTTTGACTATTCACAAAAGGTCAAAACAAGGGTTTTGAAGCCAAACTCCATCTTTCATATCCCACCTTCTTCTCTAAGCACCCACCTCAGCAAGGAAATTGATCTCTTAGACACAAAATCTCCGTAGTATACTGAGTTGTCTCATCCATAAGTGGTGAGTAAAATAAAAATTGATAGCTACCTCGAAAGTGGAGGAACGTTGGCCGGTACAAGTATATTTCCTGCACCAACCCAATTTCTCACATATATTACCACTTTGGTTCCATCGAATTACATAGGAAAGGATTATATTAGTTGCAGAGTCATTTTAAGATACAAAACCTCTAAATTTAATGATTAAGTACATATATAACCTTTGAATATGAAAAACATAAGAGGAGTGTAGGAATGTGTGCAATTGGGAAAAAGTACAATAATATATAATCCTTCAGGGTTAAAACAAGGGTTAAGGTGGTGTGTTTAGGATAGGATAGAGACCAAAAGGTAGGACAATTCTAGCCACCAAGATCCTCCTATCCCTATCTTGTTGTGCGTCCTCACACAACCTTACCCTTACCTCTAGACAAAAACACATGGAGACCTTCCTTTAGTCATGCATATGTATGTTATTTCTTGTCTTCATCATCCTTTTCTTCTTAGTTCAAGCCTTCTTGAACTGTTCGACCAATTTCCTAAGTCAACCATAACATTTCGAAGCTAAGAACTTCTACACTCTTTCTTGTCGTTTTCATTTTTGTCATTCCCCTACAACCTCAACATTCTTATTATGCAACACTACACCATGTCCTTTCATGGACCGTTTTAAAAATTTGAGTCCATAAATACATTCCTTCAACTCCTCGACCTGACTATTCAAATTGAGAGTGTAATCCTCCTTAATGAATTCCTCCCACATCAGAATCTTCTCAGCAGTTGACTCAAAGCAAGTGTTGGTGTTGCCAAGACTAATATCATATTGTATATCAATTTCTGACATTTCGAGATAAAAAGGTGTCTCATCACCCTTCATTTCATCCTCACGTTGTGTTTCATCATCTTGCACTTTGTCATCACATTTTATTTGATCTCGCTGTACCTCACCACTACAATGTGCTTTATCACCGTGACCCTCTACTGGACTCTTCTGTGCACTGAACTCTGGTGTCTTAGAGGTCTTCCTCTTCTTCATTCTTCCAACTAACACTAACAAAGGAGTAACATCTTCCTCTTCGAGGTATCCTACACTAAACAGTATGTGAACTGTAACATCTGCAAGGAGTGAGATATTGGTCTCATTCGATGAACTAGGTTGGGAATCATCTACATTTATTGGAGAGGTTGTCTGAGTATGGCCCTCTCTTGAGGAGGAAACCCTCTTCTTAACATAAATTCTTGTTATTATCTTGAAAGGGTGAAGGGTTTCAGTTACTAGTGCTTGTTTCTCTTCCTGCACTGGTTTGTTTTACAAGGTATTTTTCTTCTTAATAGTTTTCGAGGTGAGGGTTTTATCCTTCTGTTCAGATTCTTCCTCCCTACTCTTACCCTTCTTCCCAGGTGACTCCACTATGTTTCCTCCTTGTAATTCTTTCAAGAACCCTCCCCAGGTCACATTTTTACTCTCTATTTCCATCCTAACCAGAATTGAGATCAACCTGTAACGACATAGCTCGAACCAAAGCTAACTTTCTTGACTTTTCTGAGCACCCTTTGACATTTTTTCCAAACTTTTAAGTAATAAGCAAGGAAAGTAAATCAACTTTCTTAACTCAAAGTGTAACACCAAGAGGATGTGATATAGGAAGGTTAGGGAATATCGTCCCTCATAGGTGAGGAACTTTTGAAAAATGTACAACATGTGTTTTCATTTCTTGATCATAGCACTTCGTTTCAGCTCAATATTCGAGTCCACTTTCTTCTTTTTATTGACTACAAATATATGTGAAGCCCCTTTTTCCATCTCTCATTTCTTGAACAACTGTTCACCTGTGGCTTCTAGCCCTGTAGCCTATGAAATAGTCTGTTTTGTCACTTCAAACTCTAGAGACGCCACCTTAGCTTTGCATCCATCAAAGGTTTGAGAAAATTCTAACGCCATGGCCAAATCAAAACCATGAAACTTAAGCAAGGAAGGGAGGAATCTTTCTTCCTGCATTATGGACAGGATGTTCTTGTACTTTTCATTTGCTCTACTTACTTCACAGACCATGGTTCAATTTGAGTAGGTGCCATTGCTTGTTCGAATCTTCTCAACTACACAGAATTTGAGAGAGTTAATTAGCAGGGGTTTCAGGACTGAGAAATTTGAAATTTTAGAATGAAATAGACATTCCTATATTGATTTTTTTTCTTTAATGGTCACACTAAGTTCTTGGGAAAGGATGTGATACAGACTAATCTAATCGTGCATGCAGTAATAATGGTTGGTGGTTGGCGGTGATAATGGAGGAATTTATGTGAGAGAATGCGAGGTGTTATATATGAGCGGGTCATCATTTAATTATCAGCAGGCTTTTCAAAATGAATGTTGGATTCTGGGAGATTTTCACACACATCCTTCGATCTACTCATGATTTCATACAAGGAACATGTGCTAACTTACATAGAGATAGATTTTCATAAGTAAATATCCAAGCACTTAATTTTTTTTTCGTAATTAGTAAAGATGAACAATGTCTAATCATCTATGAAAGAGCATGACATCATTTTAAAGTAGTGCAGTTAGTTATGCTTGAGCGTGATTTTTGTACCTAACATGAAAATAAATCCCCTTTTATCCTTGGACTAAACGTTTTCCTCAAACGTGCATTCCTGCACCAGATATTCCTGTTCCATAACATACATTCTTTCACTAAGAAATTGTTGGTTCCTGCACTCAAACCTACATTCTTGCACTAAAGACTACTATTTTTCCTACAACGGGCACATGTTCTTGTGCTCAAGGTAGACAACAGTGCATGTTCCCACACCTGAGATTTAACGTTATTGCACTAGAATATACATTCTTGTACCAAGGGACATCATTGTTCCTGCACTAATTTATGTTGCAGAATATCTGAAAAAGGTTTCTAAAAAAATACAATCTGTCTTGTGAATCTTGAAAGATTTGCAAGATTTCGAAAGGATGTTTTATTCACCGATTTCTTGGTAGTGATACATGCCTTCTGAGCTAATCCATGAATTTTGGTCAAATCCTGAAATACAGTCCATGAGCAAGAAAAGAAGTGGGAAGGGAGTAAATTTCATAATAGGAAGGAAGTTCAACATGGAATTCAAGTGTGAAACCACCAAGAGGGCATATGGAAAAGGGAAAGGGAAAATAAATTAAGAAAACAAGAGGGAAAAACAAAATTGGATAGGGGCAATTTCTTTAGAATAAAGGGAAGGTTCATTTCCATAGGATGAAGAAGAATAAATAGAGGGGAATTTATGAAAAGGAAATAGAATAAGGGTAGAATTTCATCTCAAAAATCTGCCTGAATAGCATTGAACCAAAATTAAATGCAATGAGAATTGAGTGTTGCTGCATAAAATAATTTGTCTCATCTGTCCCAAACTTGGACAAGGGCTTGGTTCCTGCACTTAAAAACGTGCTCCTTCTTGGTGACAGTTAGCACATATAAAGATCAAGCAACATTCCCATTTTATTGGAATTTCAATCTTCCTACCTGCATGCTGGTTTTCATGCTGATCCTTCTATGACCATGTCAATAAACTGATTTTCAAAATCACAGGATTTTTTTTCTTGTTTTATTTTTAGCTTTTTCCATTTTTTTTCACTATTATTATTATTATTATTTCTATATATTTTTTTTGGAAAGAAAGAATTGGATTTGTAATAGGTCAGCATAGCCACCTACCATATCTAGCTCAGATTGTTGTTGCACTCGCTGCATGAAGTCTTCCTTTGTGAGGGGTTGAAAATATACCTTGAGTCTATGCCCATTCACAAGGAATATTGAGTCTTACCCATCAATAGTTGTGATCTCTACAGCCCCATTCTAAAACAAATATGACTACTTCATAGATTCCCATCTAGTGTGTATGTAATTTTCCTTTCAAATGTTTAAATCTAGAGTCATAAAGAAGTACCTGATCACTTGGTGGAACTGCTTCTTCCTGATGTAATTTTCATGCCATTTTTTATGTTATTGTTGTACTAACACATTCTGCTAAACAACATCTCTTCGAAATTAATCTAACTTGTTTAATTGTAACAAAGGTTGTTGTTATGCTTCTGAGGTATGTAATCCCAACTAAATTGTTGTTAGAAAATTTTCTATTTGGAACTCTATTGGAAAAAGAACGCGTTTCTCATATACCAACTCATATGGTGCATGTCATGTGTTGTTCCACCATGTGGTTCGATAAGCCCATAAGGCTTCAAGTAACTGGCTGGCCTAATCCTTCCTATGCAGATATTATATTTTGGTGAGGATATATTCGTCACCTTGTTGGAAGACTCTACCTGCCCATTTTCTTACGGGTGATAAGGAGTGGACTTCCTATGCTGAATTTTGTATTGATTCATCATTCCCTATACCAGATTAGAAATAAACTGTATCCCGTTGTTAGCAACAACCTCATTAGGAACACCAAATTTGGTAAAAATTTCAATAGACAAAAATTAAACAATTTTTTTTTTTGTAGCAAAAGAAACAGATTTAGCTTCTACCCATTTTGTAACAAAATCATTGCAAACCAATGTATGCTTTTTATTCATGGATGTTGGATTTATTGGTCCCACGAAGTCTATAACCCACTTTTCAAAGGGCTCAATCATAATTTGAGGACATAGAGGCATTTTTTTGGCTTGAATAGGTTGACCCATTCGTTGATAGCTATTGCATCACTTCACATAATGTTTGGCATCCTTAAACAAAGAAGGCCAAAGGTACCCAACGCATAAAATTTTATATGCAGTTCTCTTATTAGTGAAGTGACCACCACAAGGATCATCATGGGCATATTTATGTATATCAAACACTTCTTCCTTTCTTACACATCTATGAATGATAAGATTTGGTCCAGTATAAAAGAGCTGTCTTTGAATCCCAAAATATGCAACACTTTTTAATATGATATTCCACTTTTCACGAGCGGATAAGTGAGGTGGTGTTTTTACGGTGACTAAATAGTTGGCTATGTCAAAAAACCATGGAAACTTTGTTGACATAGCAAAAATATGTTCGTCAAGGAAATTATCATCAATAGGAATTAATTCACCAGGATTATTCAGTCTAGAAAGATAGTCATCTACAACATTATATTTTCCTATTCTATCAACGATAGTAACATTAAATTCCTACAGCAACAATAACCACCTAGTCACTGTCTCTAGTCAACAATTTATTCATTAAATATTTTATCGTAGAATGATCATTATGAAGAAATAATTCATATCCTGTGATGTAGTGTCTGAATTTATTGATAGAAAAAATTACGGCTAAAAACTCTTTCTCGGTCACTATATAGAGTTTGGCAGGTGACAAATTTTTACTAATGAAGTAAATAGCATAGGATTGTTTCTTCTCTTCCTGTCCTAAAGATGCGCCAATGGAATTATTTGAGGCATTAGAGGAAATGTGGAAAGGAAGGGACCAGTTGGGATCTCTGAAAAGTGGTGCCTACACTAATTCTTCCTTTAATGTCTCAAAATACTATTCGCAAGCTATGGACTAGAAAAACTCACTATCCTTGGCTAACAATCGGAAAAAGGGGATAGCTATTGTAAAAAATTTCTTAATGAACCTCTTATAATAGCTCGCATGTCCGAGGAACCCTCTTACTTCCCTTTGTGTTTTGGGTGCACGAAGATGCCACATAGCTTTTATTTTGGCCAGGTTTACCTGGATACCTTTGTCGAAAACCAATTGTACAAGGACTACTCCTTCTCTGCAAATTAATCTACACTTTTGTCACTCAAAGAAAGGTGAGACTCTTGGAAACGTAAAAGAAACTTTTGTAACTTTTTGAGGGCTTCTTGGAATGAGTTACAAAACACTAAAAAATCATCCATATAGATCTCAAAACGCTTGAGATCAACAAAAATAGCCAGCACAACCCTTTGAAAGGTGGTTGGAGAATTACATAGTCCAAAGGGAAGCATTTGATAAGAAAATGCACCCGATGGACATGTAAGGGTGATCTTTTCTTGATCTTCAGGTGCAACCTGAATTTGGCTGTACCCACTGAAGGCATCTAAAAAAGAAAAGTAATTTTTATCAACAAGGGTATCTTGCAGTCGATCAATAAAAGGAAGGGGAGAGCAATCCTTCAAAATCACTTTATTAAGTTTTCAATATTCCATGTAGATGTGCCATCTCCAATCCTTTTTCGGGACCTTTAGCAATGGGGAGACCTATCGACTACCATATATAGGATATATAAAATTAGTGTCCAAGAGTTTTTGTAATTCTTCTTTCACAATATCTCTTTGCACAGGGTTCACATGCCTTTGGGTTTGACGAACAGGTCGGGCTCCCACCTAAATATAAATATGGTGAGTAGAGGTTTCAATAGGTATGGCTTTCATGTCATCGTAACTCCATGCAAAGTCAATAAGGTGATCACACAACAAATGAACAAGTTTCTCTTGTTGAGATGAGTCCAGATTTGAGCTAATATGTAAGGAATTGCCTGGACTAGTTTCAAAAGAGTAGTCTCGGTCTCAAGAGTGCAGGAAGGAGTTATTAAGACTGGTGATGAGGAGGGTTGAGAATCAATATTTTCTTGAATATATTTCTAAATATTTGATGAAACATGTCAAAACTAGGCATTGTGTCGAGGTTATTCAAGAAATATTTTAATTCACTCTCCTGGGTAGACTCGGTTTGATGGTGGATAAAAGAAATAGATTGAGTCTCCTCATCACTGCTATCGTAATCTAACCAAAAAGTGTCCTTGAGATCCTAAATAAATCTAGCAGGCGAGGATAAGGTGACTTTATTTCTAGAGTCTCCATGTGAAATATACATATAATCAGAGTGACATCCAATGTAAGCATTAGCTGTGCGAAGCCATGGTCATCCCAGAATCAGGGGATGTCCACCCACGAAATTTTTTGGCTAAAGCACAATAAAGTCCATGGGGTATTCCCAAGAATCTATGGAGACAACCACATCATCCATCACACTTTATTGCTTGATTTTTTATCAGCCTACAAGTTTAAGAATAGTAGGGGTAGGACAAGGATGGACCAACCCAAGTTAATCCATGGTCTGCCTAGTCATGACATTGATGGCCACACCCATGTCTATTAACACGTTTCGGAAAAGTATATCACCTATATGAACATAAAAAACCAGGTTTCTAGGATCGATGTAACTTTCCCTTTTTGCACATCCTGTCATTAACTCGGCTGCTCACCTAACAAATTTAATGGTCTAAAGTTCTACTCTCTTCCACCCTGTGTTTTTGAGACAGAGTTCCCTAATGATTTTCATGTAGATGGGGATCTCTCTAATAGCCTGAAGCAAAGGGACCTTTATCAAAATATTCCTCAGCTCAGAAGCTAGAGTGGACCCAATGTCACTCCTCTCCATAACTAGCCTCTTTGGATAGGGAGGATGGTTTGAAGAAGATGGTAACTCTTATGGTGCGGGAATAGGCTGAATGGTGACATTTTTTTTTGAATGACGAGGAGTTTCCTCCTCAATGATCACCATGGGTTATTGTTTTTTTTCTGCTTTGACTACCCTTACCAATCTCAATTGTAGCTCTTATATCTTAACGAGCATGTTTTGGTAAATAGGATGTGGGGGTCATTCATTAGAACGAATCAATTGCACCACCTTGTTATTAGGATTTGGTACCAGTTGAGCAGGTAATTAGGGTGGTCAAAAAGGTGATGGTAGAGGTAATGGTGGCATCAGTTAACTTTGTTGAGGTAGGGCAGGAAAGGATGGTTGTGACATGTGGTGAGGCTCATATGTAGAAGGATATGACGACATCTGTGAAGGATAGGACTGATGTGAATGGTTTCCCCCTCTCCATCCTTGTTTCTAGGATTGATTGGGTTTCCCATATTGATAATGGTTCCCATGACGCCAAGGTTGAGAGTGATGAGTGTTATATTAGGAATATGGATGTGGATTATGACAAAAAAATGTGGTGAAGATTCAGGAACCATACCTGCCACTGCCTGAGGCCAAATTCTCCTTGCTCCCATAGCATGTAATGGTTCAGATTCGGAATGCTCTCCCTCAAGTACAACTTTCAATTCCAGCATGAAGGGGCATTTATCAGTGGCATGGTTTTCTACACAAATCACACATTTTAAATCAGTAGGATGTTATCTTAAATGACGTTTTTTCCTACATTTAGGAAAAAGAATAGACAAAGACTCTTGTTCATCTACCAATTTCTTTTGAAATTTTAAAGTCAATTTGCCTGTTAACAATATTCATTATTTGAATTTTCATATTTTCCATTTTATAATCCAAACCAATAATCATAGCATCTATAGATCCAAGTTTACTAGTTCTAATTCAATTTCCTCTACTGGATCTAGATTGATTCCTTGAAAATTTCTTGCACAAGTCACAAACATGATCTAAAATTTTCTAAGAAATATCCCTTTTTCCTAATAAATTCAAATTATCACTAGAATATTCAGTAAATCCACATAAGAACAAGGTCTTGATAGTACCTATGTCAAATTTATATTTTGACCTCTAGAGGATGTATAAAAATCTCTCTAGGTAATCCTCCAAGATCTCATCATCACCTTGCAAAATGTTAAATATCTCAGACTACATTTCTCTAGTTTTTCAATATTCTTGCTATTTAGTCAAAAACATTCTCTTCAGTTGGTCCCAATAAATTATAGTTTTCCCTCCGAGTCCCATGAAACAACGCAAGGTTCAGTCCTTCAGAATTGCAGGGAATAACTTTAATTTCGGTGCATCTAAAGAGTAATCATAGCTTCTACATAGGATATCAAACTCAAAAATAAAATAACCAAGATCTTCATTCACCTTACAATAGAAATGAGAAAGCCAATGGTGGAATGTTCTTCATTTGAGTAGTTTTTTCAGAATCCACTATTGGAAATCCAAAGGCAGATTGTTCCTCAATCACCTGATTCTCAGCAGTCCACTCAGCATGATCCTCATGCTCTACCATTTTTTCCCCTAATATAACCACTCCCACTAAAGTGAGAATGTTGACTATGGCTCAAATTGGTATTTGGAGCACCACTAGTTTCCTTCTTCCCCTTTTTGGGTTGTGTCACAACTAAACTGTTGTCTTCGGAATCCAAGTGGACAGTTCCTACATGATGAGTTTGTGCTTGTTTGGACTTTATGCTTGCAAAAGAAGGTCCAATATGAGAAAATCTTTTAGATTTATCAGTGTTCCCTCATCCCTTATTGGGCTTTGGAACCTTACCCATTTTAGGAATTCATCTTAAAATAAAATCCAAAAGAATGACAAAAATTTTAAATTTACAAAAAGAGAATCTTAAATCAAATGCTACAAATGAATAAATAAATCAATGCTATGAAATAATTCAACAATAGAAACACACTGCATAAAAATAAAAGCAGACTTACACCTATTGCAAAGGAAATAAAACAAGAAAGTTCTTACCAATTTTTCGAAATTTCTCCCCGGCAACGACGCCAAAATGTTGGTTGCAAGAATTGCAGTTCAACAAATTCCTTTCAACACTTAATTTGTCAACCCGGGCTTTCTTAAACTTTGAGGCATAGCACAGGAAATGCCTAGCAATGATACGAAACTTCTCTAATTGTATTCCTACTTATTTGATTACAAATTGCAGACTCAAAAGGAAAGATCACACGGAAATGAATACCAAGAAAACTCTGGTGCTGAACGAAAATAATGTACATTGAAGAAACTCAAATAAATTAAACTTTCCATTCGTCATGAAAAATTAAAATAAATAAAATAACTATTTGATATTCTCTTCAATATGGTTGTAATGTAGAAGACTGACCCAACT
Organism: Pinus tabuliformis; assembly: GCA_031772625.1. Lineage (NCBI taxonomy): Eukaryota > Viridiplantae > Streptophyta > Pinopsida > Pinales > Pinaceae > Pinus > Pinus tabuliformis. The sequence continues at coordinate 1,244,363,218 of CM062817.1, read as the reverse complement.
AATTAAGATGTATGTCTTCCTCAATATTTTCCTTCCTGTAAGAAGCTATCATTCCTTTACCGCAACAATATTACTGTACTAAAACGTTTCTCCTATACTAGAGTGAAGCTTCTATACTGGAAGTATATATATTTGGCCCTTACTAAAGGCCTTGATGTGGATACAAGATCTTTGAGCCTTTGTACTAGAGCACTCCGTTCCTGTAATCGAAATGGAAATTCCTCTACTAGAACAGAGGTTCATGTACTAGGAATCTAGAGTTCCTGCACTTGGTTTCCAAATCGGTTGCAAGAAACAAAAGCATATTAACTAAGAAAATAAATGCAAGGTGAAAACAAAACTGTAAAGTGAACCTCTATAGGAAAAATGAGTTGTTAACTAATAACATGCTCAAAAATGAAACGTGCTTTCACAGCCAAAGGGAATTTCTATTGAAATAAAAAAACATTTTTCTTGGAAACTTCTTTGACCTAAACATCAACAAGCTCTTTCTTGAGATGACTGTTCAAATTTTATTTGCACACTTGTACAAATATTCATTTTAACTCAGGGAATCCTACTGACAAATTCAGTATTAAGTCCGACAGTGTTTTAGTGAAAGCTTATTGACATTAACGAAATCTAAATCCGAACTTGAATATAGGAATATGCTTCACTTAAAAATCCAAAAAATATTTTCAGAAGAATAATAGACCTGCAAAAATAAGAATGACTGGTTACAATGAGTAAATGAAACTTTCAATTTCCTAAAATGAAAACACACCGGTGCAGGAAGCTAGATGTACATTTACTTTGTAAAGAAAAGGGTTGCACACATTTGTAGGAAAGAATGGAAGGAAATAAAAGTAAATACAAATGAACCACACACATACTTGGATCTACATCACACAACTTGCATGAAATTAAGTTCCATCAGTTATGAAAGAATCCAAACATGATATACTTCACTAACCTTGCATGAGAATAAATCTAACACACCTTTAATGAAGGGAGAATGAGTTGGGTTGGCTGGGACCTAGCCAACCATCTTGTTTCCCTGTAACGAAATAGAAAACTTCAAGCACTCAAATGGAGCATCACAACGATATCGAGACAAAGAACTTCACAACTGGCATGTTCCTTTGTATTAAGTTTCAAAAAGAGAAAATACACATCATGGATCCCCAATCCATCCTGGAAATGGTGATGCTTGAAAATTACAGTTGGTAGAAAAAGTTTAACACGACATCACTAACTAACATCTATGGAGAAACCCTATTAAATACAAGCTTCAGCTATTGGCCACAACAAAAATATAACAACATGATATATTAATCCTTTCGGCTATTCGCAAAAGGTCTAAAAAAGGTTTTTGCAGCCGAAGTCTAGCCTTCATATCCCCTCTTATTCTCTAAGCGTTGAGCCCAACAAGGAAATTGATCTCTTAGAAAAGAAATTTGCACAGTCTACTGAGTTGTCATGTCCATAAGCAATGAGTCAAAAGAAAATGACAATTGCCTCGAAAGTGTAGGAATGCTAACTGGTACAAGCACGATTCCTGCACCAACCCAATATCTCACATAGATTAACACTTTGGTTCCATTGAATTACTTAGGAAATGAATATATTAGATGGAGAGACATTTTAAGATATAAAACATGTAAGTTTAATGATTAAGTACATATATAACCTTTGAATATGAAAAACATAAGAGGAGTGCAAGAATGTGTGCAATTGGGAAAAACTAAAAGAATAGATAGGCCTTTAGGGTTAAAAAAAGGGTTAAGGTGGTGTGTTTGGGATAGATAGAGACCTAAAAGTAGGAAGATTCTAGCCACCGACAATTTTCCTTGCTATTTCTGGCATGCATCATATATGCATGTGGTTATTTGGTTATGATTTATCATTGGCATGGAGGATCACCTGGATTGATAGTGGTTTGGTCTAACCTTTCCATTTGTCATATAACCATGGTGTTTTTGGTGTTTTCCACTTGTTTTTTCTGATTTGTGCTTAGGTTGCTTATCATTGTGGATTGAGTTACTAGTACACGAAGCCGTTGGTTGGAACAAACAATCTATAGCCCTAAAACAAATTAGGTTGAGTTACTAGTCCTAGAGTGTTCATTGGACAAATGCTCTGGAGTCCTTCGTCAGTTGTATTGCTAGTCATGGAGTCTTTGTTGGATAAATTCTATGGAGCCCTAGAAGGTTGTGGGTTGATTTATTAGCTCCTAGAGTCGTGGTTGGGACAAATGTACTAGAACCCTTGATAACTTCAGTTGATAACATGGAATCAATGGTTGAGGGTTGAGTTCGTTTGGCCTCTGGAATCCTTGGTTTGGTTTTGTTTGGTTTATTTCACAACATCCCACATTCACGCTTAGAATATGGTATGGGGATGATTGCATGAAAGAGAGATTTGGTTTAGCCAAATATATGGTCGGGTCATACATGGAAATCCCTAACTTGGTTCGATTTTCATATGTTAATAATGATTTTTTTCCTCTTGTAGTTCCATGAGTAAGTGTACTTGTTATTATGTGGCTTTGATGGTTGGTTTATCATAGTGTATATGTTGTTCAAATACTAGTTATATGTTGGTTATATGATGTATATTAGTTATGGATATTGATATGCTTGCTAGTTGATTAATGCATGAGTTAATAGATGTTATTTCAACTATTATGAGAGGGAATTATACCTTATTGATGACTCTATGGTAAGTATCATACCCTTATGTTTAAATATGCATTCATGACCTATAGACTACATGCTCACCATGTGTTTGATGAAACGACTCTCATGGTTAGGACTAGTTTGGTCAAGAACTTGATCAAATTTTGTATGAATATATTTGTCCTAATGTCGTTATTGATCTTAGAAAGTCCCACTGAGTTCCAGGTAGTGTTGTGGTGGCTGACCTAGAATTTAGGCTCAAAATTTGGGACCGCATGCTTTGAACTAGACATTTTGAGTTGCAACCACTAGGCAGCGAGCTTCTCAAACTAGTAGGGGGCTTCCAACCACATGGATCCCTTGTAGGTGAGAAGTTAAGGGATTCAGGAAAGGGAAAGGTGGTCGAACTTAGGATTTGACCACCTGCTGTGGTTTCTCAGTGTCTGAGTGACCTATAGCCCCTCTAGGGTGAGTTGAGTTATCAATTTTTCTTCCATAGTTGGCCCCACGTCCTTAAAGGAACCTAGGAGGTTGGGTCATTCCATAGTATTTTTTCCTTTCATGTTTAGCCTCTCAGTAAGATTAAACTGGGTGTATAATACGACAGGGGTTGTTACAAATTATTAGAAATGATGAAATTAATAATGATGTTTAAATTATTGATCATTTTAATGCCATTTTTGAATAGGATGACATAACTATCGATATGACGGATGAATGGGAAGATTAATGATATCAAAATGTTGTAATGTATGAGGTATTCATTTATATGTTTTCAATTGTACATTTTTTCTCTTTCATTTAACTTAAATATTTTTTCATACTAATTTCTATATATGATTGATTCTTGTTATTTTTCTTTCACATAGTTTATAGCAGATAAACTGGGTATTGGAAATATTGAGAGTGATGTGAGTATTGGGGGTGGAGGGTCCATATGAATAGTTGTTAATTGAGGGAACAAAAAATTTTACTAGAGGAAACATCAATCATAATTTTACGTAACAACAACTGTATCTTAAATTAAAAGAAAAAGGAAAAAAAAAGTGGAAAATCAAACACACAAAAAACAACAAAAAAATAAAGGATAAAGGAAAATTAAATGATCATAGAAAATAACAAGTCCCAAGAGGCATAAATGAATAAAATATAATTTATAGGTTCCAATAGTTGAGACCTGGAGGAACAACAACTATGACATGAGGGAAAAATAACTATTACTTGAGGGAACAACAATGGTAATTTAAGGTAAGAATAACTATATCTTAAAGTAAAAGAAAATAAAAAAGGTGGTCCAATCCAACTTCTTAGGCTATTCAAAGAGTCTTACTCTTAAATTAAATTGGAATAATGGGGCTTTTACCATACACAAGTTGATGGGGCAAAAAGCCTGTGGTATTACACCAAGTGGTGTGATAAGCCCATAGGGCTTCAGGGAGCCTATAGGCCCAATCTTGGCAATTAGTAGCCACTGTTTTTGTTAAGATTTTTTATAATACCTTATTTGTGCTTTCAACCTTCCCATTCACTTGAGGATGGTAGGGTGAAGTGATCTTATGCTTAATACCATGATTCTATAATGTTGTTGAAACACTTGCATAGGTTGGGCTTGCTCTCTTTTTTAGGACACATAATGAAATATTGAAGGGATTTTGTTGGTGACATCTTTTTTTTGAATGATTTTGTTGAATCCTCACAAGAAGGTGATTTAGAGAGTGCACAGGGTCATTGTAACTATTATATGCAAGATCATAAGTAGATATATCCTTCTTAATGATTGGTAATTTATAAATTGATTATTATCTCTAATACCACTAATAATTGCCTATCATTTTGTGTCCCATTTTTTGAGTTTTGAAGGGCTTGTAATTTTGCAATGCTATTTTTTAGGATCACCATAATATTCCCAATCAGGAATATAATTTGATGGAAAAATTGTCATCATATGCCATTTTGTCTATCGAATATGGTTAGAGAATTTAACTTCTCATTGTCAATTGTAGGATATATGATTGGTTAATGAGTAACAAACTCAACCTTTGTCATGATAAATTTATTTATTCTTTACATTGATGTGGATTTTGCCTAGATATATTCATTTTATTTCAAAATTTCAATGCCATGAATCATTTTAACATGTTATACCAAGAACTATGAAAAGTTACAAATCCCATTGTTATTCCCACTTTGCAAGAGAAACACAATTTTAACTCTCTAAGTGTTACATCTCTCTCTCTCTCTCTCTCTCTCTCTCTCTCTCTCTCTCTCTAGATATCTATATATATATATATATATATATATATATATATATATATATATATATATATATATATATATATATATATATATATATATATATATATATATATATATATATATATATATATATATATATAGATATATATATAGATATATATATATATCTGTGTGTGTGTGTGTGTGTTGACATCAAAATTTAAAAAAAAATTAAGTTAAAATTTTTTAAATTCCTTATCATATATAACATTATATATAAGATTTAAAATATAAGAGTAGTCATACGAGGCCACAAATTTACCAAGAAAATAATGGAAATTTTGGAAAGATTTTGACAAAAATATGATAAAAATATTGGGAAATCTAGGTTACAACTATCAAGCTTCAGGATTTTGGATACCCCAGGGGTTTTTGATGTTGTTGAATACGTTGGCACCATGAAAAAATTATATAAACAATCATAAGGTTTTTTTAAGAAAAAATGGTCGGATTCGAGGGAAAAATGGCTTTTCGAGCAAAATTGTGGCCTCGCTAGATAATTCCTTAAAATATGTATAACATTATATATAAAATATTTTACATATATCAAATTAAAATTAATTTTTAACTAGGTTAAATGATCTTTTGGCCATTTTTTAGCAATGAGTCTTTTGGAAAAAAATGTAGCACTAAGTCCTATAGAAAAAGAAATGGCCATTCTAAAATTATTTTGATTGGAATAAGCCATTCAGTCTTTTGGGAAGTACTGGATCAACTCCAGCAATTTCATGAGGCTTCACCATTCTAGGGTATTTTTATTGGAATATGGGAATGCAGGGTCAAATTTTTTTTGGGTCCAATCCTTTGCAGGTAAGTCCTCAACCTTCCAATTTCATACAGGGTTTTATGTTCAAGTTGTATGTTCCTTATCCTCTGTAGAAAATTTATACCTTGTTCATTCGCTATAATTTTTTTAGCGATTAGAACAAACACGCGATCATAGAAATGCTCTATTAGAAAAACATATAGGATAATAAAATATTGTAGGCTTACATTAGGGATCTCAAAATGTGTTTCAACCTTTCTATCCATTATGTTTCCCTATTTTGTGAAAAAAAACGTTTTTGAAAAAGAAACCACAAATATCAAACATGCCATCCAAATTGATGACAATCCAAGAACAAATTTCACGTCTTCGACCTCTTGGATTGTGCATAATCGCCGGTTCTGTATTTTTTTCACTCATAATGTAATTCATTTTTAATTTTTTCTCTATCAAGAAGCATGAAAGAAAAGAGTGAGAATCTACATATAAAATATCTTAGTTCATCTAAAACTAGCCATAAGAGAGTAATCCAAGAAGAAGCAACAATGAGAAGACTAAAATCAAATACAATGGGGACTTAAGGATCATTGCACCATATCTGTGGTCAATGGCCGCCGATATCTTATCCTATATTGTCAAAAATTAACTTTATCTTCCTTTATTCCTATAAAGGATTATTTCAACTACCAAGAGCTTCAACATTTCACACATCATATGGAAAAACCACTATGAATCCAATAAATTCAATTTGCAGCATTGGCCAATTTTAGAAAGGTAAAGTAATTTTAGTGGAAATTATTTCCCATGATTTATTTAATATAAGGGTGAAAACACTAAATTTGAATTGGGAAGAACTAGAGAGGGATTTCCTAAATTGATGAGTATACATATATTGTCTTCTTGAAATGAATTTTAGAACTTCTCTTTCCTAAATGAGAGCTAATGTCTTTAAAGAATTCCATTTGTGAAACATTGTAACAAATACATGGATAATTCGAGTAAGAGTAGTACCACCAAGTATTTTATTCCAAAAAATTCGTGTCTGACAAAAGAAGACAAATAATTCTACTACCATTGTCAGAATAGGAATGTGAAATCCTAGAGTCCATCCAACATTATCTTGAATATACATTACTATAGTGATTCATACATTAAAAACAATGAATATGGAAAAGTACCACCAATTGAACAATGAGACCTCATGCTTGTTCCCTTCTAGGTCCTCCTCGTCAATATGATATGTAACAAATTCTTTTAAACAAGGTCTTTGGCCTCCTTGCCCCAAATAAACCAAGTATATTATGAAGAAGAGAGCACCAATATCAAATGATAAAAAATTAGGAAAAGGTTCTGAGCCATTGTGGAATGGAGGAGGTCTGAAAATCCCCAAAGAGGCTGATAAAGTGACCAAAATTAATCCCTGTAATAATCCATTTCATGCAGTGTTAGTTATTTGGGGTTCTGTATACTAGGTCAAACTAGAAAAATTAACAACTATTTTGAAATAAGTTGAGGGTTCAATTCACCCAAATAGATAGAAAAGATGATGTTATCCATAAAATTTAGAAGGAATTAATTGATCAAGTAGTTATATAGATATAGGATTATCCATTTTCTAATGTTGGAAAACTTTAAAAAATCCCATGGGATATATGGAAGGTTAAGCTAGCTAGGTGCTCATCAACCCTAGTTCTGACAAATGGATTTCTCTTCAACATTGATTATTTGAAAGTAAGGTCCACATTGTCTTTATTAAGTTGGTCCTGGTGCATTCTATCCTTGAAAAATCATGTAAGCTCATGTGCCAATAATATGAGATTTATTGAATGTTAAGTTGTTCACTAGTGTTCCATTTTCATTTGTGGTACTAATCAACCTGGTTTTGACAAAAGGTTTAATATTCAATGTTTATTTTTTGAAAGTAAGGTCCATGTTGGCTTTATTGAGTTGGTCTCAACGTAGCCAATCCTTGAAAAATCATGTAAAGTCATGTGTAACAATATGAAATTTATTGAATGTTAAGTTGTTCACTAGTGTTCCATTTTCATTGTGGTACAAATGCATGCCATAAGTTTATAAGGAGAGGAGATTGGATGAAAATACTAAGTTTTTATTGCCAAATAATTAACTCTCAAAAGTAAAGAACCTAATCTCTATAACATCTAGTCATTTTTGGGGTGTGTATATAAATACTTTAAAGTTCAAACTTCAGATTTTACCACAGATTCTGCAATTTTAACATGTGTCGAGAGGAATTTTGATAGCATCATAAACTTCCCTCTTAAGTTTCATTCCGAGAGAGATATTTATGCTTCTTCCAATCAAACGAGAGCTATGATGTCATGTTGAAATTTCTCTCTCCATTTGTAAGGTGTGAGTTAGAGTTTCTCTCTCCATGGGTGGTAGAGTTTTTTGGTTTGTATTGGTAGTTTTATTATGCCTTTTAGATTGCCAAAGTGAACCAAGGTAACAATGGGTACTTTGTCAAAGTAATCTTGGATCTCACAACTTGTGCTTTAGGACTTTTAGACCAAATGAGAGCATAGGATGTAACACCTTAAATACTCTAAGGCTTTGTTTCAACGATTTTATTGAGGTTTCTAGTATTTTCTAAATACATTTTATTGATATGTAGTAAGTATATGATATCTATAAAAGGAGGAACTATTCTCATTCAAAAGTCAAAATTTCAAGGGGAGGAAATACCCTCTATGATGTCAACACAATTATCATTTTGTATGTAAACACAAATCAATGAATTTGGGGAAGTTGTTTCATCACCACTTATTTTGTTATAAATCACATTGAATATTGGGCTACCAAATTAAGTCTATTTATGACCAAAAAATAAAATAAAAAATCTTCCGCTAACGATATATTTAAGAAATATTAGTAAGGGCTGAAAAGAAGGTTGGATATTATTTGTTTAAATAATTGAAATATCTTAATGTGAGATTGATTATTTTTTAGATAATTGAAATAACTCAGTATTTTGTTGAAATATGTAGTCTAGGGGACATGACCATAGTGATCCTGATTGATTTGATGATGATGAGTTGTTCATTTCTCTTGACACAATCATAACAATCAATACAATTTTGGTTAGAATGGATGAATAAATTTTTCAGTTGATTAAAATGAGAGATAAAATACATAATATTAAATATAGGATCAACATCGATTAAAGATAAGATCAACATATTCAACGAACATCTTTTGATATATCAAGTTCAATTATGAATGTTTGTTTTTTTAATTTTACATTTTCTATTCAAAAAACATTTTCTTTCTTATATAGGATTTTTTGGAAGATATCACACCACAACATATGACCACCATGAGCTAGCTTTCAATGGAAGAGAATGTAATAAATGAGGATCCTCTACTAGAAGACAAACACTCGGAAACCATTCTAACAATGTCGAGTAGTGCACAAGGTAAACAAAACTTTAATGATCTTTTTATTAATGAAATACTTGTAATATAATAACAAAAAAATATCAGTTTAACATTTATTTCTTGTTACAACTGATGATCCACCCCTCTTCCAAAAGCCTTGATGATGTTCTGAGTATGTGACTTGGCCACCAAAAATAAAGAAAAATAGATTATCGTACTAGTTATATGATTAGTAAAATCATTCACCATATTATTAAAACATATTTTTTGATGATCAAACTTATTGAGATGAAGTATTTTGTGTCTATTATTAGTTAATGAATATTATATGTTAATGAATAATTAATATAATTTTCTTTATGTACAAAATGACATATGTTTCTTTATCAATTTTATATTTTTTCTATTGTATATGCGTGAGTCATAATGTGTTCATATCAACTTTTTTAATAGTAGATAGATTGGGTATTGGGGAATGGAGAGTGATGTGAGGGGGGAAAGGGGCCATAAGATATTTCACCTTCATGTCGTTGATCCTGTCCATTAGAGATAAATTTAGGATTTGATAATGTTGGAGAAAACCTCCCTCGTTCCAAGAGATGAACAACAAAGTCAATGTTGAATTTGTTGTTGCCCCGTCTAACCAAGGAAGGTTTTCTCCAAGATTAGACTACTCCCATAAACTATTATTGAAACTAAAAGAATCTCATTCAAGTAGTTATTCACCTCAATGTCTTTTAATTTTTATTTAGTCATAAAAAAAATTCTCAATTTATTTTATTATTTTTCTTATTCACTACCTTCCTTTAAAACATTATGTTTGCATTACAGGATTTCCTATTCCATAATGTTGACGTCCACAAATGTAACATGTCTCCAAAGGAAGTGGATCAATTAATCCTCTTGAGTATTCATTCCTTGTCAGGTGTGCACCCTACCTTTTGCATCTCAATTTTGATCCTCCTTTGTTCTCATTTATTTTCTAGTCAGTTGTTAGTTATTTTTCAGTTATTATAATTCTTGTTGTCCCAAGAGGAGCTCACGAGTTTTCTTGCAAATTGTTTGTGTTGTTAGATATTTAATTGTGTTAAAATTGTTCATGATTTTCCATGTATGGAAATACAAATGTTTAGAATATATTTACAAACCTTTTTTACTACTCCCCATTGAGAAAAATGTTGGCAAGAAGAATTTTCAATGTTTTGACAAATGTGGAAGTGAGAAAACTAATTTTGTTCAATTTATTGTGTCTTTTATGCTTCTACTACTGATAACAATTCTTTTTTGAAAACATCTTGTTAATTTTTCTTTTTTATGTAGGTTGACACCCATGGGGGGATTTGAACAATTCTATATCAGTGACAAGCCCTTGTGTATCCGTCTCTTTCACTTTGTGATATTAATTCATTGTAGTTGTATAAGTGGTATTAATAAGTATGAAACCCACAAATGTACTCTATAATAATTCAAGCTACCAATTCCTCCAATATATAGGTCCTCTATAAGACTATTCCTCTAGCTATACAACACTCTTCCATGTCATCCTTTTGATGCTGAAACCCTAAGTAGGCCTTGCCATCCCATTGACATGAAAGAGACAAACATCACATGGAAAAAATGTTATAAAAAGAATTAGAGAGGAAAGACACATAAAACTTATATTTTCCAAATAGTCAACCCCTTATTAATACATGGACTGCATGCATCCACTTTGCGAAATCCATCGTGCAATATGATAAGACAATCCCATTCAGATAATCATGCATGGGTTAGGGTTTTGATTGCTTCATAGTAGAAGCAATCAATCCTAAGGTACAAACCCTAAATCCTTATAATTAAACCCTTGGCTAGAGTTCACATATAACCATACTCATACTTTGCAAGGGTTTCACAATGTGCTTCAACCTTTAAATGGAACTAGGTTCTCATACCTTTCTCAATAATCTTCATATTATCTTAATAATGGTAAATTCCAGAACACCCTCCTCATCAAACTACTTTAGGAGCCCACTTGCTTCATGTCTATGAACATAAATTATCATATCTTCCTTTGATGCATTAGAAATACGTTTTTTTCTACCATAGCCAATTCTCATGCAAAAGCATTAATCACAACCATCAAGGAATATCTACAATAATCAATCAATTGAACATAACATGATGGATCAACTCTTTCATGTCATCCTTTTGTTGCCAAACCCTAGGTAGGCCTTGCAATCCCCTTTGACATGAAAGAGAAAAAGAGCACATAGACAAGAAACTAACCAAAACCATCAATCAAGGAGGAAAGACACATAATACTTATCTCTTGAACATAATCAACCCCTTCTTGATCCATGGACTCCATGCATCCACTTTGTCTACTTCATCCTACAATCTTGTAAGACACCCTCATTCATAACATCATGCATAGGTTAGGGTTTCTGTTAGTGGAAGCAATCAATCCTAGGGTACAAACCCTAGATCCTTTTAGGTAAAACATTAGCTAGATCACATAATCAATATTTTGTCTTTGATCTCCCTCTCAACACATTAGGTTTGTAGATTCTTAATCATTAAGAGATCATAATGTTTATAGCATACTACTATATTTTCTTAGGTGATACACTAGAGGACTTGTCATAGACTGACTTGTCGGATTATTTTACAGAACTTTTCATAAACTAGTCTTGCAAATGGATGTCAGAGGAAAGAAATTTTTCCAAGATCTCAAAAGAGATTTTCATTTTCATCATAGAGAATAGTTCTTAGATAGTTCTGATAACTTCACCAAATATAACCTCATTTCTGTACAATATATCTCAAAATCATATTAGTCTAGATTAATCTTCGTACAAAATTCGGATCAGCATGCTTGGGTTATCTCATATCATATAGAATGTATCTTAGACATGTGAAATACAAAACTCATATTATGGTTAATATCACATAATTATATTCTCTTATAATTTTGTACACATTACAGAATTCTAGAGCATGCAAAACTTTGAAATAAACATAGAGATAAGCTTCACAACTTTGGCCTTCAAGAGCATGTTAGAAAAAATACATGCGGCCTAAAATTTTGGCTTCTATAAATTGATCTTCTTCATCTTCCTCCATGCTAGAATAGAGACAAGTAACCATAATATTTGTGCCCTTTTTTGGAGAAAACAAATCACTATTTATAGTCACCATCCCAAGCAAATAGGTGCCTCCAAAACTGATCTGACTTCACATGAGGAGGGTTGACTTGACATTTTGTTAGATTCTAAACCAAAATGATGTTTTCTTGCTTTTTGACGAAGCTAGGAATAGCCTAGGGAAAATATTGCTTTTGACAAATTACATATAATTTAATTTTTTTTCACACAATATAAATTATATTTAAAAAATGCAAGTTATTGGTTATGAATACCAAACATAGCTACATTATTCAACACGAATCCCTCTCTTTATTAACTGACAATGAAATTTTATTCATTATTGAAAATTCCCTAGTTATGGGATTTGAGTTAGAATTCTTTGAGACTAACAAGGAGTTTTAATGCTCCAAATAGTTTGAAGGAATTTTTGTTGTAGCATGTAAATGGTATCGGTATTGAGACTTGGGCATGTAACTTTTATTATTCATATTGTTTTGCAAAATTCATGGCCATATTTTCGAGTTATGAGTGTTGAGAAACACACATAGTTACCTAAACATTTTCCAAATGATGATGTCCATAAGCATATGATATTTGAGGACTGTGTCAATATTTCCGAGGATCTAAAGCTTACATTGCAACATGTTAGCCTTGACCTACAACTTGATGCTAATTAGACATCATATGGTGGTTTTTGTTGCAAATTCTATATTTTTAAGTTGTCTCTTCACTCAATAAGTGATTTGAATATTTTTAGTGCTTACTAACCAATGTTCATGCTTTTTGTGTGCTAGATTCACATCACTTCAATGAACCATGCATGAACATATTTCATTTACTTTTTGTTTTGCATACAATATTGTACTTTATTTACTTCCCTTATTGTGGTAAATAAGGGAAATGCCATTTCTATTTTCTTTTGAATATGTGAAATGGTAGAGCTTGTTCTAGCTAATCAAATTAATATGACAAGGACATTGTGCCTAGTTCTTTCATCATTTCTGACCTCTTCCTACTCATAAAAAAATCATCACCATGGGAAATTGTAAATATGTTTTTTATCATTCACTCTTTGATACTCCAAATTTCTTTTGAAATATTGTGCTCTATTACAATGTTCTTGTATGATTTTTAACAAGTATCAGGCATTTTTTTTGGTGCAATGATAGGCTATTAGTGTTGTAATATACAACTTGGCGAAAAATGCATTAGTGTTCATGAGAGATATTTTGACTTTCTTTAAGGTGGTTTGGAATTTCCTTGAAGATTGCATGAGAATTTTATGAAAATTTGTGTTCTAGAATTTTGTGCCAATTCATTGGAAAATATATATGGCTCATTCATTGCATTTATTTATCAATCCTTAATGTTGTTTTCATATCTGATTTGTCAGGGATTTTTTCCATTGTCATTGTATGCAGTCATAAAGTTGTGTCAATACATTTCCATATTTTGGCAAGTGTCATTGAATTTTTCATCAAAATATTGATAATTTTGTTGTTGTTTTCTATTTACTCTAACTTTGATTGAATTTATACATTTTTATGTTGTGCCGATTATGTTTATTTCAAGCACATGTGACCATGTGACTTTTTATTCTTCAACATGCTTGCATTGGTAGTTGGTTAACTTAAAATAAGTTTTTTCTTCTTATTCAACATGAATTGAATTTGTTTTGACAATTTCTATTTATAATTGAGATTAAGGTTTTAAAAATAGTGGTCTTTATGCAAGAATGTTGAGGTTAACAAGTTTGTCCATGTATTCATTTAATGTTTCCAACTCATTCGTTTAAAAGATGTTTGAAATTATACTGAACCTTTGCAACATTTAGATGAATTTCTTTGATGTCTTGGTATTATTTCATAATTTATCTTCTTATAGGTTATAAGGGTGTCTTACGAGAAAAATATGAAAGATCATATATTGCAGAAAGAGGAAATAAATCCTTTTGATCCTAGGGATGGAAATAAAACAAGAATTAATAATCAACATGGTAGTAATTTGAAGAGAAAGAGGCATTCTCAACTAGAGATATCTTTTTTTAAATTTCACACTCCATCAGTATTCCAACACCAGTATAATTGTTGCAATGAATTTTATTAAATTGTTGAGTCCATTAGTCTTGCGATGTCCTTCCCCATGGGCACAATGTTGCAATTATGAAATCTCTGTTATCACATATTTTTTAAACTTAGCGGGCTTTGCGATAGTTTCCCATGGTCGCAATGTCACATCTACGATAGATTCGTCACAATGTACTTTGTAAAATCATTAGCATCATCAATCTTTAGACAAAATCTTCCATGGTTTCAATATTGCAACTATGATGCCTTCTTCGCAACGTATTTTCTAAAATTTTGTGTATCATGGGTTTTGTGGCGGGCTTTCTTATAACCTATATTTCACAGTTATGACAAGATCATCGCAACATAATTTGTAGAATTAGTGTCTACCGAGGATCTTTCCCTTGTAAAAAAAATAATAATTATGACATGATCATCATAGAATTAGTAGGTTCATCATTTTTTCAATGACCATTTACACAGATATTTCGATAGCACAAGAAGGTCATATTCAAATGAATTGTGATGATGATTTTTTTCGATAGTCTGACCTCACAAATTGTGATGATGATTTTTTTCAAAATTATGATGAGAATGGAGATGTCAAAAATATTATTGGAAAATGTTCCACGTTTCCTGAAATCTCTTTTTTGGCATTATATCTATGATTGGTTGTTGCAAGAAATACAAAGAGCCATAAAAAATTGGCCCAATATTTAGTAGTGGAGGATTTACAAGTTCATGTCTTAGGCCACTCGAGCCTTAGGGGCACATACCAACAATAGGGAGTTGTGTTGAAGAGGATGAATATCGATTTTGGATGCAACTAGGAGTTACAATGGTGGAAATGGTGATTGGGAGAGCTATCATGTGTATTAGCCATGATGTGGCATTTTCATTGTGCAATTCTATTTTTTGTATAAGGAACTAATTGTCATTCTATCGTTGTTGGCGCTGAGCTTCCATTACGTATGTTGGAAACAATATTCCATCTTGTATCAAAACGTGTGATGGGATGAAACTAAATATAACTATGTGATTTTCAACTTCTATATCTTGTCTTCTATTCTTTGCTTGAATGCGTTGATGCTAAAATATGTAAACTATGGTAGGTATCTTACATGGCATGTTGACTATGATGTCACTTTAAAGAGTATCACTTATATGTAAATTGGTTATGGGGAATCACTGAAAATTACGTCACTTATATGTGTTTTTTTAAGTGTGACACTTATGGGAGTCTCATATGGTGTGTTGGGTATAAATTATTCAAAATAGTATAAAAAAATTCCAACAATATAAATTTTCATGGTTTCACCACATTCATAAATATAATTAACAAACCTAACATCCTAAGGAATATGCATAAAGAGAAATCTTATGTTGTCCCCCTTCGAAAATATGAGGTTATCCAAACTTCAACTTACCCTTCAACTAGGTTTTTTAGACCTAGCCTTAGTCACTATAGAGAAGTACAAGCTGGAACAAGTGAGACTCTCCAAACTCTTGATAGGGAATCCACTCTAACAAGAAACTTTAACCACCAAATATGCTTTCAAATTCCACAAAACCGAGGTTTCTAAACTATACAAAACTATGGTTTTTCAAGTTCCATGTCAATATACACCAACTTGTGATACAAGGTTAATATCATGTGTTTAATTACATTTTCTAATTATACACTTAAATTTCAACTCACTATGTTACTTTTTAATGCAAAACTCTTGCTATTTTTCATTCTATTCTCTCCACCTTCTCATATTCATTTTTACACAATGTATTAAAATAAAGAGGGGCATGTTGACCTCTTATTAGCGTTGGGTATTGGTAAATAGAAGGAAGGAATTTCATTACATATTTTGTCAAATATTGTAGCTAGCGATTACCTTGGTCAATTTATATTGCATGTGTTACTTATAGCATTTTCATTTCTTCAGTTGATTGATACTTAACTATGTCACTTATGGTAGGTATCTTACATGGCATGTCAACTATGTGTATCAATTTGAAGATTATTACTTATATATGATAATTAAGGGGAATCATCAAATCATAAAATTCATAAATAGAATAAAAAAATATAACATTCCATGAAATGTGTGTAAAGATAAATCTTATTTTAACCTCTTAGAATAAAATTAGTTAACTACACATCACATTCACCATCAACTAGGTTTCCACACTTATCCCTAACCACCATTACTTAATACAATTTGGCACAACTTAGTGTCTCCAAACCTTTGATAGGGAACCCACCAATGTAATAAACCTTATCCACCAAATAGGAAATTCAAGTTGCATAAAAATAGGGGTATCAAATTGCACATTATTAGGGTTTTCAAATTCTACATGACTATGGTCAATGATGTGTGTTTACTTACATTGTCTAATTATGAACTAATATTTGAACGCAACATGTCGCGATAGTATAAACAAAAATCAATTGATATTAATTCTAAAAATCTCCCATGGGCATCGACCAAACAGAAATGACAAATATTATGGAACCCTTTTTTTCTACTTAGTTTGTATTTTATATCCCCAAAAACATTTTTTGCAATATGTCCCTAGATGGATTTTGGAAGTGGCTTGTAACTTGCAATAATATTGAAAATAAAACATAGATTAGAGGGCTTTCAATTTTGTTGGAATCCTTGCACCAGGTTATAGCTATGGACACCCCTCTCTTACGCCTCATGGGTCAAAATTTTATTTATTTGAAGATATTTAGATCTATGTTTTTGTTCAATAAAGCTCAATGTGAATTTTTGACAATGGGATTGATTTTGAAAAACAATAGTTGGGGCAATTGTGGGTAGCATACCCACATGGGGCTTATTCAAAATTAAATGTTGAAGCTCACAAAACTCCTTTTCTCTACTCATTTTGGCTTTTAGATGGAATAAAATTACAATATGTCCCGAAATGGCTTTTGGAATTTACCTACAGCTCACAATAAAATTCAAACTAGGACTTTTGTAGCATACCCCTTACTATCCTTAACCCATACTAATAGTATAACGAGGAAGTTACTTTGAATACTTGACCTCCAAAGTCCCGTTATGGAAATATGTTCTAAAATTTTTGACCTTTTTCAATTTCCTCAAAACATAATATGGATGACATCATTGTGTTTGTCTCATTACACCTTTACATCAATATAAAATTTTCATTAATTTGAATCATAGATCAAAAGATATGGTTGATCAAATTCTAGTCTATTAGGTCTTGCCATGTCATTTGACCTTCCATTTGGTTCCCACATGGTATTTGTCAACCCATTCACGAATAGTGTTGCATTATGTGAGTTTCTGACCTATTCATGTCGTGTTACAACCTTCCATGACCCTGGTTCATAACATGCCCATATAAGCACACACACACACAAATATATATATATATATATATATATATATATATATATATATATATATATATATATATATATATATATATATATATATATATACATACATACATCACTATCCTTCATGAGCTTAGAAATACTAAAGAAAGGTCTAATAACTAATATTTAACTACATAACAAACTTAGCAGAGATTTCTCCATTCATTTATACTTAGGCCGACTCGACCAATATCAAGCTCATAATATTTTAAAGATCTATTGGTATCCTAGGTTGATAATAACCACAAAACTAGATCATCAACGTATATAGGGATTTTTTCATTCACGCCAATAATTACATAGGAATTATACAATCATTAAGCATACAGTAAATCACATTCTACATTGTGTCACAAATATGATACTAGTACGTTGAATCAATACCAAGACAGGCTTATGCCACACATTAAATATATGATGAACAATCAATGTACAAAGGATTAAGGATACACTTATCTAGTAATACATTCTCAACAACTTATATTGAGACTTCAACTCTCCACCAAATATTAGACACTCTATATCCAAGCCTTTCTTGTAGTAGTCATCCGTGATATAGATTCTATGGGTTGAGCATGAGTGCTTAATGGCTTAAACAAATTTTTCCAGTTGAAACAAGGACTCCAGAGGACCATCCACCTCCACCAACCAACTACTTCATGCAGTCAATATCTCATTGGGAAATCTGTAGGCCCACCACCTCCACCCTTCAATTACTTCAATAAAAATTGTGGTTTTATCATTACAAGCTAAACCATGTAATCAAAAGGTTCACCTCCACCCAAAATTGAAAGGGAATACAAAATCTTAACACCTCCACTCTTAACAATTTTCTCACATAGTGGCTCCACCCAATACTAGGAATACAAGGCCCATTGTAAACCAAAAAATAAGTAGAGGAGGGCTAAATAACTCTCCTTACTAGTGGTCCAAGGAACAAGACTTCAACCAAGTCATCAAGGGAATCCACTGAAAACCATCTCAAACCTCTAGTCTTATAGGGAATCTATAGACTATTATCCTCACCTAAGAGATATTCTTCCATATCTGAATGCTCAAGCAAATGATTTCTCTACTTCTTGCATTTTGGTGGAAACCAAAATAATTTTTCTCTTTTCCTCTTGCATTATGGTTTTTTCTTCATATAGAGCACACACATTTCCTTCTCTCTCATATTCCTTAGAGTTTCTCCGGTTGTTCTTGTTCAGAAGTTCTCTCATGTTTTCTCCATTTTTTTCTCTCTCTAGTGGTCTTCCTCAACGCATAAGAATTCCTTTAGAGAACGTTGTGTTCTCAAATTCGCTATACTAAGGGAAAAATTCCTTCTCCATAGGTCCTTTTACTATCATGTTGCAAGCTCTTTTGGTTGCATCGTTGGATACTCTTGTCACATTTCCTTGAGCTCAACCACAATGGTTCTACCATTTATGAGTTGTGGCAGGGATGATTTTCTATCAACTCTCCTCCCCACTCTTTTGTTGAATTCAACTATCCGATCTACCCATCTATCCTGTACTCCATAGATTTTTATCCTTTATTCATTGTGTATTTATACAAGGAAACCATGGTTCCTCTACCATATTTCCTAGCTCCATCAACCAATATTATCAATCCAATTTAAATCACACATGTCATTCATTCATGGCTACGATAAAACAAGTCAATCTTCCTTCAAATACGAAGCACTCTCCTTCCTAAAACTCTAAATTTGTGTCTGAATTTTCAGGCCTTTTTAATTATAACAAGATATATTAAATATTTATAATGAAGGTGAATTATCCTAGGGTTGTAAGAAATACCTCCCACTTGGAGGAACACCGTACTCATGGTTCTAATCCCAAACACAATGAAAAACATGCTTAGTCCCATCATAAATCACTATGAGTTTCATAATGCAACTTACTTACGATTACATTTGTTACACTAAAATTTGTCACCATGACTATTTGCAGTTAGTATGGCTCCATCAACTGTCATACTATCCTCCTTGGCAAGCCTTATACCTCTGCTCTCCATGTCAAACTCCAAGAAAGAGAGAAAGTCATTAAAAATCTATATATCTCTGGGTACGCAGTTTCTCTTAGCCTTACCTGCGTGTACGCACTCCAAGTTCACAATACATGCGTACTTGTACGCTCTGTATGTAAAGAAATGGGTGCGTACTTCTGTAAAGGTCAAAAGGTGCAAGTTTCACTCCAAAAAAGTTACTTGTGGTCATTTCTAGAGCCTTCTGGAAGCTTGTTTGACGTGTATGAAGCGCCTCCAGATGGTTCATGTATCCCTACCAAAGAGGAACTTCTCCCATCAAGAGGGGAGCTATCCCATCCAAAGAGGGGCTTATCCCATTGATGGTGGACCTGAATAACTTCCTCTAGAGCACTATAAATATAGGCATTGGGCCAAAGGGAGGGAGGTTGAAAGCTGAACATTCCTAAGGGTAGATGCTGTTGGAATTAGGACTCCCTTGTAAAGCTTGAGAGGAGAGATTCCCATCCTTTCCTAGCCTTATTTGAGAGTCGGTGAGCTGATCAAAGTAAAGGAAAACTCTTGTTGGACCCTAGGAGGGACTTGCACAACACCAAGGCTCAGGTTGTAATGGTTCATTTTGTTACCTTTTAATGCAAATGAACTTATTTTTCTCAACAGATTGTTATTCATGGTTTGTTTCATATACTCCTTGGTCTGTATGATGGATATGTATTATTTTATGAGTTTATCAGGTGCTATTTAATCTTTTGGCTTGTTAGTGAATGCAGGTTTCAAAGAGAAGGAGGAGCTCATCCGGATAGGCGAGGTTGGACTACTACAAAGCGCTGGACTAAAGGTATGTTAAAGATCCCCTGATTACTTGTATTTGCAATGCATGTTTAGAGAAAGGTAGCTTTATTTGTCTTGTTTGTCACTAGAAAGCTTTTGCTTCTAGGGAGGTCGGTTGTGTCCGCACTAACGACTCTTTCCGCATGACAAAATGGCGACTCCACTCGGGAATCCATTGATGTGAATGTTGTTTTCCTTTGTATGAACTTTTGATCTGAGAAAAGTTATTTGTTTTCTGGTTTTTGGCTGTCTGACTGTGTGTTTGGGTGGGCTAGCTTAGGGTTAAATTAGATTTTAGTTTTTCTTTGTGTTTCTAGAAGTACGCAGCCTCTGAGTGGAGCATAGTGTGTACCTGTACGCACTGTCGCTTTGTGCACAGAGCGTACCCGCACTTGTGCAAACAGGTCGCTTGCGTACCCCTGTCAAAACTAAGAAAATTTCATTTTCCTTCTTTTTTGCCTTTTACATTTTGTTTTTAATTTGTTTTTCTGCCCAGATCCACTAGTTTTCTGCCATAAATCTTCACCTAAGCTTGTTTCGTCAGTGTCAAGGGTTTTAGTGAAATTCATAGGGATTTTGCCTTAGGGTTTGATTTTTAACTGGTCATGTAGTGACTTTGGCGTTAGAGGTTGTCAAACTTTGGATCTCCTTGGTTTTGTTCAGTCCTCTTAGGAGTCGGGCCTGTCATAGAATTCACCCTTGTGAGAGACCTACCTTTGTGTCTTCTCTTTGCGAATCTCGAAAAGTTTGTCGGTTGAACTTTGAATTTTATTCTTGAGAAAAGAACAAAAAGATTTCGATTTTTGTTTTTGACTAGTTTTTGGTTCTGCATTAACTAGTCCTTAGTTACATTTTGACTGAGTAAAACATCCAGGAATCATCTTTAGTAAGCTTTTGACTCGTTAGATTTACTTTTAGGTGCTTTTCTCTTAGATTTGATTTTGAGTGGAATTGAGTTGATTTGATTGCCATAGCTTTTTTAACTTTGATTTTTGTTAAAGTAAGTTTTACATGCTTTATTAATTAGGAAAAAATACAAAAATATCTTTTGAAGGAAAGTTTGCTTTGGTAGCATTTGTGTCTTTGAAAGAAAAAGGAATTTTCATGAAGTGAATAGTGGTCATGTGTCGTATGTTTTGAAAAGATAAAGAGTTTGTTTCTTTGTTTTTCATTGCCAAGAAAGTTGTCTTTATTTCGAATTTGCATTCTCCAACTCTCTTAGCTAGGGAATTCATTGAAAAGGAAAAATTAGTGTAAATCATCCTAAGTGCATATTTTTAGTGGATTTTGGTCGAGTCTACACACCATCAGTTTCATCTCCACTACCTTTTGTCTTAAAGAAAAACCATAAAATTAACTCTTAAAGTAAAATCAACTTAGTAACTTTTATTTACTAGGACTCTGAAACACCAATATAGATCAGGCTAGTGTCTTGGAGTAGGAGAGTAATTAACTCTCCAAGACAGCAAAACAAAACAAGTAGCTCATCTTGTGGTAGGATAAATCCAATTGTTTCATTTGTACTCTCGGAAAGCTCCTCTTAAAGGAGAAGCACGAGCTCGTATCCGAACCAGTGAGGGGATCAATCCTCCCTCGTTGGGAACGACGCCAGGCACGCACGTATTACAAACGGTAAACCTCGGATTAACCATTGTCGAGGAGCCAGGGGTCACTTGTCGGTAAACCTTGGATTATTTTCAAGGAGCTGGCAAGGGGATTGAGCTTGATACTCTGCCCTTGCGTGCTGTCGGAGTGTAGACTGTTCCCCCAGGTGCATTTGTTACTGTTGGTAACCTTAGTGACCATTATCTTTAGGATTCTACCGAGGTGACGGTGGAGGGAAGATCCCACTGTACCTGGAGCAGACGTTGGCTAGACTCACTTGGATTTTTCGGGGGGTTCACTTCACTCGAGACGGTTAAAGTGGAGGAACTTGTGCTGGTCTATTCATTAAGCAGGTTGCCGGGGTAACTGTTCCGCCCACCACTTCTGTACTGAATTCAACGATGTTGGGTTTCATCTCCAACTAGTGTTTTCAGTCCGGAAGGCTACTGTTTGTGCATGGTTTGACGCCTTAGATTCTTTAGGCATGTGATTCAAATTTGTTTGGTTCTTTAGAGACTTTAGGTGGTTTGCTTTGAGATTTTACTTTGTTTGCATGTGCAGTAGTTAAAAGTTTTTAACTGTGGCTAAATTACCAAGACAGTCCCGTAGACTTCGGGGCAAGTCTCCTGAGATTGTTACCGTGGCCGATTTGTTGAGGAAGTCCCGTAGATTGCGAGGTGAACCTCCTGAAGAGGTCCCGAGTCATTACGAAGGTTTAAAGGTCCTTGTAACTCCTAGTGGTAGTAAAGTAGGTTCACCTGAGGAAGGAGAATCGTCGTTGGTAGTCTATCCAGATTACCAAGGTCTAGAAACAGGTTATAATCCCGAAGCTGTTGCAGTTTCCGAGCTTGCTGGTAGTTTTTCATCTACTAGTGATATAGGCGAAGAACCTGAAGTATCTGAACCTGTTACTCCAACTTCTAGTGCACCTGATTCACCTAGGGTAGAAAGAGTCATCACCGAAAATCTTCCTGCTGGTTTGATAGCTATTGAAGAACTTGCTCCAGAGGAAGAATTAGGCGTATCTATCCTTGAAGATCAACCTACTATTGATCTAAGGGAGCGTGAATCTATCTTTTACAGTCCTCCTAGAAGTACTACTTGGTACCTTTCGTTAACCAATTATTTAGACAACTCAGGGATAAGTTTTTCTCCACCTCGAACTCCTTTTCCACCTGGAGGTATTTATACTCCTGTAAATATGTCTGGTCAGTCATCCGTGTTCACTCAATCTCCTGAATCTTTCTTGTACGGTGGTCCTTCTGTTCCCTCCGGGTATCAGTCACTTTCTGGTACTTTTGCGGGAGCATCTCGTCAACCCATTGAACATGGGTTATTCGCTGGAAACAATGG
Organism: Pinus tabuliformis; assembly: GCA_031772625.1. Classification (NCBI taxonomy): domain Eukaryota; kingdom Viridiplantae; phylum Streptophyta; class Pinopsida; order Pinales; family Pinaceae; genus Pinus; species Pinus tabuliformis. The sequence continues at coordinate 1,244,339,729 of CM062817.1, read as the reverse complement.
TAATAAACCGTTGGGTGTAGGGGACATTTACATGATGTCAGGTTCAGTTCCCGGTTCTCAACCTCAAGGTGGCCAATTAATGCCGGGGGGCAACCTCAAGGTACACAAACTGCGTCTGGGGGGCAACCTCAAGGACAGTATGTGCCCATAGTACAATACATTCCTCAAGGTCAACCCCAGCCTCAATATGTACCCCAGGGTCAACCTCAGTATCAATATTTACCTCAAGGGTATCAACCTCAAGGTCAAGGTAAACCCCAGTATCAGTATTTACCTCAAGGTTATCAACCTCAAGGTCAATACTTGAGTCAAGGTTATCAACCACCTCAAGGTCAATCATATGTTAAAGGTACAGGAACTGTACCTTTCAGTTATCAATCCTATCCTCAATTCGGTTATGGATCTCAATATCCTCAACCTGTCATGGGTCAATACCCCGGAATGAACATAGTGTGGGATCCATCGCAAGTTCAACAGGTATTGCAGCCAAGTATACAATTGTCATCTCAAGCTGGACAACCTTTAGTTGCTGGTCCATCCCAGCAACCAGTCCAGTCTAATGTTCAAACTTCTGTAACTTCGGTAGTTACTCAGCCGCTAATTGCACCTAGTACTCCATCTCAAACGGCTATTGCAACTACCGCAACATCTGCTCCTTCGACCACACTTGCTTCTGGAGTATCGACAACTCTGGTTTCTATTGTCTCTGCAACTACTCGTTAGAAATCTGTACCCTTGTCTGGATCTACGATTGAAACTACGGTTCAGATGCCTGTAGGACAACCTGGTTTAAGTACGGTTGTCACTAGTCAACCACAATTCACTTATCAACCGTACCAGGGACAGTACCAATACGGGCATGCTGTCCAACAGCCGGTTTACCAGTATCAACCGTATCCTGGGTACACTTATCAACAACCTCAGCAACCCCAGTATGGTCCGGTTAATACTGGTTTTCCAGGAGGATATAATATCCCGAATGCGATTCCTATTCCAAGTTATCCTGGATATCCTCCTCTTGGGACTGGTCTTGTGACCCAGAGTTTTAGGGATCCTAATCGGAAATTACCGTTTATCGCAACTTTGGATTTACCAGACTTGTCGCGCCTAACGAACGATCCAATACAATATCTTCCGTTCTGGCCGCCAATGCCAAATAAGTTGCCCAGTGATATACCCAAGTTCGAAGGTAAGTCTGGAGAGGATCCGTCCAATCATGTGATGACTTACCACCTCTGGTGTGCTTCAAATTCCATCTCAGATGATTCGATCCGCTTACGTCTTTTCTAGCGTATGCTCATTGGTCTCGTGGCCAAGTGGTACATTGAGTTACCACGGGCCTCTTTTTACAATTTTAGTCAGTTAGCTACCTCGTTCCTAATTCATTTTCAGTTTCCGGTCAGATATGATAATGGCACGGAGCTACTAACTTCACTAAAACAGTCGACGTCCACTTATATTTCCGATCATATACATGAATGGAGACGTCGATGGCGATTAGTGAAAGTTTTTATTCCGGACCAAATCTTAGCTGAATGGTTTGTTAAATCATTATTACTGAAGATTACTGAAGATGTAGCTAAGGCCGGAGTAGTTACTGAAGAGCAAGTAATTGCTCAAGCGCAGTACCTTGACTTAGTTTACACTCAGTCAGGTACGTTACATGAAAAGATCCCAGATCTTCCAAAGTCAAATCAAATCGCTGCTGCTCCTTTGGGATCTCATGCTGCTGATGGCATGATCGGTTCGGTAAATACTAAAAGCAAGAAGAAATCTTCAAAGAATTCTTCGCCCATTATAACCTTACCAGATTCCCCGACACGAGAGTCTTCTCCTGAAATTTCTGCCGATATTCACGCTGTAGAATCATCTATGGCTATATCAAAAAACGGTGGGAAAAAGAAGGGTAAGAAGAAGGCTAAAGCAGACAAGACTCCAAAGGAGAAAATAGAAAATTCAGAATCCAATGACGAAAAGCGCAAACCTCGATATCCTTGTCTTATTTGTGAAGAGGATCATTTTACAAGAGATTGCCCCCATCGGGCCGAGGTTGTGAAAATTGTCAAAGGTTCCTCAACTCCTGCTGTTTTGAAAGATCCATTTCCAAAGCAGGAGAGTAATATGATAGGTTCTTCCTCGAGTGCCACTGAAGAACCCATATTGATGATGTCTCATGTAAGGATTGCGACTCGATCTCACGATTACGGTAGTAAAAGTCCTGTTGATGGATCGAAAGAAGCAGAATATTCTCATACAAATCCATCAACCTCAGCTCCCGATTCCGATCCACTACAGATCGCGAAACCTAACCCTGACTTAGTAATAAAACCGCTCGCCAAGGGTGTACTTCGAAGGTCTGCTTTCAATCCACATGCGAGAGCAGCTCAGAATTACAACATTGTTGAGGATTTAGCTGTTTCACCCTCAGCAATGTCAGCTTTAGAAGTGCTACAATCATGCCCAGCAGAGTGAAAATTACTTTTGTCGGCTATAGGAGCTGTTGATGTTCAGGACCCAAACCTAATAATCTTTGATCTAGAAAATAGTACACCGCGTCTCCCTCATCAGATGGCTTTCCAGATTCCAGTGATAGTCAAAAACAGGCCTATTCATCAGACTGTAATTGATGAGGGAGCTTCCACGTGTATTATGTCGATTCAGTGTTGGAGATCGCTTGGTTCTCCTTCGCTGAACCAATCCCCGACAATTCTTAAGGCCTTTGATGGCCGTGGGTTCCATCCATTTGGCATTTTACAGGATTTGCCTATAGGGGTTGAAGGAAAAACTGTTAGTCTAGATGTGGAGGTGGTTGATGCCCCTCTAGACTACAACCTTCTTTTGGGTCGAAGTTGGTCTTACACTATGACAGCGGTCATTTCATCGGTCTTCAGAGTCATAAAGTTTCCACATAATGGCAAGATCGTGACAATAGACCAGCTGGCTTATTTTTCATCCGACCCAGCCTCTTCAGAGAGTATCCAGCATGTCGGTAAAACGACTATCCCTTATAAGGATGTCGGCGTAGGATTAGTTAAAGATTCCGGTTTACTGGGAACTTTTCCTTTTCTTCCGATCAACGCAGACCCTTCATTCGCATCCATTCATATTATTACTTCAGACACTATTATTTACGATGATCCTTGGATTGTCCCATCTGAATCTGAGATAGACTCATTCGGTGATGCAATGCCTTTGAGTCCATATGAAATTGCTTATGAGGCCGTGCAGTCTTTTTCCGACCCAAGTTCAACCCAAATCGACCAAATGAATGTGGTCCGTGAGGAATCCCTTTTCGCATCAACCTCGGAGCTAATAACGTTTCCCGAAGTTGTCTCATCTGACGAACAACTTTGTGAATTACTGTGCGTAGACGATTTACCATGGGAAGATCTCCATCATAGATCTTCGTTTTTACCTGAGGATGATCGTTTTGAAAACGATTTCTCATCAATCTTTACAGCTAAATATGTCAAAGATGCTCAGAGTCCAATGAAACATCCTGATTCAGAGCTGAATTTGGGAAACGTTTCTCGCACTATTCCCATTGACATTTCAGTGAAGCCTGGAATTGTCGAACACATTCATATAGGTGCCTCGTGTTCAGATGACGAAATTCAAACATACAAGGCCCTATTTCAGGAATTCCACGACGTGTTTGCCTGGTCCTATGAGGAAATGCCAGGAATTGATCCCTCCATTGTTGTTCATGAGATCAAGACTTACCCGGACGCTAAACCCGTTCGGCAACGTCTGCGTCAGATCCACCCTCGGAAAGCAGTTGCAATTAAAGCAGAAGTTGAGAAGCTGTTGAAAGCAGGTTTCATTTATCCGATCCCGTTAACGGATTGGGTATCGAATATTGTTCCAGTTAATAAAAAGTAGGGAACAATAAGAATATGTATCGATTATAGGGATATCAATCGTGCTTGTCCCAAGGACAACTATCCGACGCCCTATATCGATCAAATAATTGATGATTGTGCCGGCAGTGAAATATTTTCCTTTATGGACGGTTTTTCCGGTTACAACCAAATCAATATTCTACCTGCCGATCAACCAAAAACGGCTTTCATTTGTCCATGGGGAACATTTGCTTATTGCAAATTACCTTTTGGGCTTAAGAATGCCGGAGCCACTTTTCAAAGGGCGATGTCTTATGCATTTCATGACATCAAGCACATTGTACAACCGTATCTCGATGATTTTCCCGCTCACTCCTTACGTCGAGCTGATCACCTTGTCCATTTACGAGCAATTTTTATGAGGTGTAGGCATTATCGTATACAGTTGAACCCACACAAATGTGTCTTCTGCATCGAAGTGGGACGATTGCTGGGATTTGTAGTTTCAAAAGCCGGCATTTGCGTCGATCCCTCGAAAGTCGAAGCTATCATCAAATTGCCTCCTCCTTCGAGTTTGTGCCAACTCCAAAGTTTGCAAGGGAAAGCAAACTTTTTACGCCGATTCATTCCTAACTACGCCGAGATTACCAAGGGTTTTACCCGGTTGTTGAAACAAAATGCTCAATTTTCTTGGGATGAGATAGCTCAGAAATCTTTCGATGCGCTAAAGCACGCGTTGACCCATGCACCGTTGTTGCATCCTCCCAACTACAACCAGGATTACTTTTTGTACCTCGCCGCCGCTCATTCCACCATTGGAATGGTCTTAGTACAAGAAGATGAATTCGAAACGGAACATGTGATATATTATCTTAGTAGGACGTTAAATCCCACTAAGCTAAAATATTCGCATGTGGAGAAATTGGCCCTGGCAGCTGTTCAAGCTGTCCAGCGTTTTCGTCATTACATTCTTCTCCGTAAAACTACAGTCATTTCGGATTGCAACCCTATGATCTATATTTTGACTAAACAATTGCTAGGGGGCAAGTACTCTAAATGGATTTTTATCTTGCAAGAGTTCGACTTGGAGTTTGAAAAATCTAAGTCTAAGAAATCTTTAGTTTTTGCGGAATTGATGTGTGACTTCCCGCGTGCTGACACGGAAACTGTGGCAGAGGAACCCATTGCGGACGAATCTCTGTTTCTCATCAGCACTTTAGATCCATGGTATGGGGATATAATCGTCTATCTCCAAACCCAATCCTTTCGGCCCGAAGCTTCAAATTCGGAACGGTGAAAAATTCGATTCCAGTCCCAACAATACAAAATTATTGGAGATACTCTTTATCGTCGTGGGGCAGATTTGGTTTTTCGTCGTTGCTTAACTCATCAAGAGGCAGAAAGGGTTATGAATGACTGTCATTCTGGAGCATGTGGCGGTCATATGTCTGGGTATGCCACAGCTCAGAAGGTGTTGTGTGCTGGCTACTTCTGGACGTCCATGTTTAAAGATTGTATCATTGCGGTCCGAAAATGCCACAACTGTCAAGTGTTTGATCGCAAGATGCGCGCACCACCTGCTCCTCTCCACCCTATAATTGCCGTTGGTCCTTTTGCTAAATGGGGTATCGACTTTATTACATGTAACCCTCACTCGGCTGGGGGGCATGCGTATATCATCCTTGCGGTTGATTATTTTACTAAGTGTGCCGAGGTGATGCCTACATTCGAGGCTGACGGCAAGACAGCTGCGATTTTCATATTCAATCATATTATTGTTAGGTTTGGTGTCCCACAAGTGATAATCACTGACCATGGACGCCATTTTCGAAACATTATGATGACAGAACTTACAAGCCAGCTTGGTTTGCGTCATGATAGTTCTACTCCTTATTATCCCTAAGCAAACGGTTTGGTCGAGTCCATCAATAAAGTTCTAGTTATCATGATCCGATGAATCATTGGTATTCATCGGTTGAATTGGCACAACATGTTATTTTCAGCGCTTTGGGCGTACCGAACCTCAGTGAAAACATCAACAGGGTTCACTCCTTTCCAACTAGTTTATGGTTTGGAAGCAGTGTTTCCCATTGAATGCGAAATCCCATCACTTCAAATGGCTGTCGAATTTCTTCCAGCTACTTCCGAAGAGGAGAAGCGTCTATTATACTTAGCTAAATTAGATGAGACTCGACGTGACGCTGCATTGGCAATCGAGACTCACGCAAAAAGGATGAAAGCTCAGTATGATCGCAACGTGACCCCTCGTAATTTTTCGGAAGGAGACCTAGTGCTATTATATGATCAAGCTAACGATAAATTAGGTGCTGGCAAATTCATTCCTATGTGGCATGGGCCCTACATTGTCAAGCGAAAGCTAGCAAAAGGGGCCTATGAGCTGGTAGATTTTGATGGGGACTCTTTGGGTAAGCCCAGAAATGGACTTTACCTAAAGAGGTATTATGCTTAAATGATTGGTATGGAGACTTAGTTAGGTTAGTTTTTTCTTTCTAGCTGGTGTGTTTGTTAGTATAGACAGTGTGCTTAGCTTAGAGAGTGTATTTTTCGTCGTTATTTTGGCTTATCTTGGTTTTACTCTTGATATTGCAGATGTCGACGCCTCTCCAAACGTACATTGGTTTTGCTGATGGTGCTTGTCGTAGTACACGGAATATCTCTTCTGCAGCTTGGGTTATCTATTCGCCCTCTGACGAGTTAGTTTCTATGCATGGGGTGAGCCTCGGTCAAACAACAAACAACATTGCAGAATACAATGCAGTGATTGAGTTATTATCTGAATCTATTTCGTTTGGGATTCGGAGTTTGATAGTGAGGTTAGATTCTGAACTCGTTGTATTACAGCTTAATAGAGTATATGCCATTAGAAATCCAGTGTTATTAAGGTTATTTTTGAGAGTGCGCCTCTTGGAACGTGAATTTGATTACATTGAATATCAACATATTCCAAGGTCATTAAATACATTAGCAGATGCAATTGCTTCTCGAATGTTAGACAGACATTTGCGGTAATCATAAATGTAAATTTAAAAACATTTCATCATACATGTTTAACAAGATAAGCCGGTAATAATGATATATATATAGATAGATAGGAGTGTGTCAAAAATATACATCGTCTTCGATCATAGGTTGAAAAACACCTTATGATCGGCAAAAATGATAAGTACAAAAAACCAAAAATGTCACATGTGTCTACAAAAAGTGACTTGCCAATCACTGGTGGTACTCTCTATACGAGACCACTGCCCGCGCTACCCTACACAGGAACCTCCTGAAAGGTCCTGGCACTGCGACCACATAGCGCTAAAGTTGGATAGGAATATCGTCTATAGTCGTCTCTGGTATGTCTGCCGTGAGACGCTCTAGGTCCTGTTCCAGCTCGGCTAAGGTCTCTGCGGCCGCATCCTGTGGGGCCGGTGCTGGTGCAACTGGTACTCTTCTCTCGAATGGCCGGAGATTGGCCGGACGCTGTGGACCTACATCTGCATTTTGAAATTTGTCACTGTCAGTTTTGAGACGATATAAAAACAAACAAAAAAGTAAATAATTTAAAAAACTTGTGAAAAATGAAGTACCTCTGTCGTCCCATTGTTCTCCCTGTGGAAGAACCATGTCTAGATCACCGCGAAAATCTACTCCGGCATAAGGAAAGTCCTGAATCGCAAAGACCTGGTCCTCCAACCAGTGAAAGTAACCCGCAGGAAATCGAACAACTCCCGCTCCCTCATCAGGATGTCGGGCCATCACCGCAACCCATCGCATCAACTTTGGCTCCCGAGGAGGCCCAGCTGGAACAGTGAGATGCTGTGGGATCAGCATCGGAACCCTCTCTAGGGAAAAGCTCACAACTAGAGGCCCATACCCAAAGGTCTTTAATTGTCCGTTCTTTGCCCTAGTCAGTTGGCCCTTCATATTGGCCAACACAGCGTCACACCAATTGAAAATGGTGCCTCGATAGCAATATATTGCCATCCGCATTTGGGACCCGGTGGCAATGTGCAAGGCGGCTGTGCCGCAGAGTCTGGTAACTGCAAAGGCAATTACCATAAGTTCAGGCAGGGATATGTATTTGATTTCTATCCCTTTCTCCTGGTTCTGATTGTTGCACCACTCTAGCTGGAGGCTAGCAAGGGATTGGCCACCCGGCCTAGTCCCGGACAGAGTCAGTTACTCGCCCCTATTAGGCAAACCAGTGAGAAAATATATGTCAGAGGGCTCTATCTCGAGCTGGTGCCCTCCGATTTAGAAGCATTGATCCTGGACGTTCCACCTTTCAACCAGCCATTCTAAGAATCGCACCTGGGCCCTCATGCCAGGTATGGCCCAGTATTTGTAGAGACCACATGCCTTCAAAGCATCAATGGAGGCTTGATGATATATTGCGGCCAAATCGACATCTTCGTGTTCTCTTTCGTGCCAATCAAGCATGGTCGACAATCTACACACCAGAAAACATTCATTAGAATTCATTAAAACAAAATTTGATGGTTTGATTTTGAGTTTTAGGGTTTTGAAATTGCTTTGCGCGGAGTACGCACCCCGCGTTCAGAAACAGAGCGTATGGATGCAGCTGTTCTAAAGGTAGGCTGCGTACTCCGGCCATTTTCCCATTAACGAAAATGTCGGGGTACGCAGGTCGCCCGTTGGGCACCTGTGTACCCCGAAAGGCGGATCCTAAAACCCCAAAACCCTCAAAAAATCAAACTAAGGCTTAAAATGAAATTCTAAACGGATGAAAACAAAGAGGAGGATGTTGTGAAATACCTGAAAGAGACGGCACTCGATTCCGACAGTCGGATTCTCCGCAAAGTCCACGAGAAGTTTCTTGCCAAAAGCCCTTTTCTCTCCCTCAACAGTAAAATGGTAAAAATGACATGGTAAAAGGTCTTTTTATAGGTTTTTTGGATAAATGAATGCTAAATTTGTTTATTTTTCACCATGGAAGGATATTTCTCAATGCATTTTTGCTTATCTTAAACAGGTATGAGTAATGTGTCGTTTTTGTGCAGGACAATAGGACTTTCAAGGAAAATTATCATTTTTCACAAACCAAAATGTCAGAGTCATCTTTTAAGCCCTTTTCTGACTCCTAAAACATGAAAATATCGTTGAGCATTTCTTTTACACTCGTTAAAATGAAATTAAAAGACGGTCCCCTTATAGCTCTTTTCTGACTGTAAAAAACAGGAAAAGATTGTCGGGTTTTTGTCGTTTCAAACTCGATATGGAAATAAAACGACGTGTCGTTGATCACTTTTTACTTTTCAGGTCAGAGGCACTAATCATGAAAGTACTCCTTGGTCGCAAGACTAAGCGGTTCTCCCAAGTATTATTTTATACTTTTTCGGGCTTGGGAGACACAACTTTACGAAAAAGTTCAACCTGGAGTCTTCTTTAGTTTTTTTAGACTCTCTAAAAATGAAAAACGCCGAGTTTCTCCTATACTGGACTCGTTAAAATTTCACAGTAAAGGACCTGTTTGATTACAAACAGGAATGGACCACTCCTTCTTAGGGTTCGAAGACTCATCCGAAGGATGAGCTTATAATCAAGCATATGTTATCCTCCTCAAGCTTGTAAAAAATAAAGAGGTACTTGCCAGAAATGGTGGGGGAAAAGAGAGAAAAATGAGCCCATTTGTTATCCTTTGTCTCAGAAGAAGCCTTATTACCACTCTTGAACACGACACTTTTCATTCACCTGGGTATTAACTTTGGGTCAAATGTCGTTATGTGTTCAAGAGGTCTCTGCAATAAACATTCATCTGCAAAATACCCGTCATCCATCTTGACCATCCCTGAGTCAGTCCTTACAGCTACATTTCTTCAACTTGATCTATGATTTCGTGTTGTGGGCTTGCCTGCAACAGGTCGCTTTCTATCGACATCAGCACATTATCTAGAAAGATGACCTAGGAATCGTCAGTACCTTGAAGTCTGCATGCATCAATGGCAGGTTTCTCGCCTTTGACGACAATTTACATCATTGACTTTCGATCGAAGGATTCCGTGAAATGTTCGACATCAACTCATTCATTCACATCTCATGGATTGTACTGGGTACTTTGAGAACCATTGACATCACTGGTGGTCTCTCTCATGCTTGTTAACAATTTACATCATTGACTGGTAATCAAGTGGTTTCTACCATGTTTGACATCAACTCATTTATTCGCATGGATAGAATCGTACCTGTTCGGGAAGTAGAAATGAAGACCCTGGATCTAGTTTCCACCATCCAGGCTGCGAGGAGTTTTGTATTCATTATACAGTAGACTAATCATAAATAGATGGCTGCGTCCATACTGTGTCTACAAAAGTCTATGATTATGATGTACTGCAAAATCATTCCTGTATCAGAGCAGTAGATAGTAAATTAGTTAAAGTTTTCAATCTGAGTATGGGAATGCCTACCTCAGTGATGATATGATCATATATATGTATTTTGTGTTGAATACTTGCAGGTTCTGACTGGGCTCTGCACAAGATAATCCTTGAAATGATAAAGTACTTCACCCTTCCTAGATAAAATGAAACCCTTATCTACTACAGGCTTCGCACTTTAGGGGGCAATCTGTTACACTAAAATTTGTCACCATGACTATTTGCAGTTAGTATGGCTCCATCAACTATCATACTATCCTCCTTGGCAAGCCTCATACCTCTGCTCTCCATGTCAAACTCCAAGAAAGAGAGAAAGTCATTAAAAATCTATATATCTCTGGGTACGGAGTTTCTCTTAGCCTTACCTGCGTGTACGCACTCCAAGTTCACAATACATGTGTACTTGTACGCTCTGTATGTAAAGCAATGGGTGTGTACTCCTGTAAAGGTCAAAAGGTGCAAGTTTCACTCCAAAAAAGTTACTTGTGGTCATTTCTAGAGCCTTCTAGAAGCTTGTTTGACGTGTATGAAGCGCCTCCAGATGGTTCATGTATCCCTACCAAAGAGGAACTTATCCCATCAAGAGGGGAGCTATCCCATCCAAAGAGGGGATTATCCCATTGATGCTGGACCTGAATAACTTCCTCTAGAGCACTATAAATACAGGCATTGGACCAAAGGGAGGGAGGTTAAAAGCTGAACATTCCTAAGGGCAGATGCTGCTGGAATTAGGACTCCCTTGTAAAGCTTGAGAGGAGAGATTCCCATCCTTTCCTAGCCTTATTTGAGAGTGGGTGAGCTGATCAAAGTAAAGGAAAACTCTTGCTGGACCCTAGGAGGGACTTGCACAACACCAAGGCTCAGGTTGTAATGGTTCCTTTTGTTAACTTTTAATGCAAATGAACTTATTTTTCTCAACAGATTGTTATTCATGGTTTGTTTCATATACTCCTTGGTCTGTATGATGGATATGTATTGTTTTATGAGTTTATCAGGTGCTATTTAATCTTTTGGCTTGTTAGTGAATGCAGGTTTCGAAGAGAAGGAGGAGCTCATCTGGATCGGCGAGGCTGGACTACTACAAAGCGTTGGACTAAAGGTATGTTAAAGATCCCCTGATTACTTGTATTTGCAATGCATGTTTAGAGAAAGGTAGCTTTATTTGTCTTGTTTGTCACTAGAAAGCTTTTGCTTCTAGGGAGGTTGGTTGTGTCCGCACTAATGACTCTTTCCGCATGACAACATTGTATCTATATCTATCTATATATATATATATATATATATATATATATAATTTTATTCCTCAACAACTAAATAGACATGAAATTGTTCTTCGATCAACCACTTTCTCTAACTCTTTTGTACTTTTCTTAGTGTTGTTTCCAAACCTATTTTTATCTTGCTAGCTTTTGTTTTCCTAAAGTGTTGCTCAACTCTATATTTTAGAATTGATTACTTAATGCTCCATATTCCTTTATTGAATAGTTCTCAACCCATTGCTTCCTATAACACCCCCAATTTTCTTTTGATTCCAATCATCCATGCTCATGACACTTTTCAAAATCAAAATTAATTTTCATCATCCCCTTATCTTGTTCCCAATCCCTTAGGCAATTAGTTCCCTCTTCTATGTTTTCACTCACTTTCAAAGTTCAATCATCCCCTTCTTTGCTTCACATTCCCTTGTGTGATCCATTCCTTGGCAAGGCTTCCTTGCATCTAAAGGATTTCATAACCAAGGCAAGTCCATGTGTCAACACCTTCATACCCGTCATAGAATGCTTAACGATAATCAGTGGGAAAAATTAGGTGTTAATGTCCCATAATGGCCCTATTCCTAGAATATCTTCAAGCCTACTATTGCATGCTTTACTTATTTCATTGTTGTTGCTATCAACTTTAAAGTTAGCTCCAACAACCTAAACCATGCAATTCCATGCTTCCTACATCATAACACATAAATCTCCATGAGTTTGATCACAAAGAATTTGCAATCATTAAAATCATAACTCATTAAAAACTTATCCATGAGCTGACATTTGTATTTTTATTTTTGTTCCTATCATAACGATTGAAATTAGCTCATATATCAAATCATCATAAACCATGATATATGAAATCATGTTCCTAGTTTGAAAATATTCAGGAATCAAATGGAATACTGATACTTATTTTCGGATTTCTCTTTGCTTATTTCTCTACACACACTAGATTGGTTTCCCAACCTTAAAATCATCTGGTGGCCTCTTCTCTTCCTATACACACAATGGATCAATTTCCAAACTTAGCAAGCACCTAGTGATTTCTCTTCTCTTCTCTTTGACTTCCATATTGGATTGATTTCCCAACATGGAAAGCACCCAATGGTGTATATATATATGGTTTATATATCACTAACCTATGAATATGGGAACTACCAATCCCAATATTCTTCTGTCAACATAATATTATCCTTGGGAATCAAAATTTTATCCCCCCTCCACCCAAAAACGACACACACACACATGAGCCTAGGAAGTCCCACACATTCCTATCCCAAACACATAACATAACACATGGGCCCAAAAAATATCCTAGCTATATACCCCAACACATTACACAACACATATACATATACATTAGGCACAATAAAACATACACATGGCATAATACAACATGTACACAACACTACAACTAAATGAAAGTTCATAGTATCATATCAACGGGAATCAAGAGAACCATCAACCTCACCCCAATTATAGGAATCCAGAGACCAAATACTCTCCACCCACATTACACATTAGGAATCAAAACCCACTGTATCCACCTATATCTTTCAAGAATCAACAGTACATAGCCATTCCACTTGAGGGCCTCCATGGGAGTCGAGAGATTTTACCTCCACCTATTCTCAAAAGAATCAAGAATCCATAACCCTGTTTGAGATCCACATGATACACAATAGGATTCTAGATCATTTTCTCCACCTACATTCATTACATTCATTGTGCCACACACACCCACAACCCAACACTTGGGTCTATAGTTCCTTCAGCTTGTCCATGCTTGTCCTAGTATGTCGTAGGTCACACTGCTTTTATTATGGTGATATATCCTTCAACATTCCATGCCATATACATTTGGATTAAATTAATATAAACCATCATTATTTCACAGGAATGAATCCTCACAAAAATTTCTTGTCACAATGGCATTCATATATGTATATAAGCATTTGGCATGAGGATGAACATATCACAAATTTACATATTTAAATTCAGTTAAAGTCAAGAGAACCTCCTTTGTTCTATTTACATTTCTTCCATATTATTTTCCATTATCACATGGACTAAACTAATCCACTTGGTTTTCATATTTAGGAGTGATGCTCTGATATACACCAGTAATGGCCCTTCCATACCCATTTCCCAAACCCAACATTTATCATTTTTGTTCATGTTTCTTAATTATTTGTGAGGTCTCTTTCATTTCATTTTCCTTCTATTCATCCCGAACTATCCCAATAGAGCCCCATGGCTTTCCTTCTACACCTAAAAAGTTTCCTCAATCTAAACCATGGAATTCAAAAGTAAAAATTTGAAAAGGAAAACAGGGACAACCAATATAAAAAGGGTAATCACAAAAAAATGATAAAAATTTAAACATAATTACATGGAATTGTTTAAATCTATAATCAAAGTGATATCAATCAATGAATTCAATAAATTAAAGCCATAGCACATAAGCATTAAAATAAAGAAGACCCCAAAAAACAATTCAGACCCCATGAGTCAAACATTCATGTTACTTTCATCCATCACAAAAGTGTGCATACATATATGTGTGTGTGTGTGTGTGTGTGTGTATATATATATATATATATAACCAAAGTCAGTTGAAGACTTCTTTACAAGGCTCATAACAACCTTGACGTATTAATTTCCTAGAGATACTGTGTAGGGAAGTCTTCTTGTTGGCTTAGGTTGGGCTAACCTAGGTTCAATTCTTTACTGCACACCAATAAAAACCCCAATGATTGGCCTTTTCAGAAATGACCTGCAAGTAGATCGTAGTCTCACCTGAAGTGACTATGGGAGGATGTAGAAATAGGTTTCTACATCCTTGAGGGATGGTGCAATGTGATATTTTTGTGTTTCTTTTATCTTTAACATTCATAAGTTACTCTGCATTCATACATTACTTCACCACATTACATTCATCACTTAAAACATATCATATACATCCATAAAACTTAATTTTACTAAAATATATGCTATGCTACAATATATAATAAGAAAATAAACACATGAAGGCACAAATTTTACCATGGTTCATTCCAATGTGGGATTACATCCATAAGAACTCTTGCTTATAATAGATGATTTGTACAACAAATAGTTCTTAGCCTATGCACTCAGCTACAGACTTAGACCTCTACAAACTTAGGCCTCTGCGCACTTTGCTGTAGAGCCTCACCTTCTTACTGAAAACCACAATTCACATTGATACAACCATTTAATACATGATGTGATTCTTCAAGACTAGGTTGTCCTATTCCTTATTATTCATCCATATATATACTATTAAATTGAGGTATATATCATCGCAATGCCATTTTCCATGTACTACTCCTATAATACATATGGAATCCCCTAATACAAGCTACTATGGTCCACTTTGGCTTCATCATTTACAAAATAATATTCTTTTTCAAAAAGGGAGAGGCTTCGACTCGCTCTAAAGACCATATACCATGTAGTATATCTATTGCGTAGTCCACTTTGGCACTCTGCTACTCTATTGCACAGTCCACTCTGTGCTTGGCTTTATCCTTTACTTCGCACTCTGCTCCCCAAAATGCAGAGTCTTCATTAGAATCTAGGCCAAGTTCGGTTGCACCAACAAGTCCCCAAAACTCACATGTGACTCGTCCCAAGTCACTCAACTTCTTTGCTACTAATTTTTGTTGTCATGTTGTTGTAGGCTTCGTTGAACTATTGTTGAGTTTATGTCACCTACTTGTCCTTGCTGCATGCTTCCTCCAAGAGTGCCTTCGTTACATGTTATGCATCCTTCGACACCGAAATTGTTTCCCTTTGTTGACACTCCTAAAGCTTCTCATTGACTGCACGTGCTAACTAGAGGATATCATCTTGCCAAGGTTAAGTCCTCTCTATCAAAATATGCTCCTCCTTTAGTTTCTCAATGTTCTTCTAGAGGGATTTACTGTCATCGATCTTCATGAGCTTCTTCGAGATGGGTAAGATCTTTGTAGATGCCTGAATTTCTTCTAATTGTTCTTGCTTCTGCTGCATTTCTTCCTACAAATTCTGTACATTTGGATCTTCCTGCAACGAAGTCCAAATTTGTAAAATTTCATCTAACAATTTCCCACATTCTGCTAATGTTGCAGAGATGAACACTCAAGCTCTCAATTGAGAAAATTTCTTAATCTGGGTGGAAGATGGCTAGTTATAACAATTCTAGAATTCGAACCCCATCATTATATTTGATTTTGTCCAGATTTCATTCAGATTTACTCAATTGCATATCTTTCCTTAGATCTTGACAATATGTCCTCATAAATGAAACTTTCTGCGTATTTTTCCCTTGTAATGGTCATATTTTTGTTTTATGTCAAACTTCAATGCATTCCACACTATCTTGCACATCTCGTCTTACGTCGCAGCTCCTACAAACTTTGACATGCTCCAGATTGTAGCAAAGAAACTTCCTATGTCGAAGCTCTCTATAGCATAGTTTATAGTCCCATTCCCACTTTCAACTACAAGTTGCACTAAAACGTTTCTCCTTTCTTCCTTAGGGTGAAGTTATAGGGGAAGGGTTGTCCTGGTACAACTTGAACCTACTACCATATAATTTTCCTTGAATCAATTCTCCATTTAACTTCGCTAACTAAATTGTGC
The DNA here is from genome assembly GCA_031772625.1 of Pinus tabuliformis. Classification (NCBI taxonomy): domain Eukaryota; kingdom Viridiplantae; phylum Streptophyta; class Pinopsida; order Pinales; family Pinaceae; genus Pinus; species Pinus tabuliformis. The sequence goes on along the minus strand of CM062817.1, from coordinate 1,244,323,577 downwards.
CTCCTTAAGTAATATACTTGATAACATATGGGCCTAACCAATGCATTTTTAATTTTCCTGGGAACTTCACAAACTTATTGTCATAGAGGAGAACAAGGTCTCCTACCTAGAACTTATTTTTCTTAATATTCCTATCATGTTAGGCCTTTTCCCTTGCCATTTGCACTCGCTGATGGAATCTTGCTATAAATTTATCTTCTTCCAAATCAATCAACTGCTTCATTATTTCCTTCATTATGTCAGCATCTGCCATATTTGTAAAGGATGCAATCCTTAAGCTATAGACAATGTATTCCAATTCTGTCACTTTTCTTATTATTTCTTCATCCCAATAAGCCCCTATAGTTGAAAATTTCATTTCCTCTTCCTAGCCTATATTTACCTTTTTTTTGTCTTTCCTAGCTTTCTTATAACTAGCATCTTTAGCTTAGGTCTGTTTACATTTTGCTTTCCTTATGATTCTGCTATGTCAATGTTGTGAGGGTATTCTTCTTCTTCTGCAATAAAGTTATAACATTGTAGTACTTTTTCTATTTGCGTAGCCAAATCATGTTGCTGCCACATCCTTGGAGTTGTATTCTCAAAGGTCTTCCTCTTAACTCTATAAAGGACTAAATCTATATATGGACAATCTTTAATGTTGAATGTCAATATAAACACATCAACCATATCTTGCGACCTTGAAGTACCATGTTAAAGCTTTATTTCCAAGTACCAATTATGAGGAATTGTATCCAATGTATGAATGAACCTATGTAAACATTCTTGTTGTTGAATCTCCTTCCACGCTATAGTACATAACCATATATGCTCCATGGGACTGGTTTCACCATAATATTTCAATTCCATCTCTATGTGTATTAGACCAAATCTTATCCACATCAACCTTCGACATTGCTTACAATATCCTATATCCTTCTTATGTGTACCCCACCATCTAGTAGTAGTAAATTTTAGGGCTATACCCAAAGCTAATAGTCGTTGACTTTCTGGAACTTTTTCTTCATAATCATCAAGAAAAATATTCACATCACCTAAGCCATCATAAAAGGGCATATTACATACCTCAGATGTTATGCAACGAACTGAGTTAGTATCTCTTGCACAACGCCTTGTAGATACTTCGTGTAGCATTTTCTACCAATTCTCCAATTCTTCCTCTAAGTATGATGTGAAAGAACTATCATGCTCCCAAGTTAACTTGCCCTCTTCAGTAGGGTTAACAAAATATTATTCCTCTGTTGTCAATCAATAGATATTATCTATATCAACTACGTAATATTCTTCTCAAACTGGCTCTGTATACCTCACTCATTCTGATGGATCCAAGGGAACAATTACACTCATATTATTCCTTTAAAATATCATCTGTCTCTTCCTTAGATTAATTATAGCCATGTTATCAAATTCCCAAGCAAGCCCAAGAAATGCAGGATAGGGTTTATTTCGATCCATAATTTCCATTACTTCAAAGTGTGTTGTTGTGTCAACTCTTTCAGTATCTACTGCTACACCTAGCAGTCTTCCTAAGGCGAAGATCTTTTGTTGGTTTTCCATCCTTAGCTGAATAGGTGACCACTGTAACTCTGACTTACCCGTTAACTCCCATTTCTACTTCGTCACAACATTAGCCTTATATCCCATATCTAAAATAAAGTGATCCATCTCATAGTCTTATATCTATGCACTAAGCCTCGTTTCTCTCCATATTCTCTTATGTTGATGCAAATTATTAACTATGTGAAACTCACTTCGTGGTATTTCTTTAGATACAAATGAATCTATCAATTCCTTAAGTCCTTACACAACCTTTTGATATCTTAATAACTTCATACAAATTTGCAGAAAAGACTTTAAAATACCTCCTTGGTTCACTCATTCCTAATCTTATGTCAAAACTTGTTCTCGTGTCGAAGTTGATGTTATGTTGTAGTTACTTTCTATTTCAACTATGCACTAGATGTCGAAGCTCAAACATCCACAAATCTTCACTTGGCTTGCAAAAAAACTTATTTTTTCTTCTGAATATCAAAGAGAGGATATTTTTCCACAATATTTGTAACCCATGTAGTTTTAGATTCTTTCTATTAATTTACTTTGTTATCATTGGTCGTAGCTCCACTTCTTGTAACAATATTGATTCTGGGATCATTAGTTCTTGTTTCAACAATCATCATCTATATCTTCTATGTTGGTTATTCGTTTCTATTTTCTTTCATTTTTTCCATAAGTACCAAACGTTCTTCAATTACATTATCAAAAGATTTACAATACTTACATGTCATTGTGGGATTTTGACAGTCTCTCACAAAGTGTCATGGCTAGTCGCAGTTATAGAAAATAATCTATGCACGTCCTCGACCAGCACCTCCACCTCGACCTCTTCCTTGATAACCACCTAGACTATTGTGATCTCTATTATCCTCACGTCCGTGTTCTTCTTCTTTCATTTTAAAAGTTTCAACACCCCACCCCATCATTAGTTCATAAGCTCAACAATGGTTCTCATCATGTCCTATTGATTTAAAAACTTAAAATATAAGTTCCTGGGAGTGTGCACATATTTTTAAAACAAATAACAATCTTCTACTCGATGTGCACCACTAATTTTTCATATGTTGCACCATAAGTTGGATCTGACATTCAAAGGATTCAGTGCTCCACTAGCCATGATCTAAGATTGTTTTTCTATGGATGCATTATTAAATTACATATAACAGAGAAATTAAAAAAACATGTAACATAAGTATATAAAATGAAGATAAAAGGGACATAATCATACATGAGATCAATACACAGAGAATTGATTATGGAGTTCATCCAATTTTGACTACATCTTCAGGCCCTGCTTAATAGTGGGGAGGCCTTCATTCATTAAATGACATGAAAAGAGGAGAAGTACAAGAAAATTTTACATAGCACCCTTATGCCTCCAATCTAGAAGATATATGACAAATTGAGAGCCCAAGTATAGAAACAAACAACACCATTGACTTCTTGGCGAAAGATTGTGTAGAATCACCTATCCGAACACCTAATCTGGATAATCGTTGTTTATGCACCTTCTCAGAGCCTTCTGATTTCTGAGGTAAGGTTTTGCCTCCTACTGATCCGAATGGAAAATGGCATCAACCCATTGTACTCATCCACCCATATTATTCATCGACCCATGGAATTTACCCATGGTATTGTAAATGGCATCTGCCCGTGGTATTGTAAAATCCACCCATGGTATTCATTCACCCATTGAATTGACCCGTGGTATTGTAATGGAAAAATACTATAAGTAACAAGTCACATTTTTTAAAAGGACAGATTGTCCGCCACAATGTAGCCTTTACAGTTCAGAGGCATGTAGCCACCACATCTCTTCTCAGAGATAAGCTACCATCGCCCTAGCTGGTTTATTTCAATTTTTGGTTGTAAGCATATTTTAGTATTTTCCATTAATGAAATGAAGTATTTCCACTGCATAACTCTCTTTATGGTTACCTCTGTATTTTGTTGCATTCATGTTTAAATCCAAATCAGTGGGTTTTAATAAAAAGTTTCTTTGTGGTTTTGTTTATTGGGCATTCTCCTATTTTTCTTTTGGCAATTCAAGTTTTCAGATCTTGGGGTCCTTTCCCCCAAGATCCATTGAAAGTATTCAGATCTTGGGGGTCTCTCCTCTCAAGATCCATTTCAATCTTTTAGATCTTGGGGGCCTCCTCCCAAGATCCGGATCAGTGGTATCGGAGCAGGTTACGATTCCCTGGGAATGAGGGTTTCATGCATATTTGAGTCTCAATTTTTTTGCAGGAATTTTTTGGGCGGCGACTTTGCAGACCAGATCTGAAACATTTGGTACAAAATTTACAAAAACAAATACGAGATCTGGATTCCTCTCGAAAAATCACCCAATTTCAAAAAAAAAGGGTCTAATCGGAGTTCGGTTGTGGGAGATATCACTAATTTAAAATCAGCTATTTTATCAGAATTTTGTGACGACGGAATTGTTGCAGCGCGAATCTGAGATCTCAGAGTGTCCAGATAAGGATTTCCAACACATGGGAAGATTCAAAATGATCCTTCTACTTCCAAAAATATGTTATAATAAATATTCTGAGTTATATTGGTCGAGTTATGTCCATTTTAATTTTGGAGTAGCATTCGGAGTGGGTTTCCATTGGAGACGTGCCCTCCCACCCCACTTTAGTAGGCACCTGCTTCACATTCATCAATTTCAACATATCAGCATTCGTCTTGGGTTATTTGGAGACGTGCCCTCCCACCCCAGGCTATGTAGACACCTGCTACTTCATCAGCAACCAACATCTTGGTTATGGGTCAACCGCATAAAATCCTTGTCCTCGAAGTCCATTTTCTAGGCCGCACACTGTCAAAATCACAGTTGGTCATAAGCATTACAGGGTATCTCTATCCTCGGATCTTCATTTATCAGGGTTTTGGGTTAACCACATAAAACCCTTATCTTCAGTGGCTCTTCATATTCAACAAAGGCTTCGCAGGAGAGAACTTTACGCAATGGGGACCATTGCTTCTTAAGGAGGGAGGAATGATCCGAATGGAAAATGGCATCAACCCATGGTACTCATCCACCCATATTATTCATTGACCCATGGAATTTACCCATGGTATTGTAAATGGCATCTGCCCGTGGTATTGTAAAATCCACCCATGGTATTCATTCACCCATTGAATTGACCCGTGGTATTGTAATGGAAAAATACTATAAGTAACAAGTCACATTTTGTAAAAGGACAGATTGTCCGCCACAATGTAGCCTTTACAGTTCAGAGGCATGTAGCCACGACATCTCTTCTCAGAGATAAGCTACCATCGCCCTAGCTGGTTTATTTCAATTTTTGGTTGTAAGCATATTTTAGTATTTTCCATTAATGAAATGAAGTATTTCCGCTGCATAACTCTCTTTATGGTTACCTCTGTATTTTGTTGCATTCATGTTTAAATCCAAATCAGTGGGTTTTAATAAAAAGTTTCTTTGTGGTTTTGTTTATTGGGCATTCTCCTATTTTTCTTCTGGCAATTCAAGTTTTCAGATCTTGGGGTCCTTTCCCCCAAGATCCATTGCAAGTTTTCAGATCTTTGGGGTCTCTCCTCCCAAGATCCATTTCAATCTTTTAGATCTTGGGGGCCTCCTCCGAAGATCCAGATCACCTACTAGGAGCAAGTTCTACTACTATGATTTATAAATATATGCTGCTCTTTGCTGCTCTCCTCCCTCTCAGTGTGCAGATAGCCTAATTTATATGCTGATCGGCAGGATCCTTAACAATTGGGGCATTATCAAAAAATGACAAATTTAGTAGGCAGGTGATCCCAACAGAGATTCTCAGGTCGCAAGTAAAATACCTGTCAAACATATAAAAACTACCCTTGACACCATTTTCACATGAATCAATGTATACCCTGAACCTGACAGCTTTATCGACGCAGATAACGCCATTGCAAATCGCAATCAGTCAAAACCAATAGGTTCCTCCATAATGGTCACTACACGATGCGATGTGAGATGTGTGATTTGGCGGACTGGATGGGTTTCCAAAAACATGTTCTATACCATATCGCATCTGGGAGTATCAAAAAATTGCAATCGGCGGAACTGAAAAGTCCTATTATTTTAGGAGCATGCATTGTGCGATATGCGCTTGCGATATCACAATCGCAACCCTGAGTGTCGGTGGCCGATTCTGTAAGCACTTCCCTTTGCAATTGCAATATGTGATTATCACATCGCATCCTGACTTTATTGGGGACTGATTCATAAAGCACTTCCCTTTGCGATTGCGATATGGGATTATCGCATCACATCCTGACTCTGCCAGGGATGATTTTGTAAAACTGATTCACCTCTGATCTGTGATTGCGATATCACAATCGCAACCTATTAGTGTTGGGTCCGATTCCTTAATTGCAGACCTTGGCCTTTCGCGATTAGTGAAATGTGGGGCCAATGGCACCCTGCCACTTGGTGCTTCCCCATTTGCTAAAGAGTTTTTCCATGTCATCTTCTCCTGCCACCTTTCTAAATCAAACATATCTTTGACTTGCCCTAACTTCTTCATATGAGCTTGAATTCGAGTGCCATTCACATCGTTGGAAGCAGGATGATTAGCACTTCGGTCTGATGCTAGGCTTATAGAGTTTCTGCCACTTTGATTTTTTAGCCTTTTTACCATGCCACTAGTATTTTTTAGAGATCCATTTGTATCAATCCTCTTGGATTCTCTTAGATCAATCCTCCTTGATCGTCCTAGATTAATCCCCTTAGGTCCTCTTGGATCAATCCTCCCCACTAAGAGAAGCTTTTGGTCTTCCACAAGCATTAAATAATCTCCAACTTCTTTGTACATTGTCTGCATCACAAGTGTCCTAATAGGTCATGCTTCTGTCTACTTCACCTTTGTCCTTTGCAGCCATAAGCAATAAGCCGATACCTATATCCCCTGCAAACGTGTAGTAGAAAATCTTGCAAATTACATGTTTCACCATGTGACAAAAAAAAGAGCCAAGCATCCCATACTTTCCATGAGTTTATAACACATTTTGTGATCAAGTTTACATAAAAATGGAGACAATACTCCAACTATCAATACAAGTCCAAACATCATTGTTACTTGAACAAGTGATTGAAAATGCATCATCAATGCAACACATGATTTACAAAAATAAGGCCAAACACTATTGTTTCTTCAAGAAGTGATAGAAACACATTAGCACCTTAACAATTTAAAATGCAACAAGTGATGGAAAACACATCGTCACTTTTATAGTTTAAAATGCAACACATGATTTGAAAAAATAAGGCCATGACATTCTACCACACCTAGAATAACTATCTCTCACTTATCAATGTGATTGGGTCATCTCCTTGTGGCGCATTCACTGGTCGAACAACCCTTTCACCTAGTTCACACATGTATGCTTTGTCCTTGCGATGCTTCTCTGGATGGACCGTCCAACACGTGGCTCTTTTATGACCACCTCTATCATAATAAATAAAATAATCCTTCTTCCTCTAGATATTCTTTACCTTATTCTTTGACTGCTATTGAGAGGGTATTTCACACCTCATTCTTTTTCATGTTGCTATTCTCCTCTAGCACTCAACAAATACATGGTTATGCAATCCTAAAAAACTACAAGTTCTTCTATGCCATGATTTCCATTCATTATTAACAATATGGTTGTAATAAAAATGAACCTTAGAATACTGTGATTGGTTAAACCTTTCCTATTGGTCTCTAGTATGATCATGGAAATGAGAGTTTTCCTCAACTCTTTCTCTGCAATGCATACTGCCATAGGTTGATGGTGATGTGTTCGCATCATCCTCTTTCCTCTCAACAATGTCGTGGAAGCTTCTGACATCTTTCAGTAGTGTCCTTCAGTGCACTCCAACGTTGAAAATCGAGGTCTTTTCTCAACCTCCAATGGCTGATTTATGACTTGGCCATTAACACCAAGTCCTTCTTCTTCCTTTTACATCATCTTGGTAAGGAGCCTTGTGCTTGTCCCTGTAATTGGTACTTCCACAGTTTGAATAGAAATTATATCATGCGAAGATCACACTGAGGAGAAATCAACATATGTTACCTACACTGTCAATTTTGAAAGAATTGATGAAGGCTTCTCATCATTTGTCATTGGTGATTCATTGGTTGTTTTGGCACATTCCCCAACCTCCTTCCTCACATAACCAAGTCCTGTATGTCAGGGTAATTCCTATACTTAGATGGGGTTTATGATGGCCCCTGGCCATTAATGTCGAGGCCCTTTCCCTGATACCCTATTCTCTTTAACAATGTGGACCCAATTCTTGTAGTGTGTTTTTTATAAATAGTGAAACCATCATCAAGAATAATACATGGAGTTGAATAATTTCTTTTTACCTCACGGGGGTCACGTTGCATCTTTTACAAGGTCTCGTTCTTAGCTTGTAGCTCGCATAGCAACCTATGTTTCTCCTCTTTCTTTTCCTATAGAAAACTCCTTAATTCAACAAGCTCTACTTGAAGCCTCTGGTCATTGTGCTTCAACACTTCTAGGGCCTCAACTGTGGCTCACAACTAAAGTTGTAATTGATGCTTCTCATCTTTCTCTTCTCACAATAGCCTTCTTAATCCAAATTCATTTCTTGAACTCTCTGGTTAATCTCGTCATTCGAGGAAGGTGATAAATACGATGCATAAAAATTGGAAGATGTGAATGACGCATCACTCTTCGATCTCTCCATCTCCTCCTCTCTTCTCCTCTCTTCTCTTACCCACCATACATGATGTCCACCATTTTGGAAATTCGCAGGAAGGTCTCATGCATTTCTTTAACATTCTCCATGGCTACACACTCGGTCATTCATGCTCACAATTATTAACAGTAAAAAGACCTATTCTCTTCCCAAAATGTTTCAACATTCTTCATGTCTCCTCTTCATGATGCACATCCTTTGAGGCTTATTTCTAGTTAGTGTACTCATGCAGTTCGCATCAACTAAGCCCTACTCTGATACAACTTGATCCAGTATTTTTTGCCATGGATGCATTATCAAATTACATATAATAGAGAACTTAAAAAACCATGGAATATAAGTATATAAAATGAAGATAAAAGAGACATAATCATGTAAGAGATCAAGATAAAGAGAATTAATTACGGAGTTCATCCAATTTGGAGTACATCTCTGAGCCCTGCTCAATATTGGGGAGGCCTTCATTCATTAAATGGCATGAAAAGAGAAGAAGTACAAGAAGACTTTAAATAACACCCTTATACCTCTAATCTGGAAGATAGATGACAAATGGATAGCTTGGGTCTAGAAATAGATAGCACCACTGACTTCCTGGCGAAAAATCATGCAGAATCACCTACTCGAACACCCAATTCAGAAAAGCAGGCTTTCTGCACCTTCTTGACACCTTCTTATTTCTGAGCTAAGATTTCGACCACCTGCCAAGAGAAGGTTCCACTACCTTTCTTTGTAAATATATGATTCCCTCTACTACACTCCCCCCTCTTACTATGCAGATAGCCTAATTTATATGCTGGTGGGAAAGGTCCTTAACAATTCGGGTAGTTTCAACAAATGACAAGTTTAGTAGGTGGGTGATTCTAATAGATATTCTCAGGCCATAGGTAACAAACCTGTAAAACATAGTAAAACCACCCTTGACACCATTGTCACATGAGTTGGCATATACACTAAACCCAACGGCTTTATCGGTGCTAATAACCCCATCGTAAATTGCAATCGATTGAAAGCAAGGCATTCCTCTATAATTGTTGCTTCAATATGTGATGTGTGTTGTGTGATCAGATAGACCTTATGAGTTTCCAAAACCACACTCTATACCATATCGCATCCGAGAGTATCAACAAATCACAATCGTCAGAACCAGCGGGCCTTAATGTTTTAAGAACATGCACTATATGATATACGATTATGATATCACAATCGCAATCCTGACTTATAGTGCTTGATTCTATAAGTACTTCCCTTTGTGAATGCGATATGCAATTCTCGCATCGCATCCTAACTCTGTCGGGCCCGATTCGTAACACACTTACCTTTGCGATTGCAATATGTGATTATCACATCGCATCATGACTCTGTTAGGGTTTGATTCTCTAAAACGGATTTACCTTTAATGCAATATCACAATCACAACCTGGTAGTGTTGGGTCTGACTCCTTAACTATGGACCTCGGCCTTTTGTGATCAGTGAAATGTGGGGCCAATGGTGTCTTGCCACATGGCGCTTCCCCATTCGATAAATCTTTCTACCATGTCATCTTCTCCCGCCACCTGTCCAAGTCAAACCTATCTTTTACTTGATCTAAATTCTTCATATGAGCTCAGATGCAAGTGTTGTTCACATTGTTGGAATCAGGATGACGAGCACTTTGATCTGATGTTAAGTTGATAGAGTTTCTGCAACTTTGAAGTTTGAGCCTTTTTACCATGCCACTGGTATTTTTTAGAGATCCATCTAGATCAATCCTCCTGGATCAATCCCCTTGGATCCTCCTGGATCAATCCCCTTGGATCCTCCTGGATCAAGGCATGTAATGTATGAATAGAGGGCATTGTTCTTTAAAGTGGCCTTCTGATTTTGAATTCGTACACCACACTTCTTCTCTGGCCTTTAGCTTTTCTTCATATCTTGTAACTGCAAAGTCAAATTTTCTAGTTGGCTTTGAATCTATTGCATATCATCACTGGTATCTCCAATAAGCCAAGCTTCTAATTTCATCACCAACTCTAGAGCTTTGACTTGAGTTTTTATCTTCTCTTGCATCAAAGGCAATCTGATATGTGGAAGTAGCGTAACTATGGACCATTCCTTATGTTGCAACGGAGATATGCCAAAGCTCACCTAATCCAATAATGCCTTGAATCTCTGGTCAAATTCCAAAACAAACTCAATAGGCCTTTGTTTGATTTCTTTTAACTTTGTTATACACTACGAATTAGACTTTAGTTTCTTGAATTCCTTAACCAACATTGTTCTAATATCTACAAATGATATAATCTGATTTCTCGAATACTTCATGTACCACGTCAATGCTCTATCTCGGAATGTCATGAAAAGTTTCTACTACTTTATATTTTTATCATGGACCTGCTTCACTATCCATATTACTTCACATAAAAACTAGAATTGTTTCTGACCTTTTGATCTTGTTCGTTTAAAAACAACTAACTTAATATCATTGGCCATATTTGTTCTTGGAGGGGGAGGGGGAGGGGGATTCGTAAGGGGAGGAGGAATGGGGGTAGGGGATGTAGGGTGGATAAGGGGATGGGGAAACCAAAATCACCCTAATTATTACTCGATTATGGCTTTAGGGAATTTTTAGACTAGAAAGGTGAATACTCCGGAGTTACTTCGAGGTTTTAGGGAGGCTTTCTTCACTTTTAGATTCACTTAGAGGAAGGCTATAGTCAGTTTATATGAAATTCTTTGAATCTTGGCCACAACATATATTTCTAGTGTCTATTCTATATATTGTTTCACTTCACCTTTTTCCAGTCTCTTCTTTGGATCTTCTCCCAAACATCAGTAAACTAATAATTTGATTGCATTTGTAAAACTCCCTTTTCACATAAAATCATCTTAATCTAGAGTTTCAGAGATCTCAAGTACTTACCTCATGGTACTTTGAAAAATTATCATTCTTCTTTGCAGTAGGACACATTCAAGTCTACCACAAATGTAGTAATGAATCCTCCCAAGATGTAGTCAATCTAGAAGTCAACATCTCTTGAAATCGTATTGTCAGTGTTCTTGAGTTGTTGTATCAATTCAGGAGTCTCCTCTCTAGGTATATCTTCTTTAAAACAATCCTTTCTTTCAATCAACCTTGATATCCACTCATACAACTCAACATAAAATGAACTGAAGAAAAATTTGTATTGATCTTCAGAAATATACTTCTGTAACTGTTATGCTCTTAACCTGCAAAATGATACCCAAATATAGAATATGCGAAGAAAAGATACCCATAACACAGAATAGCAATGATTTTATTATTCAGAGAGTAATGTTCACTTGCCTCTTCGAGGGGGCAACCTCCAATAGAGCAGAGCTCGACTACAAAAATAAGACACGATGCTCCTCGCAGGGACTCTCTATCCTTTATATATGAATCATACATGCAATACCATGGGCCAATACCATGGGTTTTATTAATACCATCTATCTAATACTACGACCCATTTGCAACTAAATGTGGTTCCGTCATTAATTGCGTATTAACCACTTACAATTATTAATATGGGCTTTATTGACTCTTGACTATGATGTGATCCCATTACATAAATAAGGGGGTTAGGGTGGGACCCTAACATGCCCTCCCCCTTAAGACGACCCTTGTCCTCAAGGCTGAAGCTGCGGAAACTGTTGAAGAATAGTGGCTTTTTCCCAAGTTGCATCTTCCGGAGAAGTGTCTTTCCATTTGACGAGGACTTCCTTAATCATGCGGCCACGCAGTTGCTTGTCTCCTATGTCTAGGACCTATTCGGGTTGAAGCCAGATGGACCCTTCTCCGTCCAATTCAGGTAGACTGGTATGAATTCTACAATTGTTCCCAATCACTTTCTTGAGGCATGAGACATGGAAAACTGGATGGATTTTTGCAGTAGGTGGCATGGCCAACTTGTAGGCCACTTCTCCAATGCGCTGAAGTACTTGTTATGGTCCGTAGAATTTGGGAGAGAGTTTATGACACCCCTTGTCCTTGAGTGATGTTTGCTTATATGGTTGTAGCCGTAAAAAGACCCGATCCCCTTCTTGAAATTGGCGCTCTGAGCGATGTTGGTCTACCTGTTGCTTCATGCAGTTCTGAGATTGATGAAGATTCTCTTGAAGATGGGCGAGCATGGTTGCGCAGTGTTGTAGGAGTTGATCCACTGCTTGTACTTTTGAGCATCCCTTGAGATACGAAGTAGGTGAAGGTGGGAGTTGACCATATACTGCTTCATAAGGAGTCATTTTGGTGGTGGCATGATAGTTGGTGTTATACCACCATTCTACCAGAGGTAACCACTGTACCCAAAGGTGTTGCTTTTCTGAAGTGAAACACCTAAGGTAGGTTTCTAGACATTTGTTGACAGCTTCGGTTTGACCATCCGTTTGTGGATTATAGGAAGTATTGAGTTTGAGTTGAGTGCCTTGTATTCGGAAGAGTTCTTGCCAAAAATTACTGGTGAAGATCGGGTCGCGGTCGGACACAATAGAAGTGGGCATGCCATGCAATTTGAAGATCTGATCCATGAAAGATTGAGCAACCAAAGTTGGTGTAAACAGGTGGGGTAGGGCGCAGAAATGAGCATACTGCAACAGTCGGTCCACAACCACCATGATGACTGACTTGTTCCCTAACTTTGGAAGACCTGTAATGGAATCCATAGAAACCTCCGTCCAAATTGATGCCAGAATGGGCAATGGTTATAATGTGCCTGGTGTGTTGACGGTTTTCCCTTTGTGGCGTTGACAGACATCACATTCTGCTACGAAAGTAAAGATGTCATTTTTATGCTTGTCCAAAAAAATGATCTTCTAGTGCAAGCATACGTCTTCTGAAAGCCCGAATGTCCTACAATGGGAGATGAGTGCAATTCTGCCAAAATGCAACTTTTAAGGGTGGATGTTGGTGATACTACGATTCTGTCCTTGTAGCGAAGAATATCATCCTGCCACGAGTAGCCCTTGGTGGAATTTGGATCTACCTACAATTGAGAAATGAGTTGGGAGAGCTCGGGGTGTGAAAACCATTCCCTGCGAGCCTCTTCAATCCATTCTGGAATGGGGAGGGAAATTGCTATCAGAGTACTTTCCTCCTCAAATTGGCGAGATAATGCATCTACTACACTATTGTCTTTCCCTTTCTTGTAAATGATCTCATAATCATATCCCAGCATTTTGGCTAGCCATTTATTTTGTTGTGGGGAGAATAGGTGTTGCTCCAAAAAGTATTTAAGACTGTGATGATCTGTGCGGATTTGGAAACGTCGCCCCAATAAGTAAGGTCGCCAGGTCTCGACTGCATGTAAGATGGCCATCATTTCCTTCTCGTAGGTAGATTGGCCCATATTCCTCCCACTGAGTTGTTGGCTTGTGAAGGCCAACGGTCGCCCTTCCTGCATTAAGACCGCCCCAACACCTATACCCGAAGCATCACATTCAATGACAAAAGATTTGGTGAAGTCAGGGAGTGCTAAGACTGGAGTGGAACACATGGCATTTTTTAGAGCTGTAAAGGCTTGTTGTGCTTCCTCATTCTAGAAGAATGAATTTTTATTTAGGAGTTGGGTGAGGGGCTTCGCTATGCGACCATAGTTGTGGACAAATTTACGATAATAGCCTGTGAGACCCAAAAATCCTCTCAAGCTCTTCAAGGTCTTAGGTTGAGGCCATTCCTACATTGCCTGGATCTTTTTGGGGTCCACCTTGACACCTTCACGCCCCACAATGTGGCCGAAATACTATACTTCTGCCATGCCAAACGAACACTTGGACATCTTGACAAATAATTTATGCTTGCGGAGCAGTTGCAAGAGTAGATCTACATGCTGAAGATGTGCGACCCAAGTTCAACTATAGATGAGGATGTCATTGAAGAAGACAAGGACAAATTTCCTGAGATATGGTTTGAGAATGTGGTTCACAAGGCTCTAAAAAGTAGAGGGGGCATTACAAAGACCAAATGGCATGACCAGGAATTCATAATGGCCTTCATGTGTTCTAAAAGTAGTCTTGGGGATGTCGCTGACTGGGTGGTTGGTGGGTATGCCAGACGTGAGGAGAGTGGCTAGACTCACCCTCATTCTATCCATTGCCATTATACGCCTCCTCGTGGGCTTGCTCCTTGTCCTTCGGGATGAGTTGCCCGACCTGGCTACTTAGTCCGTTAAGCTGAAGGGTGAGGGAGTGCATGGATTCTTCAAGTTTGTCGATCCTTTCATTGGCCATCGCTTGAGCTCTAGTTTCTACCATACACCAACCTGATGAAAATTTGGGACCGCCTAAAAATTTTCACTAATAATTGAATGGTACCACCGTGCTCAGCTCGTCGTCCTGATTCTGATGGGCTAGATCACCAATTTTATCTTTTATTTTTTATTTTTTATTTTTTTTATTTTTATTTTTATTTTTATTTATTTATTTTATTTATTTTTTATTTTTTTTTTTTTTTTTCTGAAAACTCCTAACAGAGTTTTACTCCTTCCTTATCAATACTGCAGTGGCCAAATCCTCAAAATGTCAATGCGGCCAAAAGTCCTGCGAGAATTATACCCCGGTATAGGAACCCTTCACAACGACTCTGATCTGGTGGACCTGAGAGATATGAATGGCGGATCTGATGGCGGAACAGACTGCTTCTGCGGATCTGATGGATCTAATAGATCAAAATGGCTGGTCTGCGAACTCGAGACTACGGGACTGATGTTTGCTGCTGCTGCACCCTTTTTCACAAGCGGTCTGGAAGAGATGCTGCGTGATCCCCTGATAGAAAAAGGGAACTATGGTCTTGAGGAGTGTCAGGTGCTACAGATCACAATATACATAAGGGTCTGCCAGTAGTACTCGGCCCAATGTTTCAGGGCTCTAACTAAGGAGGATCGACCGTACCCTTAGCCGTACAACCCGACTACCCTATCGTACGGGCGAGTAATCTCCCCGAGTGTTGTTCTCGGTGTACTATAGCCGCAAGACGGCCGACGGTTTATCTATGGCGAGGTTTCAAGGGAACCTAGGGGGCTTCCAATATACCCAGAGGGTATGTGGAAGACAATCCGTGCGCGGTTCTGTCTAATGTGCTACTACTCAAAGGGGTACCCACAGGGGTTACAAGGGAGTCCAACAGACGTGACCACCTCTTGTATTTCTTGCGTGCATGCCTCCCCAAATCCGCAGGTTTATGCGCTCAACGACAGATCCTGTGGTTTAAAGACGCCGGAACATGTCTCTAGCCAAAAAAATTTTTTGCTAAGAAGTGGAGATCCCACCGGCCCTAGAAAGTGCTCTGATACCACTTGTTATGCTCTTAACCTGCAAAATGATACCCAAATACAGAATATGCGAAGAAAAGATACCCAGAACACAGAATAGCAATGATTTTATTATTCAGAGAGTAATGTTCACTTGCCTCTTTGAGGGGGCAACCTCCAATAGAGCAGAGCTCGACTACAAAAATAAGACATGATGCTCCTCGCAGGGAGTCTCTATCGTTTATATATGACTCATACATGCAATACCATGGGCCAATATCGTGGGTTTTATTACTACCATCTATCTAATACTACGGCCCATTTTCAACTAATTGTGGTTCCATCATTAATTGCGGATTAAACACTTACAATTATTAATATGGGCTTTATTGACTCTTGACTATGACGTGATCCCATTACATAAATAAGGGGGTTAGGGTGGGACCCTAACAGTAACCACCTTTCAAGTGATATAAAAGGACTTCTATTCTCTTCATTTGCAAAATCTCCTTCCTTATGTTCTACCCAATCTTGAATTTCCTTCTTTGACGAATACCACATAAACATATCCCTGAAATAGATCCTAGTCTGAGCAATGAAACCATTTCTTAGCTTTCAGGTTGGGCTTACCCAAGTTCAATTCTTTACTGCGCACCAAAAAAACCTCCAATCAATGGCCCTTTTAGAATCAACCTATAATCAAATCACAATCTCATGCAAAGTGATTATGAAAGGATGTAGAACCAGGTTTGTGCAGCCTTGAGGGATGATGTGATGTGGTATTTTTATGTTTTCTCTTATCTTTAACATTCATAAGTTACTTCGCATTCATACATTACTTCGCCACATTACATTCATCACTTAAAACATATCATATACATCCATAAAACTTCATTGTACCAAAACATCTACTACGCTACAACAGATAATAAGAAAATAAACACATGAAGACACAAATTTTACCATTGTTCATCCCAAAGTTGGACTATGTCCATAATAACTATTGCTTATAATAGAAAATTTGTACAACAGATAACTCTTGGCCTACACACTCAGTTACAGGCAATCCAGGCACTCAACTGCAAACTTAGGCCTTTGCACACTTAGCTGAGCATCCTCACCTCTTACCCAAAACGACAATTCACAAAGATACAACCCTTCAATACATGATGTGATTCTTCAAGACTAGGTTGTCCTCTTCCTTATTATTCATCCCTATATATACTATTACATCGAGGAATATATCATCGCAATACCATGGTCAATATACTATGGACTCCCCTAATAAAAGCTACGATCGTCCAAAAACCATTCATTATTTACAAAATAGTATTCTTTTA
Source organism: Pinus tabuliformis (assembly GCA_031772625.1). Taxonomy (NCBI): domain Eukaryota; kingdom Viridiplantae; phylum Streptophyta; class Pinopsida; order Pinales; family Pinaceae; genus Pinus; species Pinus tabuliformis. Next base: position 1,244,306,723 of record CM062817.1, on the reverse strand, counting down.
CAAAAAGGTAGGGGATTCAACCCACTGCAAAGCCCATATACCACGTAGTATATCTACTACATGGTCCACTTTGGTGCTCCACTGCTCTACTACACGGTCCACTTCATGCTTCACTGCATCCTTTACTTCACACTCCGCTCCCTTAAATGTGGAGTATTCATCAAAATCTAGGGCAAATTTGGTTGTGTACAATGCTTTTCCAATGTCTATTTTCATCTTTCAAGGACCTTGAAGGAATGACCCTTCATTTATCTCATCATTTTGTGTAGAAAATTCATGTCCCTGTGGTTTCTAGGGGTTATCTTCCTTCCTTTTCTTCCTATGTGGATAATCCTCTCTTAAGTATTCCCATATACAATTCCAACAAAGAAATATTATCTTTTCCTTTTTAGCCTCAATGGGAATTTTCTTGCCAATATCTTTTACCTTTTTTTAGGATTGAGTTTGATATGTCAATTTCTACACATGCTTTTGCATTTTAGAGTTCCACTCAGCTAGTTCTTGATGTTTCCTAGTGAGCTCCCTAATTTCTACCTTGTAGATATGTAGCTCATATTATAACACCCTAAACTCAACCTCCAAATTCTCAAAGGATCTTTTCCTTTGGAAGGGTTTCACTCTTTCTCATTGTTGATTGACTTGGTCCATATTTTGCTACACCATGTAATAATACATGCCTCCTTTTACTGCCACTAAGTTTTCATATGTGCTTCCACATACACTCAGCTATTAGTTCATTAATGAAATGAAAATACATATTCCAGTGGCCATCTTAGCAAGTTAAATCAAACACGTTACCTTGTATCCATTCACACATTCATAAATATTCTGTCCACCGTAGTTACCATCCCACTACTACAAATTTTAGGATTCAATTCTTTATCCTAACTAATAGAACAATTAAAATTAATCCATTTATTGATACCACCATTACCATGTTTCAATTAGCATTTAAACCTTTTTAGAAGAATTTGACCTTCTTATTAAGGCCAACTTTCATGGCATTTACAACCTCAAAGAAGTTAGTTAGGAAGCTACATGTATATATCATACTTATAATTTTTCACAATTACAAAATGTATCATAGGACCTACATGCAATCTTAGTTTAAGAAAAACCCATTCCATTAAAATGCTACACCTAGAATTTACTTGCACATGAAAACAATCAACATACAATCCATGATCATCATCTTATAACCAACACCTACAACAATAATTTATCGAACCCATTGATTCCCTAGTAGACACAAACATTATGCCTCCAAATCATCAAGGCTCTTTATTAGATAACATACAGACCATGGGATTCTCTCATCCCATCAACATGTGTGTGTGTGTGTGTGTGTATAAATAGAAGAACTATGTTATGAAACATAAGCATGATGAGGATTTCCAAAAATCTCTCATATCATATAAGCACTCACATCTCCATTCATCCCGAGTGTTTAAGAACACAACACTTAAACAATAATTCAAAAAACCATGCAAGTATATTTGGAAAAACAAAAGTAATAACAAGCATCCATGGTCACAACAATAGATTGTCTCAACCTTCAAGATTCCTAATATAAAACACATGCAATATCATTACATTCTTACATAAAATCAATCATACTAGAACATCCTTCCAACAAACCTACAAATAAAAATCAAATTCTATAAATAACATGCATTTATATCCACATTCAACTACAACACTCAGAGCTGGAGCTCCACCCTAGCTCCAAATATCCCAACATTGGTCTTATTGAAATGTGTAATTAGTTTTGGTCTTCATAGTGCCTATTGCAATTATGATTTTATGTATTTGATGAAAAGAGACAAAGAAAGCCATTTTCATTCTTGATGCATGGGTTTCATGCTCAAGGTGAATTTATTTATAGGTCAAGCACCCATTGAGTGATTCAAGTTTTCTCATAGAATTATGAAGTCAAAATATTCATTTTCATACATGTAAGATCCCTTTGGCCATCTTGTATTATGTAAAATACATTTATTTGTCATAAAAGACCCCCTAAGACCTTGTCAACAAGTTGGCCTATATGGAAGATCAAGCCAGCCTTATGGAGGAAATTCATACCACAGAGAACCTATATATATGATTGAACTATACCTCATTTGGAGACACACAAGTAAGTTTAATTTCCTCAAGAAAGAAACTAGAAAAGGACGAAAATCAAGGATAAGAAGAAAAAGAGAAAGATCGAAGTTTTGTACCACTCTCTCTCTCTCTCTCTCTTATGCTAGGGATTCTAAAGTTTCTAGGCACGAAATTATTATGATGTTGTATCGAAGTTTTGAAGCTACATCTAGGTCGAAGTTGTGAAGTTGCATCTAGGTCGAAGCTCTAAAGGTACATCTAGGTCAAAATTGTGAAGCTACATCTAGGTTGAAGTTGTGAATATTATTCTAGGTCAAAGCTATGAAGATCAATCTAAATTATAGTTGTGAAGTTGCATTAAGGTCAAATTTGTGAAACTTCCAGGTCGAAGTTACTAAAGCTACTAGGTCGAAGTTGCATAAATTCTTGCTAGGGGTTGAATTTTCTAGAGAAGTTGTTCAATGGTCAAAGTGTTTTGCTCGAATTTGTGTAAGGAAAGTTCATCAAGAAGGAAGTTTGAATTGGTCTTGGAGGGGACTTTTTCAAGGGTCGTAGGTTTTGGAATTCACCATTTGAAGATTCTATAAGAAGAGAAGAATTCTTATGGGTTTTCCTATCAAGAGGAGAGGTTTTTGCCCTATCTAGAAACCTACATTTTGTGTCCTCCCATCACACATATATTCATAGTTTCTTATTTATCTGATGATAACAACATTAATAATAACCAAGTGAAATAAAAATCTAATAAAGTTAAGTAAAAATACATAAAAAAAAAATAGTTATCAAAGTATGAGAAATCACCTAATCTAGTCTATCTAAATTTCTCAATGAGTCCTACTACTTTGTTAACCATGTAATAGGTTACCCATTTATTCCCAAATTTCAAGAGCTAAAACCTATGTCTACATTTATTCTATTATAGAGCCCATCCTATCCAGGTGTTGGATCTAGAAGCTTTGATACCACTATGTATCATACCCGCTACTATCCCTAGCCCCTACTAAGGGTAGAAGGAAGCAATCACTCTAATGACTCAGCCTCCAAGGTCATGTCATGAAAATGGGGTCCAAATTTTTAGATCTTCTTCACTTCATCAAAACATAAAATGGATGGCATTATTGTATTTGTCTTGTGGAGACATTTCCAATGATATAAATTTTTCCTCAATCTGAATCCCTGATCAAAAGATATGGCCAATCAATGTCTAGCCTATCAGGTTTCACCACATCTTCTGACCTACCACATGGTGCCCACATGGATACACAAGTCATGGCCCAAATGGTATATTCTAACCTATTCATGACTAGTGCCACATTATGTCAGTTGATGACCTATTCATGTCATGTTACAACCTTCCATGAGCCTAGATCATAAAACACCCATATAAGAATAAATATATTATAATGTGTATGGCATGTTGGTCACCCTTGCCATCTCACCCTCCGAATAAAATCCTAGGATTTTTGCACCCAAAATCATAGGAAAATGTTGGGATTAGGGCATCAAGGTTACATGGATCCCTTCATAGACCCCTCCTGCACATGCATCAACACCGCTTCTTATGATTTTTTTCTCAATTCTACCCCTACCACATCACCCAAAAATTTTACCTTTGTAATTCATTTAAACCATCGAGGTGACCTTGACTTATAACCCCCTATGCATGGCATCCCCTTCAATCATGTATCTACACTTGTGAGCTCCGCTATTGCCATATCACCCTAGGAGTAGAATCCTGATGGAATTTCATCCAACACCAATAGAAATTACCAGGGTTGAGGAATGAGGGTGACATCATTGAATTTTATCTTTGGGTGAAGTCACACCCTCCACATACCTCCACCCTAGGAGTACTACGTGTAACCATTTTACATGCCACTTGGCCCCACTAAAACCCAAAATCTAAATGACATGTTTCCTTCCTCCCAGGTGACCATGTCACTTGCCACACTAGTCATGGGTCCCACTAATATGTTGCTGAAATGGTAAAATGTAGTTTAACATCATAATTTTTGGGTCCTCCACATCAATTACGTTTAATAAACCAACTACTAGCCCCACTACACCATGACATCTTGATGGACAAATATTAGGAGTTTTGTCCTAGCCTTCCTTTGAAATCTCTAGGAAATTTCTTCCAAGCTTCATTTAATGGTGATAAAACACACTTGTAAATGAAAAATTGGGATCACATTTGGAGGATCCCATGCTGATGGGCCCATGATGCCACATCACTGTGATGATTAAATATCAATGGGAAGTGAACTAACCTGCACTTGGAACTTCCAAGGTAATTATTCCAAAGTATATGGATGATGTTAACACTCCCTCGATATCTAATGGTTGCATGCTACCCGACTGCCATGCCCTTGGTAATAGCTCTTGGCCATATGATTGGACATTAGGTCTCCCTTTTATTCCCAAAGAAATGAATTCCAACCCTGCAGAAAATGAACATGTATACTTGAGCACCCTACCCTTACTTATTGGCTACAACACCCACTTACATGCTATTTTATGACTCAAGTGGTTAGGTCATTAACGCTTTAAGGATAAGCCACCACTCACTTCCACACACAACACACACACACACACACAAGCATATATATATATATATATATATATATATATATATATATATATATATATATATATATATATATATATATATATATATATATATATCATGTATCTGTGTGTGTGTGTCTGTATGTATATATGTATATGCGTGTGTGTGTGTGTAACACTATCATTCCTAAACATACCAATGCTAAAATAAGGCTTGATAGCTAATATTCAACTGCATAACAGAATTGACAGAGACATTCCCATTGCTTTATACTTAGGCCCATTGGAAAATCCTTAAGCATGTAGTAAATCACATTCCACATTATGTCATAAATACTAGACCAGTACATTAAATCAATACCAAAATAGGCTTAAGACACACATTAAAAATATTATTAAAAATTAATGTAAACGGGATTAAGTATACACTTATTTGGTAAAATGTGCTCATCAACTAAGATTGGGACTTCAACTCTCCACCCAACCTTACACAAAATACAACCAAACCTTTCTTGCAATAGTCACCCTTGAGTGAGTTTCCAAAGCTTGAGGATGAGTGATTAAGGGATAAACTGAATTATTCCAACTAAAATAGGGATTGCACAAGACTTCCCACCTCCACCCACTAGCTACTTCATGTAGTCAATATCTCATAGGGGAATCCATAATTCCACCACCTCTACCCTTCAACTACTTCAATAATAATTGTGGCTCTACCATTGCAGGTTGAAGCAAGGAATCCAAAGGATCACCTCCTCCCGAAACCAAATGAGGGAATCCAAAATATTAACACCTCCACCTGTTGGAAATAATACTGAGGGGGGTTGAATCAGTATTATCAATAATTTTTCATTTCCCAAACAGATTTATAGACGCTACTTCTATGAAGTGAACTAGTGTGTACATGCTACTGTTATTAGAGAAACTAGTGTATACCCAAAGAACTTATGATTTAATCATTTTATCATGTGTTGATATTTAATCGGTGCATCAGTAACTTGTTAAACATTGTGATAAAACCATATTGAACAATCAAACATAAGCAACACACATGAACACCAAGATTTAAGGTGGAAACCCAATGTGGTAAATAAACCACATACTGTTTTCATCTCTGTCTTCTTTTAATAATAAGAAAATATGTTTATAATATTTTACTGGTGTAGACCCATACCAGTACACAGGCACACACCTACAAAAGGCTACAACTTCCTCTCGTTTTCCAGCTTCTACTAGAAGGGAGCTGCAACCCCCTAGCTCTTGTACTAGCCAATGTGTTTACTAGTACATAAGTGCCAACCTACAGAAGGTTACAACCTTCTCCCTTCCTCTAGGCACCACGTTTGATAAATTTTCATACTAGATGCTCCTAGCACACAAAAATACACATAAATGCCTTATTTCATCAAATTTTTCATACTGGACCCATCAAAACTTTCAAACTGCATCAACCAATAATTAGTTAATCTGAACAGTCAGATCACTGTCACCAAAATACTGTGCTAAACCCAGAAACTTGCATCATCATTCAGAACTAGCTGCAACCTCAAAAACCATGCATCAGAATGTATATTGTAGTTCACTGAACCCAACCTGCATGTATATGCTACTTCCTTTAATCAAACCTACATATAACTTCAAAACTACTGAAACATTAAATTTCTGAATCAATTCTATACCAACCAACAATATACTGAACAACTCCTATCAATTTACAGAGCTTTACATAGGAAGTATCAGAGATCACCCTTCTTAGTTATACAATCAATCAATCAGATACCAAACTCCTTATGCATTTGGTTTTACATTTAGATCCAAGAAGACTTCATTGATAGACAACAGTAAAACAACAAAATTTATTATATAGATCATTTAGATCTAAAGAAAAGGCTTTTCTTTGTATACGCTACTTGAAAGAGTAGAACTTGCGCGTACGCATACTTTTACCAAGACAAACTACCGTATAATATGAAAATATTAACTCATAACTCTACTACTATTCCAGACTTCAAACAAACCCATATCATTAAATTTGAAGAATAAAACAGGTGTATACCATCAAATCTAGCCCAGCCAATATCATTCAATGATAAGTTATTTTAGGTCTCATGATCCTGATCCAATATTGAATTCAAGGTGCACAAAATATTTCATTTCAAATCACAAACATAGCCCCTCCATCATAAAATAGAATTCATATAGAAGTATTCCTTAGAAACCATTTCACTTACACACCCTGGCCTTACGATCTTCTCCTCGTTATATAGTTTTAGGATTTTCTCAAAACCTTAGATCAAAACCACATAGGACCCATGGTATTCTTGGACAGGATCAAATATTCATTACTCCACTCAATATTGCAGGTTAATACCATGGTATTGACCCCTGGTATTGTCTCCTCTTTAATCTCCTTGATTTTCCAACATATACGTTATTTTCTTCTTGTGAAAGTGTGTATATGTATACGCACTTTTTGTTTTGCAAACCAGCGTGTATATGTTGTTTTGACTAAGTGGACCTGCATATACATCTTAAACTAATTTACACCATCATTTAACGCCAAGTTCTTCATTCTTATCTGTAGAATTTAGTTCCATCTTCCTGTTCTTCTGTACCAATGCTCTGTTACCTCTGAATAGACCTGTTACACTATGAGTGAGTTTCCATCAAGGAAAACACTCATATCATAAAGCCAACAATATCCCCCTTTGGACTTGATGACAACGATGATTGTGTTGATTACTACAATCTGTAGAAACTATTAGAGATAACATGCAACACCAAAATACTCTCCCCCTTTGACATCAAGGGCAAAGGGTGGACCAAGCTAGTCCCCACCTTTAACATACAATATGTTGTCCATGCACCCCCAAAGTTCATACTAAATCTACAGAGATATGTTTCAAAAGAATAACATGACCATATAACTCGACTAAGTGAGTATGACCTCCGTATGACCAAGGACTCATACATACATCAATCACCCAACCAAGTGGGAATATACCAATTGTTTATACATGATAGAAATACAACAATTATTACATCAACCATCCCATGCAAATTTGGGATACAAATTACATCATATGTCCAATGGGACTCATTCAAACATAAACCATGACAGAAAAATGATATAAGTATCTGAAGCCATAGCTGAACTCAATAACCATGCTGCCAACAATGCATAATTTGTTAGGCCCCTATACTACTATTGTAACCCCTTATTGTTATTAGTATAACCCACTTATTATATTGATGTACCCATGTAGTGCCAATATTGTTACTATTGTGCCCCATAGAAGCCCACTATTGTTATTATTGTGCCCTTACATTATTATTGTTATGTCGGCTCTGATTATGTTATGACCCCTTAGACTCCTACATATAGAAAGGAGGTATTTTCATTTGTATCATCCAAGAATTGTTCATTTATGTAATGTAAAGGAGGTTACCCCCTCTAAGAGGCTGAATTCTAAGGCGTTGATCTATCTTTTCTATCTTTTCTTGAGCTGGTTCCATAACATTTGGTATTAGAGCTTTGGATTCTAGGGTTTCGCTGCTCCAAACAGGTCATCGTGGCATTTTCGCTATAACTTTGTTTCTGTGATGTTTCAGAAGTCGCAAGAAAAACCCATTTGAGAAGAAATCGTGTTGAACCTTGGGTTCGAATTTCAGAGCTTTTCGCGCGATATTTACGGAGATATGATCTGAAGAAGTTGGTCTTTTTGCAAACTCCTGAATTACATTCAAAACAGGTGACCTAGGGAAAATCGCCATAACTTTATCTCTAGGGATCCGAATGAAATTTCATATGAAGGTACAGAAAGAGGACGAATTTTAGTTTCTTGTATGCATTTTTTAGATCTATAGGTAGAAACAGTGACTTGTCGCACGTTGTACAAGTTCGCTCTACTCAACTAGTCTATAATCAAGTGTGTGGGAGATTTCGCATAACTCTTCCTTGGAGAATCAAAATTGGGTCAGACTTGTGGCATTGGAAAGAGGACAAAGAAGGCTACTACAGGTTGCAATTTCAGAATTGGAGGATCTGGAATTACAGAGATACATCAGATTTAATATCAGGCTTCTACAAAGTGAAAAAAGGTGTGTAGTTTTTTCTTAATTTTTGTGTAAGCTGGGTTTGAAGGAATTCAAAGGGCATAGTAAAGAATTATTATCGGTAACTGATGCCCTGAGGAAAGAAAATGCAAACACCTAGTAAGGAACCTGAAAGCTCCAGCATGAGTGATGAAGAAGAGGAAGAAATGCTACATGATATATCAAAATTACAAGAACAAGTGCAACAAATGTCATGCTCACAAAAGCTAACAGAAGCTAAGATAAATGGCGTGGAATATAAGATAAAGGACATGGAAGCTAAGATGGATGATTCGAAGACAGATTTGAAGAGAGACATGGAAGATTTGAAGACAGATTTGAAGATAGACATGGCAGATTTGAAGACAGATTTGACAAATTTTCTAAAAGAAATATTTACTAATGGTGAAAAGGTTGTAAAGGAAACTCATGATGTGAACAAAAGTAATGTTAATCATGATTCCATAGACTCTAATTTTGGATCGAAGACCCACCATATTCCAAAAATCTATATATGGATGTTTGATGGCAAGGATCCCGCCACATGGATATTATAGATGGAGTAGTTCTTCAATCTCAATAATGTGCAAAACACATAAAAGGTACGTATGGAAACTGTATATTTGGAACCAAAACAGTTTGCTCTCATAAAAAATTTATCACTTGGCCAATTTTTGTGGAAGAATTGATAGCACATTATGAAGATACAAAAAGCAACACTTTTTTTAGCCAATTGATAAGTCTCAAACAAAAGGGTTCAGTAATGGAGCACATTGAGGAATTCCAAAAATTGAACATAAGGGTGAAAGATATTCCATAGGAGCATAGGATTGATGTGTTCATAGGGTCTTTAAAGGATAATATCCAACATGATGTTCGCCTTTGGGAACCTGATTCATTAGAGAAGGCATTTAGGTTAGCAAGAAAAATGGAAAGCAAAATTATGGCAACCAGGAAGCATACCACTCACAACTATAAAGATGGAAGTGTTTTTTCTCCTAGCCTTCCACAACCTACAAGGGTTACACCACAACAATTGGAAGAAAAAAGAGAAAAAGGGCTTTGTTACAATTGTGATAGCAAATGCACTAAAGGTCATAAGTGTGCTGAGAAGAAATTATTTTACATAGAATATGAAGAGGAGGAAGAAAAGGATCAAGAAACAACAAAACAAGAAGATATACGCCAGGACCCCACCCCAGAGAAAGAAGAAATGAATCAGACCATATCTTGTAAAACATTGGCAAGAATTACCACTCCTCAAACTCTCAAGATAGAAGGATATATCAAGAAGAAAAAGGTGCAAGAAGTGAAAGATCACATCGCGAAAGAAGAAATGAATCCAACCATATCTTGTAATTCATTGTTCGAAATTACCACTCCTCAAACTATCAAGATAGAAGGACATATAAAGAAGAAAAATGTTCAAGAAGTGAAAGATCACATCGAGCATCAAGGAATAAATCCGACCATATCTTGTAAAGGATTGAAAGAAACTACCACTCCTCAAACTCTAGAGATAGAAGGACATATCAAGAAGAAAAAGGTTCAAGCAGTGAAAGATCACATCGAGCATCAACAAGAAGTTCTCCAACTTTTAAAGGATAACGCCACTTCGGTGAAAAATCAAACGAAACAACAGGCACTTAAAAAATGGCAACCTTACCGAATGGGAAGACTCTTCAAGGATGAGGATGTGGAAGCATTGTTTTGTGCTATTTATATTATCCAACCAGATTGGATAAACGAAGCAAGGGATGAATGGAAGAAGGACGAAGAAGTATGGCCACTTATTCAAAAGTTGCAAAAGATCCCAATTCAAACAATATTTCCAGAAATTAAAGAGGAAGGAAAAACCATATTGGAACCTGGAGCAGTCACAGAAACAAGAACCCGACAGCTACGAAATCGATCAATTTCAGAGTATCTCATCAAGTGGAAGAACTTACCCGCTGAATATTCCACATGGGATGACAAGAATTTTATACAGAAGCATCAAGAACTACTCAAGCGTTGAGGACAACACTTTTTGAAGGAGAGGGGCATGTTAGGTCCCTACACTACTAGTGTAACCCCTTATTGTTATTAGTATAACCCACTTATTATATTGATGTACCCATTTAGTGCCCATATTGTTACTATTGTGCCCCATAGAAGCCCACTATTGTTATTATTGTGCCCTTACATCATTATTGTTATGTCGGCTCTGATTATGTTATGACCCCTTAGACTCCTATATATAGAAAGGATGTCTTTTCATTTATATCATCCAAGAATTGTTCATTTATGTCATGTAAAGGAGGTTTCCCCCTCAAAGAGGCTGAATTCTAAGGCGTTGATCTATCTTTTCTATCTTTTCTTGAGCTGGTTTCATAACATAATTAGTGTGAAGGCTAATGCTCCCCCTCAACCTATGCTACATGTACACTGTCAACAGCTAATTCATCAAGGCATCTTTGTCAGTCAGAAAAAAATCAATGACCAAAGCACATCGTTAGACTATAATCATCAATATCAGATTGAGAACCCATATCAGAGTCTGACCCACTGTTTTTCTATCAAGAAAACATATACTCGATTGCAACCATATAAACCCGCATATATACGTGACTGTACTTCATGAAACTCAAGTGTATGAACCTTCCTCTAAAACTTGGATTTAACGGCAAGATGAAGCAACAACTACTCCCATCTTTTTCTGATATATTCAAATTTTTATCTAGGAAGAGGTTTAGTGAATATATCAGCAGCATGTTCTTTGGAGGGAACATACTCCAATTTGACCTTTTGTTCAAGCACTTGTTTTGGTAGAAAATGGTCTTTAATGGGTATGTACTTGGTCTTGGAGTGCATGATTGGATTTTTAAAATATTGATGTCACTTGTATGATCACATAGAATGGATATGAGTGGAGTCCATGTGATTTGAATGTTTTTCAATGCTTGCATCTCCAAAGTAGTTGTGTGCAGTAAGATGTAGCGGCCACATATTCTACTTCAACTGTAGATAAGGAAATCAAACTTTGTTTCTTACTGAACCAAGACACCAATCACGAACCCATATAGAATTCTCCTCCACTCATACTCTTTCGATCATCCATATTTCCTATCCAATCTACATCTCTATAAGCATGAAGAGTAATATCTATATCTTTAGGATACCATAGACCAAATTCTTCACTTCCTTGAAGATATTTAAAAATTATTTTTACCGCTTGAAGATGTGATTCCTTTGGATTTGCTTGGAACCTTCCAAAAATTCCTACTGCATGCATAATATTACGTTTGGTACCTGTTAGATAAACAAGACTTCCAATCCTAGATCTATAATTTGGTTGGTTCACTAGTAGCGATTCATCATTAGAACTGAAACTGCATCCTGTTAACATTGGAGTACATACTAGTTTAGAATATTTCATTCCGTACTTCTTCAAGCTCTACTTGAGATATTTGGTTTGCGAAAGAAAGATACCATCTTTTATTTGTTGTATTTGTAGACCAAGAAAATAAGTCATTTAACCAAGGACATTTCAAATTCTTTCTGCATTACTGAATCAAAATTCTGACTCATGGATTCTTCATTGCTACCAAAAATGATATCATCAACATAAACAAAAATAATTATCACTTGATCATTTTCAATCTTTGTGTATAAGTTTCTATTCACAGAACCTTTTGTGAAACCTTGTTGTTGTCGATATTTTTCAAGGCGGTATTACTAAGCCCTTGGAGCCTGTTTCAAACCATAGAGAACCTTTTTGAGCTTGCATACAAGTTTTGCATCATTTCCAAGAATGAATCCTTCGGGTTGTTCAATATAAAATTCTTTTTCAAAATCTCCATTAACGAAGGCTGATTTTACATCCATTTGACATACTTTGAATTTTCGAAAACTAGAAAGAGAAAGAAACATCCTTATGGCTTCAATTCAAGCAATAGGTGCAAAAGTTTCATCAAAATGTATACCTTCTTGTTGAGCATACCTTTACAGACAAGTCTTTCATTCTTTCTAATAACTTCTCCATTTTCATTTACCTTGTTCTTAAATATCCATTTTGTTCCTATAACATTTTTATCATGAGGTTTAGGAACTAACTCCCAAGTATCATTCTTTTCAATTTGGTCAAGTTCTTCATCCATGGCCTTGACCCAACATTCATCTTTGCAGGCTTCATTTACATTTCGAGGTTCTGTGGACGATAGTAATGTTAGATATCTTGAGGTCCTTATAAAATTTCTTCTTCTTTGTACTTGAGGCCCTTCTTCTCATACAATTTGAGATTCTAGATAATTCTTCTAAACATACCTGGATGGAGTCTTTTTCCTATCTGTTGTATCTTCTTCTAGTGCTTCATTGATTTTTTCTTATATATAATTTTGATTTGATGTAGGAAATCATTACCCATCTTCCTCATTGTCATATTCCTCTATTGATTTCATTTGTTCTAGATTTCTGCATGCTTCATCAATTACAACATGAATTCTTTCAAAATAAAATTGAAGCCTTTTATTATAGCATTTGTATCCTTTATTACTGGATGAATAACCAAGAATAATTCCTTCTTCTGCTTTGGGTTCAAACTTACCAAGTTTTTCATCATTCCTTTTGATTAAACATTTGCTTCTAAAAAATATAAATTGTTTTACAATAGGAGGCTTACCATACCAAAGTTCATATGGGGTTTGATTTCTATTTACCTTAACATTCACTTTGTTGAGAAGAGTCACGGTAGCAAATGCAGCTTCACCCTAGAAGTTTGCAGGAGTTCTAGATTCATCAAGAATAGCTCAAGCCATTTGCTGAACTGTTATGTTCATTATTTCCACCATGCCATTTTACTGAGGAGTTCTTGCAATCGAGAATTGCCTTTTTATTCCATGTTGTTCACAAAAGTCAGAGAATTCATTTGATATTAATTCTCCTCCTTGATATTATCTGAGACATTTGATTTTTCCATGTAATTCATTTTCAACTAAAGACTTGAAGGCTTTAAACTTTTCAAATGCTCTATCTTTACGCTTTAGTAGACCTATCCAACACATCCTGGTCCACATAGATGAGTTCAATAGGCTTACTTGATGATCCTTCCTTTTCACTGAAGTGAACTCTCGTTTTCTTACTGATTTGACATGATTTGCATATGGTATTTTCTGGGATGTTTTTGGCTTGATGGGCCCTGATCCACATTCAACATTAATTAGCCAAGCAAATCCCTACACTACTGGCACTTTTGGCATCAATCCGTAGATCACGGACTGAAGTATCACTCAAAGTAGTATGGGGGCATGTAGGAACCAAGTTTCCGCACCCTCAAATGCTAGTGATGTTATTTGATACCCTAACCCTTACTTCGTGCAAATTGATAAGCCCTTTAGGGATTATCGATATACTTCTCTTATTCGGCTTCGAGACCTTCATGAAGGTCTGCAATCGTCCTTCATGTACCCTAAGTAGGCAATTCAGACACTTACAGGCCTCTGTGACTACTCTTACTATTGTACTTACCCAGATTAGCTTAGGTGGTGGATAACTTCAACATGCATTATGAGTATCTTCACATAAACATATATTCTTACTTGTGTTCATATAACAAAGTAAAACACAGAGACTTGCGCATCAATACAACATTAAATCATAAACCCAGTATTCAACATAACATAATTTCATACATTCATAATAGAAGTAAAATAGCTCATACACAAGTATTTACAGAATAATAATCTTTATTGATGTTTATATCTCCTTTACAGATTTTGACTTCCTTGTGCACATAGATACAGGGGTCCGCACACTTAGTTGCAGACTTCTACCCTAGGCGTCTGTGCACTTAGCTGTGGAGCCTCTTTCATAAGCTAAGACTCTTTGTTCTTAGCTTTCACAGTCCTATTACACTCATCAATTTCCAAAACTACCAAGAACTACCTTAGACTCTTCAAAGACTCTCCTTTTTATACATTCCCATGGTCTGAAAACCAAGAGTGGATCTCATAAAGCCGACAAAAGTTACCTAAAATAAGGGCAGAAACCCTTGATGACTATTTACATATTCGCTCCCCACAACCACAAAATGAGAGACTATAGATTATTTATACAAAACTTGGGCCACTAGCCCCAAAACGTGGGCTTTTAACACCAAAATTGACCCTGGGAATAGGTCCCCAGCAGAAAACTTGCTACTCACCCTCGAGTCACTTTGTAAGTGTAGAGATATTGTCACAAAGACCTCCCAGCTCCACCTGCACCACTGCAACTTTGGTGGTGCACTGTGTTGCTGCCTACTTCACCTTCTCGACTAGCTACTCCGTTGCTGGTCCTATGCTATCTCCCTATATTTTTTAGTTGTGTTTCATGCATACTAGCTAATTTTTCCTTCGATGGTGGCTGTGATCATGTATGCTTCATCTACCCAAGGCCTCAACTTGGCCTTCAATATGGCTTCCTTGCACTGTGATGCATCCACCTGTTACTTGAGTGCCTTTGCTTCCTGCAACTTTGCCAACCTCTGCATGATGGCGACAGTGCGCATCATTACTTTAACATCGTCATATCTCTGCTACAGTTCCCGTGCCTCTGTTTCCAACCTCTGTACATCGGGATCTTCTTGTAGGCTTATGACTACTTTGAGCGACTACTCGAAGAGCACAATACACTCCTGCACTGCAGCATTGACAGTGGCAATGACATATTGAACAATAGGCTCACGCTGCTCTCTAAATTCTGGTGGAGTCAAAGGTTGGGCCCTCAACTCGAACTCCATGATCTTAAGGTTTAGTTCAAACTGAACCTTAGCGATCTATGTCCATGCATTGCGCACACCTACAACAAGCTTTTGAATTCTAGTATTAACTGACACATCTTAAGGGATATTCAACTCTGGAACAATTCTACATTCCTCAACTACTACGGTTGTTGTGCCCTCCTTCTTCTCCATGATCTTCTTAAGGAGATAAACCACACACATCTTCTGTACAACCATCTGGGCATTGTTCACCTTCTACTCATTGATAACATTCAATGGACGTTGCTCTCAAGCTCAAAGTTCCACGAGAACACTACATTGTAGGTGTGAAGGGCTTCACTTGGAAGCATAGCCAAGTTTAGCAAAATCTTCTTGAGAGCGCTGACAGTGGCCCTATCAACTTCTATTTCTACATTCCAAGCCCCATCCGGCAGCGCAATGACCCAAGGATGAATTAGGTGAACCATCTTTGTTGCCTTTGAAGTTCCAGGTGCAAAACTAGTTGACGTCGCGTTGCTTCGCCCCACACTATTCTGCACTTGAGTGGTTTGGATCTATATCTCACGCAGACCCATCTGAATGGTGACCAAGGCTTTCTTCTGCTCTTGCTCAAACTGTTGCAGCATTTTCGTCGGCGCTTACCTCACTATGCCCCCAATATCATTCAAATCACCTTCATTCAAAGTGATTAGGTCAAGTGATGACTTGCTGGCCTTGGAATTCTTATGTGACCCTACTTTCTCCTACTCCCTTGTGCGCTTCTCATCATACTATGAAATTCCTACCTTCCACTTAGATCTCTACCCCGTGATGTGTAGTTTATAGTCCTGTGCCCCCTTTCAGCTTCTTGGAGTGCTAAGACTGTGCTTCTACCATATAGTTATCTGGGAATATCCCTGGTGTATGGCTTCAATTAGCTTCCATTTACCTTCCCTGGAAATTCCTCTCCATTCAACTTCACCAACTTAGCTGCTTCACAATCGGTAATCTCCTTGATGACATTGGGTGCCAGCCAATGCATCTAAAATTTTCCTGGAAATTTATCAAACTTGTTTTCATATATTAACACTAAATCATTCACCTTGAAGGTGTGTAGTTTGATGTGCTAATCGTGCCATGCTTTTTCGCACTCATTTTGAACTTGCTGATGGAATCTAGCCAGAAATTTATCTTCTTCCAGCACTATCAGCTACATGAGACTTTCTTCTAGGGCTCCACAATCTACCATTCCTGTGAATGCCGCTATTGATAGACTATGTACAATGTACTTCATCGACATCACAACTTCTATGCCATAAACCAGCTTGAAAGGCGTTCATCTAGTCAGCTTTTTGGAAGTCGTCTTATAAGCCCATAGCACCATAGGTACGTGAACATGCTAGTCATTTCTTTGTGCATAATTTACCTTTGTCAGTGCGTCCTCTAATATCTTGTTAAACACTTCCACCATCCCATTAGCCTGCAGATGATATGGTGTACTCTTGTGATGATAAACCTGGAACTCCTCTGTCAACACGCTGATCGTTTCGTTAAGAAAATGCCTGCCACGATCGCTCATCAAAAACATTGGGCAACCAAATCCAGTCAATACATGCTAAAATATAAACTTTGTTGTCATTGCCCCTATACATTCCTACATATGTTGCGCCTCCACCCATTTGGTCAAATACTCAGTTGCGATGATGGTGTACCGCACACTCGTCTTCTTTCCTAGGGGCTGAATTGGTCCTACAAAGTCATTTGGCCACTTTTTAAACGACTATAATGACATCTACGGATTTAGAGGCATCTCAACCCTCCATGATGGCCTGCCCTTCCTTTGACATGCACCACATGCCTTACAATAAACCTTAGAATCCTATGAAGTGTCAGCCACCATAGCCCAACATGTAAAATCTTTTGCGTAGTAGCTTTTCCTGCATAATTTCCTCCCGCGACTTCTCCATGAGATTCAACAAGGATGTTGTTACATTCAAATTTAGATACATAACATCACAAAATTACATCGAAGCCCATTTTATGTAAATTCCCTGCAATGACAAAAAAGTATGTCGCGTACACCACGAATTCGTTATTTTCTTGGCCAGTATACCCCTATAGAGTCGTTTCCGTCATAAGGAAGTGTATAATATCTTCAAAGTGGTTGTCCATGATGCACACCACAAAGGGCTATGTGCCAGGAAGTCCTTCCTCCAAATTAGTAGGCTCCTCTACTGTTTAAATGTGCTACATATGATTTAGACTCACATTCAAACATCCTAGCTTTACGATAACTTCAAAATCATATTCCTAGAACAACAACAACCATCTGCATATTTCCCCTCCAACATAGGCTTGTTGACCAGGCATTTCAGCACAGAATGGTCTGTATACATCTCAAAGTGTCCGCATAACAAATAGTGCCTTAACTTTTGGAGCGCATACACCATAGCCAACCCTTCACGCTTTGTCATTGATAATTATTCTCAGCCTTAGATAGGTTCCAATTTGCGAACGCAATAGGATGGTCCAGTTCTTCATCATCGACCTGTGTTAGTACTACCCCAATGCAATACATGACATGTCCACATGTACATGAAATTCCTTCTTCCAATCTGGGAAGACTAGGATCGACACATTGACCATGTTTTCCTTTAACACATCTAAGATTTTTTGACACTCTTCATTCCAACATAACGTAGCATCCATTTTTAGAAGCTTCTGCATTGGTGCGGTAATCTAGGCATAGCTTTTGATGAACTTCCTATAATATCCGTGTGCCCCAGCATCGCGCAAAGGTTTTTCACGCTTCTTGGTGCCTCAAAATTGATGATGACCATGAACTTAGCAAGTTATACCATTAAGCCTTGTTTGCATGCCACATGTTCCAGAAGGATCACAAAAGGGACATAGAACAAGAATTTCTTCAAATTGAGCGTGATCTAATACCTCCGACATGTATCCAACATCAAGCGTAAGCTAGCTACATGGTGCTTTACTAGCCCAAACATCGTCTAATCATCAAAGTATACCTCTAGAGACTTATGAATGAAATCCTTGAACGCCACAATGACTACACGTGAAAATATTGTCTGTGCATTCTTCAGTCCAAATGGCATCACAATATATTGAAAGCACCCCCATTCAATCACAAAGGTCATCTTACTTCTATCCTCAAGCATGGTCTTGATCTGATGGCACCCCAAGAACCCATCAGTGAATGAACATGCTTCCGGGCCACCAACATTGTCCAACACCTCATCTGTGAATGGAGTTGGAAAGTGATCATGCATGCAGGCATCATTAAACTTCCCGAGGTCTATGCACATCCTTATTTTATCCTTTTCTTATTTTCCTGAACTATCATTGGGCTTACACATTTAGAATCTTCGACTGGTTCAATGATGCCCTCCATGAGCATTTTATCCAACCGTAAGTGGAACCTTCCTTTATACTTCAGATTGAGGTGATAAGGCCTCTACTTGATCAGCTTCGCATCCCGTTTTAGTGTAATTTACATCACCCCCAAGTCTCCTATCATCCCCTTTAGGTCTAAGAACTTCGTAGGGAACAAGTCCTAGTATTCGTGGAGCAATTCAGCAACCTTAACTACTATTGCGTCATCCCTGCAGTCCCTAATCTTTACAAACTTCCGCTCTGTCTCTATCCCAATGTTCACTTGTTTTGTTTTTAACGACGTGGTGATATCTGGATTCTCAATTTTCAGTCCTTCAACTTCGTAGTGACCTTCAGTCTCTGGGACATTAATGTTCCTCAGGTTCTCATCCTCTTCTTTGACAGACACCTTGTAGCACTCTGGTGCGTGGCTCAGCTAGGTGGCCCAATCAGGTTGAATCAAGTCCAAGGGATCTGATGGTTCTCTGAATATTGTTGCCTTAACTTCCTGCAAAGCTTCATTAATACTCTCAAACCCATCATCAAAGTTAAATGTCAGCAAGAATCCCTATTGCAAAATGTCCCATTCTTGATTACCATGGAGGAGCTCTGTCTTCAAGTACCAGTTCATCAGTATTACATCCAAAGTATGGCAAAACAGGTACACCCATTTAGGCTGAGGCTCTGCTCCATAAACCTTCGTCCATTTGGCTAGGTGATCGTGTGGATCATCTCTTCTGTCATACTTCTCTACGAACCACACTTGTTGGTGACCAAGCCGCAGCCTCATCATCTTTCTATACATGCGCCAATCATCAAAATTGTCCTTGTGCATACCCCACCATCTCGTAGGCGTAGCACGCAACACCTAGTCCAAGGCCTCGAAGCAATGCTTCTCTTGCACTTCCCTCTCAAATGTATCCAAAAATATCTCAACATTAGTTAAACCATCATAATAAGGAAGATTCCTTACCTCTGAGGACACACAATGCAGCGACTTGGTCATCATATTATAGTGCAATGTAGATACTTCATTCAGTCGGTTCTGCTAGTGTTCTAACTCCTCATCTGAACCTGAAGTGCAGGAGCTTTCTCAGTCCCATGCAATACATCCATCTGGTATCAAATTCACCCAGTCTTGATCTAACATCGTTATCTTATAAATCTGGTCCAAGTCATCATCGCATTCATAATCCCGGACCAGTTCAGTATAGCGTGCTCCTTCTGCAGAGTCCATGTGCACTATTAAGTAGAATGATTTCTTTTCAAATATCATCTTTCGCTTCTTCAGATTGATTACCCCATTTTAGTGGCCCAGTTGATCCTAAGGAACGTAGGGTAGGGAATGTTTTCATCAACAATCTCTATCACTTCGAAGTCAGCCAATGTGCTCATGCCCTCAATAGCAACTGTCGCTCCTTGCAATCTTCCCATGGGGATAATTTTCTACTGAATTTCCATTCTTAACTGAATTGGAGACCACTGCAGTGCGGGTCTCCCCATCCTCTACCAGGTTTGTTTAGGTAGAACATTCGTGTCCTACCCCAAATCTAGGATTACTTGGTCCATATCATATTCTCCTATCTACGTAGTGAGCCTCATCTCATGCCCCATTCTAGCTATATGCTTACCAATATTCCTAAATATGCACGTTCCACCAGGAGCGTTTTCTTTCCTCACACACTTATTTATTAGTTCATGTATTCCTCTCACATCCTTGCTATCGCACAGTAGCTTCATACAAGTCTCCAAGAATGTAGTAAGCATGGAAGGATCCATCTCTTCAACTGGATTATCCTGACTTTTTGAGGTAGAGGCCTTAGTGAAGCTTTTCTTTGCTTCCATAAATGTTTCTCGTGCACACTTTAGATCAAACTCAACCTCCTTTTCTGGCGCTTTGCAAACCCATCAAATTTCTTCAAGCTTCTTCCCCTTATCTTCGCCCATTGTCATCCCACTCTGCAGCATAATATTTACCTTGGGATCCTCTTTGCGAGGCTCAACCCTCATCATATGTAGGTTCTAAGTCAGATGCGAAAGTTGTGCCCATTTCTCACTTATCTTAGCTAGCAATATAGGGCAATATTCAATTGCATGGTCAAACTGAGTACAATATTGTCATGAAAAACATGTCAGACTTCGTCAGTCTCATGCATAGTGTCCTCATCCTCTAGAGCTGTAACAAATGCCCTACCCCCAACCTCTACCAGGTCCTCATCCGCGCCCTTGGTATTTGCCTCGCGCTCCCCCAGCACCTTGGTCTAAAGGCTGAAGTTTCCACCTACACCATATATGTGGGCATTCTATCCATCATTAACTCGTAACTACAATAATTTCACTCATCATGAACCACCGATTGACAAAAGTCGCAGAAGAGTCGTTGGAGTGTCTGTACAAATTTCTACAACAAGTGGCAATTGTCTCTCGCATGTTTTCCAGCTACCTGACAGATAGCACACCATAGCATAGGCCCTGTACTTGGCCCTACTAGAGCTTCCGGCCTTAGAGGCATTGGTACCCCTGCTGTAACATAATTTGCGAAGACTGGATAGTGATCTTTGTCATGCCCCTAACCTTTGTCCTTCAGGCACCAAACTTCTTCGCACACCTCTGGCTGAGTTGTTCTATCTTTCTTCAGACTCTACATTTTTAGGCAAAGTTTCTGCAACTACACATGAATTTGCTGAACCCCCAGATTAGCATCTTGCATCGGCGTCTCATGCAATCTCATCACAATTTCTAGGGTTTCTGCCTCGGTCCCAATCTTTTGTTGTGATAGCGCAACCCTTAGATGAGGCAGGAGTGAAGCCACAAACCATTCGCAGTGCTGCGCATCTATCAGATTCACGTTAGATTGACATATTATACACTTCAATCTCTGATCCATGTTCCAGGGTGTCTCACCAGGCTACATCATGACCTCTTTGAATCCCACAATTGTTTGCACTTCAGACTTAGGTCTGTTGAATTCCTTATTCAACATGATCTGGATATCTACCAATGCAGACCTTTGGTTATCAGTGCAGTAATGAATGTACCATGTTAGCATGTGATCCTGCAAATCAATAACCAACATTGCTCTCTTCATTTTATCAATTGTGATACCCTGAGCTTCCGATACAGTGTTCGCAACGAACCAAAAGTGGTCCGGGACTTGATTTCCCAACCCCTTCAACACAGGTAGCTTTACTGATTTCGCCATACTGAATGATGGTGGAGGTGGCAGTGGTGTAGGAAAAGGTGTATGCAGTAGAGGTGAAGATGGAGGGAGTGTGGGTGGATGGGGTATTCATGGGAACCCTTTCTTTATCAACTAAACAATGCTCTGCGGAGAAGCCTGTGCTACTTCCTCGTCATCACTTAGAGGAAGTTCAATTAGCGGACTATATTTAGGGCCTATTTTCCCTATGTTCCTGAATGTCCTTCCACTTCGCGTAGCCCCAAACATCAAGGTAGTTGCTTAACCCGATTTTCACATAAGAGCATCTTAATTCATGTACTCAAAGACTTTAAATACTTACCTCGGGCCACTTGAAGAACCGACACTCATCTTCACTGTAACTGACCGAGGTATCTACCACAAACTCTGTGATGAAGCCGCCAATGATATGATCAAGCCAGCGTTTGACAACTCATGCGATCTTATCTTCAAAGGCTTATAATCTCCGCACTAACTCTGGGGTCTAGACTATTAGATCGTCAAGCCTCCACCTTCCTTGGTCGTTTGCCAATTTCGTGATCAACTCATACAAATTGACAGGGAAGGAACATAACAATATCTCATGTATCTCTACGTATAGGTCACCATTCTTTCGCTAATCATGGATTCCTATTCTCTTGTGTCATGAATTCATGGATCCTTCTATCCAACCATTCTACAATCTCTTTCTTAGTTGGATTCCAGTGATGAGACATCAAATATCTCTTTATGCAGATCCCGGTCCTGGCAACTGAACCATTTGTTGGCTTGATGGGCCCTGACCCAAGTTCAGCATGAATTAGCCAAGCAAATCCCTACACTACTGGCCCTTTCAATATCAATGCATGGAACATGAACTAAAATCTCACCCGAAGCAGTATGGGGGATGCAGGAACCAAGTTTTTGCACCCTAAGATGGTAGTGATGTTGTTTTATACCATAACCCTTCCTTCGTGCAGACCAATAAGCCCTTTAGGGCTTATTTGTATACTTCTCTAATTCATCTTTAAGACCTTCGCAAAGGTCTGTGATCATCCTTGGCGCACCCTGAATAGGAAATTCAGACACATACATGCCTCTATGACAACTCTTACTGTTTTACTTACCCATATTAGCTTAAGTGGTCGATAACTTCAACACGCATTATGAGTATCTTCATGTAAACATATATTCTTAGTTACGTTCATATAACAAAGTAAAGAACATAGATTCGCGCATAAATACAACATTAAATCATAAACCTAGTATTCAACATAATATAATAGCATACATTCGTAACAGAAGTAAAATAGCTCATACATAGGTATTTCCAGAATAATTCTTTTTATTGATGTTCATATCTCCTTTACAGACTTGGACTACCTTGCACACATAGCTGCAGGGATCCATGCACTCAACTGCAGACTTGTACCCTAGGCCTCTGCGCATTCAGTTGCAGAGCCGCTTTAATACGCTAAGACTCTTCGCTCTTAGCTTTCACTATCCCATTACATTCATAAATTGCCAAAAACTACCAAGAAATCCCTTAGACTCTTCTAAGATTCTCCTTTTTATACATTCCCATGGTCCATAGACCAAGGGTGGATCTCATAAAGCTGACATAAGTTATCTAAACTAAGGACGGGAACCCTTGACAACTCTTTACATCTTCACACTCTGCGACCACAAAATGCAGAGACTTTACATTCTTTATACAAAACTTGGGCCTTAAGCCCCAAAACTTGGGATTTTAAACCCAAAATTGACCCTAGGGGACCCGTTCCCAACAGATGATGATATCTAGAAGATCATGAACTACCTTGAGCCTGCATGCTTTTATTATTTGAGAAAACCTTAGATGTCCTAATCTTCTATGCCATAGCCATTTTTCATTTATTTTGTATAGATATTATTGTTGTTGTCCACCTTTGAGTATGTATAAGTTGTTTGGAGTTCTTGTACCTTTGATCAAAGTCTTTCTTGTATCAGGCTCATGAACAACACATCCGTTTGATCAAAAGAAAACTTCATTTACATGATCACACATTTGACTAACACTCAATAGGTTATGATTTAAACCATCTACATACATGACGTTTCCATCTTTAACCTTTTCTTTCAAGAAAACAGAACGTTTAGCTTTAATGACAGCTGGAGTTTCATTTCCAAATGAGACATTATTTTCCTTTTCTAAAGCATTATATGAACGAAGTTTCTCTTTATCACCTGTCATGTGCTTGGAGCATCCGTCGTCGATGCACCACTGATTTTCTTGTCCTTCTGCATTTAGAGTTATGCCGCATATTTCTG
The DNA here is from genome assembly GCA_031772625.1 of Pinus tabuliformis. Classification (NCBI taxonomy): domain Eukaryota; kingdom Viridiplantae; phylum Streptophyta; class Pinopsida; order Pinales; family Pinaceae; genus Pinus; species Pinus tabuliformis. The sequence continues at coordinate 1,244,282,355 of CM062817.1, read as the reverse complement.
ATTGAGATTCCTTCTTCCTCCATGACTTGGGATTTAATGATGTTTTCTCCTTTTTAAGTGTTGGCCAAAATTTTCTCCTGCATTCAAATTCTTCATGACCAAAGTTGTTACAAGTCGAACATTCTATTTCATTTTCAAGAGGAGAAAAGTAATTATAGGAAATTTTCTTGATTCCTATTACACTCATTCGATTTCGTACTTCTCTAGTCATGATGTTTTTGTAAGAAACACATTGAGGAGCCTTCTGCCCAAAGTTATGACATGAAAAAAATTGCCCATTAAATAACTTTCTGCGATCATAGAATCTTTTGGAATTGTTTACCTATTGGCTGAATCTTCTACTGATATTCATGCTTGGAGTAAACTGAGTATGATTTACCTGATGATTAATTTTAGGCCTTTGTTGATGATTGACATACTGTTCACCGGTCTTTGCTGCATCAAGATAGCTTCTGGTGGAGGTTGATGGCTTCTGTGATTGAGATGATTCTTCAGTATATCCCAAACCTATCTTTATCATAGGAGAACATTGGATTTTGATGATTTCATTTAAAATTTTAGATGCCTTAGGAAATCAAAGATTAAGAGATTTTGTCTTCTCAAGTTCTTTTCATAGACCCACAAATTCAGATTCTAGATTTTCATTGTGTTTTTCTCTTATAGTGAGTGGGTGTGTCAATGTATCTATGATCATATTCTTTTCTTCTAAGCATATCTTGAGTTTTTTGATTTCTTCAAGAAAGTATTCCTCTTCTAAGGCATCCAAAAAATTATCATTGTCATAAGCCATGAGTAGTCTATAATCTTGTTCAGTTTCATTTTCATCACTATTAGATAAGCCATCATTATCTTCATGCATATAGTAACTCCTATTGACAACCTATTTTCTATTTCTTCTTACATATTCCTTTCCCTTTTCATATTTATCTTTATGAGGAGATTTGGTAGCATAATGGCTAACTCTACCACAAGAAAAGCATTTGAATGATAGCTTACCTCTGAATCTTTCAGAACCGCATTGAAGCTTCTTAACAAAAATTACCTCATCTTCTTCTTCTGAAATGTATCCTAGTTCATTGTTCTCTTCCTTTTATTTTCCCTTTTCTAAAGATTTAAAAGCGACTTCTCTCATATTTGATGGACCTCCTTTCCTAATTTCAAAGGCAGTTAGGATTCCATGGAGTTGATTCACAGTAATAGTTTGAAGATCCTACTTTTCTTCTATGGTACACACTTTTGACTCAAATTTAAAAGGCAAAGATCTCAAAATTTTCTCAACTAAGGTAGCTTCCTTTATCTCTTCACCCAGATTCTTCATACACTTAACAATCTCATCTATACGTAAAAAGTAACTAGCAAGACTCTCATCACTATGAATCTTAAGAGTTTCTTACTGAATTCTAAGTGTTTGAAACTTAGCAAATTTTACTTGAGAGTCACCTTCGTAGCTCTGAATGATTTTGTCCCATATCTCTTTGGCTGTCTTGAGCTGCATGACTTTGAAAAATTCCAATTTTGAAAGACTTCCCAATAATGTATTGACAACTTTGGCATTGGTTTCGTATAACTTCTTACCTGCAGAGTCTGTAGGTACTTCCACTGGAAATTGATATCCTCCTTCCACAATTTCCCAAACATCAATTCCAAGTGATTGAAGATAGGCTCTGGTTCTTATTTTCCAATATGCCGAGTTGCTTCCATTGAAGATTGATGGTTTGATAGATCCCATGCCTTCATGATTATTCATCTTAAAAGATCTTCCTTCAAGTGATCAAGCTTATTCTGAAGGATCTACTATGATACCAATTACTAGAAATAATACTAAGAGGGGGCGTCAATCAGTATTATCAATAATTTTTCATTTCCCAAACATATTTATATATGTTACTTCTATGAAGTGAACTAGCATATACATGCTCTTGTTATTAGAGAAACCAGTGTATAACCAGAGAACTTATTATTTAATCAGTTTATCATGTGTTAATATTTAATCAATGGATCAATAACCTATTAAAGAGTGCAATAAAACCATAATAAACAATCACAAATAAGAAACACACATGAACACCAAGGGTTAAGGTCGAAACCCAACGTGGGGAAAAAACCACCTGTTGTTGTCGTCTCTGTCTTATTTTAATAATAATAAAATTTGTTTACAATCTTGTATTAGTGCAAATTTGTAGCGGTACATAGGAATCCACCTACAGAAGGCTACAACCTTCTCTCATTTTCCAGCTTCTACTGGAATGGAGCTTCAACCACCCAGCCAATGTGTTTACTAGTATGTAGGCACCGACCTATAGAATGCTACGGCCTTCTATCTTCTTCCAGGGACCATGTTTCATAAATTTTTAGACTAGATGCTCCTGGCACACAAAATACACATGAAGGCCTCGTTTCATCAAGTTTTTCATATTGGACCCATCAAAACTTTCAAACTGTATCAAACAATAATCAATTAATCTTAATAGTCAGATCATTGTCACCAGAACACTTTGCTGAACCTAGAAACCTACATCATCATGTAGAACCCGTTGCAACCTCAAAAATCATGCATCATAATGTATACGCTACTTTACCGAACCCAACCTAAGTGTATACACTACTTCCTTTAATGAAACCTACTTATACCTTCAAAACTATTCAAACATAAAACTTCTGAATTAATTCTATACCAACTAGCAATATACTGAACAACTACAGTTAATTTACAAAGATTTACACAAGAAATAGAATAGGGCACCATTCTCACTTATATAATCAATCAATCAGATACCAAACTCCTTATGCATTCAGTTTTACATTCATATCTAAGAAGACTTCATTGAGAGATGACATTAAAACAACATAACTAACTAGATAGATTTTCAGATCTAAAGAAAAGGATTTCCTTTTGTATACACTACTTGGAAGGGTAGAACCTGCATGTACACACGCCTTTACCAAGACAAACCAACATACAGATATGAAAATATTAACTCATAACTTCGTTGCTATTGCGGACATCAGACAAACCCAAATCATGACAGTTAAAGAATAAAAAAGGTGTATACCATCATATCTATCCTAACCAATATCATATCATTCAATGATAAGCCATTTTAGGTCTCATGATCCTGATCCAACATTGAATTCAAGGTGAAAAGAATATTTCAGATCAAATCACAAACATGGCCCCTGCAACATAAAATATACTTCAGATAGAATTATTCCTTAGAAACCCTTTCACTTGCACACCCTAGCCTTATGACCTTCTCCTCCTTGTATAGTTTTAGGCTTTTCTCAATACTTCAAATCAAAACCACTTAGGACCCATGGTATTCTTGGACGAGATCAAATATTCATTACTCTACTCAATATTGTGGGCTAATACCATGGTATTGACCCCTAGTATTGTCTCCTCTTGAATTTACTTGATTTTCCAACATATACACATTTTTCTTCTTGTGGAAGTCTATGTATACGTGTATGCTCTTTTTGCTCTGCGAACCAGCGTATATATGTTGTTTTGACTAGACCTACGTTTACATCTTAAAATGATTTACACCATCATTTACCTCCAACTTCTTCATTCTGATTAGTAGAATTTAGTTCCATCTTCCTGTTCTTCTGTACCAATGCCCTATTACCTATGAATAGACCTGTTACACTATGAGTGAGTTTCCATCAAGGAAAACACTGGTATCATAATGCCAGAACCACCCACAATAATTCTTTCACATAGTGGTTGCATCCAATCTCGGGAATCTAGAGCCAATTGTAAAACAAAAAACAAGTAGAGGGGGGCTAAAGAACTCTCCTTACCATGGGTCCAACGAACAGGCCTCCACACAAGCTATCAAGGAATCTATACAAAACCATTTCCAACAACTAATTTTACAAGGAATCTAGAGACTATTGTCATCGCCTAAGGAATATTATTCCACTTCAAAATTCTCAATCAACTGATTTCTCTAATTCTTGCATTCCAGTATTAACCCAAAGCTTTCTTATATTTTCCTCCTATACCATTGTTTTTTCTTCCTCTAAAATGTATTCATTTCCTTCTCTCTCATGTTCCTCAATGTTTCTCTTCTTGTTCGTGTTCGACAATGCTTGCATGTATTCTTTATTTTTATTTGTACTAAATAGTCTTCCTCAATGTATAATAATGAATTTAGAGAATGTCTTGTTATTGAATTCTCTATTCTAAGGGAAAATTTCCTTCTCCCTGGTTCCTTCAACTACCATGTTCCGAATACTTTTTAGTGCATGGGAGGACACTCTTTCCACCCATCCTCAAGCTTTCTCATGTTTTTCTTTCCAGCTCTAAGTGGTGGTGGGGATGCTATTATGTCAACTCTTTCCACACTCTCCTATTGGTTGACTTTAATTGTCCCAGTTTCCCATGTATCCCATCGTCCATGAATTTTTCTTTTCTTCCTTATGGATAAAGCCAACGTAGGCATGGTTCATTTTTCCTCTTTCCTAGATCCATTAACTAATATGATCATCCCAATTTTTATCATACCTTCCAGCCATTCAAGGATTGAATAAATCTAGTCCAGCTTCCTTCAAATCCCAAGCAACCTCCTTCTTCCAACTCTCGTACATGGGTCCCAATCTTCATGCCTTTTTATTTATAATCAAAGTATATTAAATATTTATAATGAAAGGGAATTGTAATAGGGATATCACAACTCATATTGGAAAATAATTTATTCTACTCAACTCCTAACACCATTTTATAGCTAGGGACAACCCTTCCTAAGATTTCCTAGGTTGGAATTAATTTATTTGATGATATTTAGAGCTAGGATATTTTCAATAAAGATAATTGGAATTATTTCTCAGGGGATCGAGTTTTCAAAGCACTAGCTAAATCAATTGTGCATAGTGTGCTTACATGGACCTTGGAAAAACACAAATGATCAATCTTATACAAGTATTTTTTCCACTTGGTTTGGTTCTTATGACCACTCAGCAAATATTCATAATTTAGTTGAGGTGGCATCAGGGTTAACAAACAAATTTCATCATTCTAGTGTTATAGGGATCTATTAATCTAACTCTAAAAAATAAGTTAAACCATGATACTTAAACAAGAGTGTCCAAATTTCCATCTGATGTTCGATTTTGTAGCTTTTCACTCCAAGATATAAGACCTTCCCTTGATATGGATATATTATATGTGAAGGGGTGTTTTGTTTCATTAATCACACCAAGTATCCTTGATAAACAAATACAAGCTGAAGTCTTGTTTCATTAACATAAATGATCTTAGCAATAAAATAATGTTCTACAGTTCAAGAAGGCATCAAAATTACAAAATAATTACTTATCAACATGGACGTTACTAGGACATAAGTATGTGGACATATTTATACATATATAGACTCAACCTGCAATTGATAACTAATGCAAAGTCGTTTATTTAAATATCAAGGATTATGTGTTTGTTGTGTCTTGAGGAAAACATATATAATTTTGGCCCTATCTAATTATGCACTTTATTACTATTGATAATTCTCTTATCTACATCCTAAATATTCTCGTGTGTGGAGTTCTATTGGAAATTGGAATGATCTAGGGGATCAAAAATAAAAGTGCTCAAAATATCTTGAAACCATCGTGAAATCATAGATAACATCATTTTAATTCCAAGAATGCATGAATTTCCTCAATCTGACATCGTTTGGGGAGGTTATTGTGTTCTAAGGTTTTTGGAAAATAGTCAAAAATTCAACTTGTAAGGTTGACTAGGAAGACCATATGATGACTTGGTGTTGACATCAACATACTGACTGGGAAGTACAATTATCAAATGGGCCAATCCCATGAGAAAAATTGGTACATAAATATTATTTGGCAAGACTGTGGTTGGGGCAATCATAGGCCACCGCATGGCCCTATAGAAAGCCACCATGTGGCATTGGTTCAATAGCTAAAATTGTATTTGTTTGACCAACCGATTTCAAAGGGATTCAATCCCAAGACATCACTTTCACAATTCATGAACCCTATTACTACACTGTTAGAGTTACTTGTTAATACATGGTGGGCCACTTATATTCAAGGGGTTCTATTTCCATGTCTGGTTCTGATGTTGGGGGGACAGTTGATTGGGCGAGCTTTCCTAACTGGCCCATAACCAAGTATAATTTGCTATGGTGATCATACACAAAGCACATAGGGAGGGTGCATGGCACCCCATCCATGCCCTAACCCTAGGTTCTATCTTGAATGTGTAACCACCGATGGAAGGATTGGGAAGGGTGGGCATGTGACACCTTGCACATGCCTAGCCCCCAGTCACATTAAATTTCAAATGAACAGGAGCAGGCTTGGCAGGAATGTGGCCTTTCTCCCACACCCTATGGTCACAGTACTTTCCACCTAACCGATAGAAGGGCATAGAATAGGGGTGTGTATGCCAATTAACCATCCAACAAGTTGTGCCAAAATCGATGGGTTTCGTGGCCAAAAGCACCACCTAGATTTGCGAAGCCCTTGCCTTGCAATGCCATCAAAGTTGAATTTCATTTCTAGTTTTAATAGAGAGACAAAATTTCAAAATAATTAGAAGAGAAATGAAGAAGGAGAACCTAAATTGGCCATTTTTTGGCCTTTTTAACCCAAGAAAAGCCTATACAGGGGTTTTTGGGTGTTTTTGACGTAATAGCAGTGCTATTTTTGCAGTTTGAGCATTGAATGTTGATGTAATTTCATATTCAGAATAAAATATATAGGGCCATGATTGGAAGCTGGACCAGAAGATGTAGCCCAGGAGGGGTGAAATCTATCATCAAATTGTTTTTTTTATGTTTCTTGTCTATTTCTCACCATTGAAACCTGCAAAATTTCACCTAGTTTGTGTGAATTTGCAATATTGATCCATTTCCCATAATACATAAACTAGCTTGCAAAAATTTATATGAAACCTTAAATTTTAATTTCATATCAATTTCGAATCAGAGCATAGTTGTTTGAAGGTTTGACATATTTTTCATTTGTTTTCTTGTATGATTACAAGTGTTGGTATTATGATATAGGCATTTTCCTTGATGGCAACTCACACAGATGATAGTTCTTAGTGCAATAGGTTAACAACAAAGGATTACAGATAAAACTCCAAAGATTGAATAAAGAGAGTGGCTTAAGAAGTATATGCTATTTGACTTTGTCCAAGCAGTGTATACACGCGAGTTAACAGAACAAAAGGCGCGTATACATATACACACACTTTGATATAAGGAAAAGAGCATACATGTTGGAAAACCAAGGTTTTTGTCCGACGTATTTGGTCCAAGGTATTTTGGGTCCAAGGTATTGGTCCAAAGTATTCGATCTGAGGTATGGACCCTAGGTATTTGGTCCAAGGTATTGGTCCTAAGTGGTTTTGGTCCAAGGTATCGAAAAAGGGCCTAAAGCTATATAAGGAGGAGAAGGTCATAAGGCCATGTGTGCAAGTAATGAATATCTTATGAAGAGTGAGATGAAAAGCAAATATGCATGTTATGGGTTTATGGTGCTTTGCTTGATCTGAACTAGGGATGAACCTTAACGGTTGATGGGGGATGAGATCTAATCATGGATCAGGATCATGAGACATAAAATGAATTATTATTATATGGTTTGATCATGGATAGTCTAGATCTGAATGCTAACGCATGAATTACAATGCAAATTTTTTATCTAGGTATGACTAAAGTCTGAAATAGTTGTGTTGTTTTAACTTAGCATTTATAGATCTATACACTGGTTCACTTAGGTAAAAGTTAATATACGTGCTAGTTCAACAAATAAAAGTATCATATACACTATGAAATATGATATTTGAAGTTGCAGTTGGTTCTGGTTGTTATTGCAGAGTTCTGGGTTTTGCTCTATGTTCTGGTGACCATATTCCAGTGAGAGTGATATGAATGTTTAGATTTATTGATTGTGATTTTCATTCATGATGATGGGTTTTTTGTGATTGTTTGTATAGAAGTGGTGATTGTTTTTGGGCTTCAATGTTGTTGATGGGTCGAGTATGAAAATTTGATGAAACGCGAACTTCAGTTTATGGTGTTGTGTTCCAGGAGTATCTAGTCTAAAAATTTATGAAACATGGTCCCTGGAGGAAGAAGTGAAGGTGGTAGCCTTCTGTAGGTTAGAACCTATGTATTGGTAAACATATCAGCTAGTATAATAGCTAGGGGGTTGGAACTCCCTTCCAGTAGCAGTTGGAAAACAAGTGAAGGTTGGAGCCTTCTGTAGGTTGGCACCTACATACTAGTAAATGGATCGGCTAGCACAAGAGCTAGAGCGTTGTAGCTCCCTTCCAGTAGAAGCTGGAGAATGAGATAAGGTTGTATCCTTCTACAGGTGGGTGCCTACATATTGTTATGTGTCTACACCAGTACAATATTGTAAACAGGTTTTTCTTATATTAAAAGAAGACAACAATTGGTGGTTTTTGTCCCGCATTGGGTTTCCACCTTAAATCTTAGTTTTCATGTGTGTTTCTTATGTGTGATGGTTTGTTCTGTTATTACTGCACATGGTTATTGTTTATATGTTTAATGAAGTATTGATGCACTGATTAAAGATCAACATATGATGAATTAACTGAATCATAAGTTTGTTGGATATACGATGGTTGCCTTAAATACAGTTGCGTGTACATGCAAGTTACCTTCATTGAAGTGGCATATATAAATCAGAGTATGAAAAGAAAAATTTATTGACTTGATTAATGTTGATTTGCGCCCCCCCAACCTCTCACTATTATTTCCAACAATTGGTATCGGAGCTAGGTCCTTCAGAAGAAGCTTGATTGCTTGAAGGGAGATCTTTCAAAATGAACAATCACGAAGGCATGGGATCTATCAGACCACCAATATTCAATGGGAACAACTTTGTATATTGGAAAACATGCACTATAGTATATCTTAAGTCACTTCGAACTAATGTTTGTACAATTGTGGAGAAAGGGTACCAATATCGAGCAGCAATCCCCACAGATCCAGCAAAAAAGAAAACATATGAAGTCAATGCCAAAGCTATCAACGCCTTATTAGAAAGTCTATCAAAATCAAAATTTGTCAAGGTCATGCAACTCAACACAGCCAAGGAAATATGGGACAAAAGCATTCAGAGCTACGAAAGTGACTCCTAGGTAAATCATGCTAAACTACAAACTCTCAGTATCCAGTATGAAATTCTTAGGATGCATAGTGATGAAAGCATTTCTAGTTAATTCTTGTGAGTAGATGAGATTGTAAATAATATGAGAAATATGGGCAAAGAAATAAAGGAAGCCACTTTAGCTGAGAAAATTTTGAGATCTTTGTCCTCTAAATTTGAGTCAAAAGTGTCTGCCATATAAGAAAAACATGATCTACAAACTATTACTATGACTCAACTCCAAGGAATCCTAACTACCTTAGAAATGAGAAAATTAGGTCCATCAGATATGAGAGAAGACGCTTTTAAAGCGTCGACAAAGAGAAAAGAAGAGGAAGAGCACAATGAATTAGGAGACATTTCAGAAAAAGAAGAAGAGGTAAATTTTGTCAAGACGCTTCAACGGGGTTCCAGAAGATTCTGAGGTAAGCTACCATTCAAATGCTTTGCTTGTGGTAGAGTTGGTCATTATGCTGCTAGATGCCTTCATGTCAAAGGAAAGATGTATGAAGAAGGTAATAGAAGTTATTATACTCATGATGATAGTGATGGCCTGTCCAATAGTGATGAAGATGATCAAGAAATTAAACTACTCATGGCATATGAAAATGATGCATTAGAAAAGGAATATTGCCTTAAAGAAATCAGTCAACTCAAAATCAGTTTGGCAGAAAAGGATACAGTCATAAACATAGTGACACATCAACTCACTCAAAAAGACAAACACAATGAAGTGTTAGAGTCTGAAGTAGTAAGTCTAAGAAAAGAACTTTAAAATACAAAGACTCTAAATCTTAGATTTGCTAAAGGATCAGAAACATTAGGTGAAATCATCAAAGTTCAGCATTCACCTATAATAAATACTGGTCTTGGTTTTCATGAAGGTGGATCTAGCTCACAAGATGAGGTAAGGAACTTAAATGAAAAATTTGAAATGCTCAACAAGGAGATAAAAGGTCAACCCCATCAACAACTAAGGAAATAAATTCTTCAAAGAAAATCTTTTACTCCTAACTGTGGAAGTTATAATCAGTTATTTCCTTCGATGAATAATGTTGAATGTTTTATATGTCATAATTTTGGACATGTTGCAGCCAGATGCTGAAGTAGAATGGTTCAAGACTGTCACAACGAAATACCACCAGTGTCCAAGTACTTTAAGGGATATTGTATTGCTTGCAATATTTTTTGTGACAGAGCTATTGATTACAATAGAAAGAATATGAAACATGTACGATTCTTTGCATGTAACAAGTTTGGACATAAAGAAAATGAATGTAGGAGAAAATTTTTACCACCATACCAAAAGGAGAAAACATCATTACAATCCAAGGTATTGAAGAAGAAGGAATTGTTGTTAGAAATATGTGGCATAGCTCATTTTATAGACATAACAGACCCAAGGGAAGCTGAAGTGTAAAAATTCAGTACTCCAATTCTCAAATGTAGTTATTATGAAGAGAAGTCGCGTATATATGCAAGTTAGAAGATGCATAGTCACGTATATGGTGTTTTGAAGAAAAAGCAGTGGGACTGACTCAGGAAAAGGGGTCTAATATGGTTCAGTCAATTATAAATTATCTATTTCTAATTGATGATGGTTATAGTTTGTTGATGATATGTGGAAGTGTTTTTGGCCCTCAGAAGTTGTGAATAAGTTGTTGTATATCTGATTAATGATGATGCAAGTGATGATTCTTATTGATATTTGCAATGATCAAACCTGACAATGAACAGTTGGCACAGGTTCGGGGGAAGAGTATGCTTCCAATAATGCATTGTTGGCATTACAATAGAAGACCTTGGTACATGAAGATGCTTATATTGCTTGATCCACATAGTTGTTTGATTTAGGTGACTCTTTTGATAATGGACATATACAGGTTGTTGATCTTGATGCTGATGATAGATGCTGATGGTGGACATCATATATGGTATATGCTAGTTACTGATAACTATCATGGTCTTGTCTAGATTATGGGTCCTTTTTATAAATGTCATGTATACCATTTCATGTAAAGGTCATGAAAAGACCTAATTTGTAACCACACTATACATGGGAAGGATGATTGTTATTTCAGTGATGTATAAACATTTGGTGTATCCCCACTTGGTTTGGATATTGATGTATGTATGATTCATTGGTGATAGGAAGGTCATACTCACATAGTTGAGTTATAGAGTCATGATTTTTTATTGGAAAATATTTTTACAGACTTTGCATGTGCTCAGGGGGAGCATAGATGGTTTACTACGTCTCAACATGTAAAAAGAGGGATCTTAATTAGAGAATTTAGCATGTACTCAGGGGGAGCATTGACAACATAATCTATATCAAAGGGGGAGAATATCTTGGTCCACCCTTTTCCCTTGATGTCAAAGGGGGAGAGTGTCTTGGTGTTGTTGTTTCCATCAAGTCTAAAGGGGGAGATTGTTGGCATTATGATACAGATGTTGCCCTTGATGGCAATTCACATAGATGATAGTTCACAGTGCAATAGGTTAATAACAAAGGATTACAGATCAGACTCCAGAGATTGAATAAATAGAGTGGTTTAACAAGTATACGCTGGTTCACTTTGTCCAAGAAGTGTATACACGCAGATTAACATAACAAAAGGTGCATATATGTATACATGAACTTTCACAAAAGGAAAACAACATACATGTTGGAAAACCAAGGTTTTGGTCTAAGGTACTTGGTCTAAGGTATTTTGGGTCCAAGGTATTGGTCCAAGGTATTTGGTCCAAGGTATTGGTCATAAGTGGTTATGGTCCAAGGTATTGATAAAGGGCCTAAAGCTATATAAGGAGGAGAAGATCATAAGGCGAGGTGTGCAAGTAATGAATAGCTTATGAAGAGTGAGATCAAAAGAAGATATGCATGTTATGGATTTATGGTGCTTTGCTTGATCTGAACTAAGGATGAACCTTAGCAGTTGATGAGGGATGAGACATAATGATGGATCAGGATCATGAGACCTAAATTGAATTATTATTATATGGTTTGATCATGAATAGTCTAGATATGAATGCTAACATGTGATTTACACTGTAAAAGTTCTGATCTAAGTATGACTGAAGTCTGAAATAATTGTGATGTTTTAAGTTAGCATTTGCAGATCTGTACATTGGTTAGCTTTGGTAAAAGTGTGTATACACATTGGTTTAGCACACCAAAGTAGCGTATACATTATGAAATATGATATTTGAAGTTTTAGTTGGTTCTGGTTGTTATTGTAGAGTTTTGGGTTCTACTCTGTATTCTGGTGACAATGTTCTGAATGTTTAGATTGATTTATTGTGATTTGATTTAGTGATGATGGGTTGTCAGTGATTGTTTGTATAGCAGTGGTGATTGTTTTTTAGCTTAAATGTTGTTGATGGATATAATATGAAAATTTTATGAAACATGGCCTTTAGTTTATGGTGTTATGTTCCAGGAGTATGCAGTCTGAAAATTTATGAAACATGGTCCCTTGAGGAAGAAGTGAAGGTCGTAGCCTTCTATAGGACAGTGCCTATGTAATGGTAAACATATCGTCTAGTACAGGAGCCAGTGCGTTGGATCTCCCTTCTAGTAGCAGCTGGAAAACGAGTGAAGGTTGGAGCCTTCTATAGTCCGGTGCCTACGTACTAGTAAACATATTGGCTAGTACAAGAGCTAGGGGGTTGTAGCTCCCTTATAGTAGAAGTTGGAGAGTGAGAGAAGGTTGTAGCCTTCTACATGTGGGTGCCTATGTACCAGTATGAGTATGCACCAATACAAGATTGTAAACAAGTTTTTCTTGTATTAAAAGAAGATAGCAACAGGTGGTTTTTGTCCCAGTTTCCACCTTAAATCCTGGTGTTCATGTGTGTTTCTTATGTGTTATTGTTTTTTCTATTATTACTGCACATGGTTACTATTTATATCGTTAATGAAGCACTGATGCACTGGTTAAATATCAACATATGATGAATTAACTTAATCATAAGTTTGTTGGATATATGTTGGTTGCCTTAAATACAGTTGCTTGTACATGCAAGTTACCTTCATTGAAGTGGCGTATATAAATTAGAGTATGAAAGAAAAAAATTATTGATTTGACTAATATTGATTCACCTGCCCCCCTTCTCAGTATTATTTCCAATGACAAGGTATAATTAGAAAAGAGTAGGAGTGCTTGAGGAACCAAATCCTGAAATTGGTTCAAGGAGGTCACAAACTCCAAAAAATCCACCAATCATGGCACATGAAGAACGACATGACTTAATGTCTAAGGATGAGAGAGATTTTAGAAAGGATTTCTATGATAAGTCTAAGATTGTGAAAGTGTTGTATAATGAGAGTACAACATGGTTGCAACGTGAAATTTGTAATCAACCAAATGGTAATGGTGGTGATGTGAGAAAGCCTCTACCTCCACCTCCTCCTTCATCTCCATCTACGCCTCAAACCTCTCCTCCTTCTTTACCTTCTTCACCTAATTCATCTCATATACTCCTCCTCCTCCATCTCTAAAAGGACATGCTAAGTCTTCTTTGATTAATCTTGATGTTAAGTTTGAATTTCCTATGTACAATGGGGAAATGAATGCTGAAACGTTGGATAATTGGGTTCGTAAAATTAGAGTCTATTGCAGGATTCAAAATATTGTTGATGATGTTACAAATATCAAACTTGCTTCTCTTCACTTGGAAAGTGTAACCATCATCTGATGAGATGCCAGAACTCAACAAGATTTCAAGAAAAGTGGTAAAATTATCTCTTGTTGGAATGATTTTATAACTGCATTAAGAAAGAAATTTTATCCATTAGCTTATATGAAAAAAAAAATATAGATTGGAAAGATTTTCGACAAGCTAAAGGTGAGAGTGTCCAAAGTTACACATAAGAACTTAGAAGAAGAGATTTAATCTTGGGTGTTGATTTGTCTTCACAAGATACTCTCCTAAAATAAATAGGTGGATTACATAGTTATTTGAGATATACTATACTTATGTTTAAACCCACCACTCTAGATGAAGCATGTGTTCAGGAAACTCATTTAGAATCAAGAGGGAAGAATCTTCCTCAAGAGACTAGCAAGAAACCTTCGAAATTTGGAGACAAATGAAAGGGGAAGTTTAAAGGAAAAAGAAAAAAGAATGATATTGTCAAGAAAGAGGGAGAGAAACCTACCTCTAAACATTGTTCAATGCAAGGCCATGATGAAGACCATTATTGGAAATTACATCATAAATGATAGAAAAGAAGCTCAATAACAAGGGGAAACAAAAGACCATTACTACAACTCAACAAGATCTAGGATCTAATTCAGGTAATGAAAACCAAAATCATAGCCACTGGAATGAATTGTATAGGTTCTAATGCAAGGTATATTTCTTCTAGAAAGAATATTGAATCTCAAAACAATGAAGAAATAACTGATCCTTTTCATCTCAAGATCATTACAAAAGATACAAAGGTTTATACATTGTTTGATAGTGGATCCTAAGTCAATATTATCTTTGAAGCAATTTTCAGGAAACTTAATATATAAAAAGAACCTCATACTAAACCTTACCCTTTATATTGGGTATTTGATGATGCCAAATTACAAGAAACAAGAAAATATAAAGTTAAATTTTCCATCACTGCAAATTTTGTAGATGAGGTAGAGCTTGATGTTGTACCACTTGATATTTAAAGGATTGTTTTAGGGAATCCATATTTGTATGAATGAAAAGCCATAATATATCATCATGAGAACAAATATCATATTTTTAAATACGAAGTTGAGTATATTGTTAGAGCATATCCCAGGAAGATGAATTTATCTCCTATTACTGTTGGTCAGATGAAAAGACTTGTAAATGCTAGTAATAATTTTGTATTGTTGATGATTAAATCTAAAGATATTGATGAATCTAAAAATTTCATAGGATTTGATTCTAACCTCAAGAATCAATTGGTTGAAGTTGTTAACACTTCTGAAAATATGTTTCAGGAACCTGAAGGATTACCTCCAAAAAGAGGAATCCAACATGAGATTCACTTGTAGTGAGATCCACCACTTCCAAATATTGGCATTTATAGAATGTCACTTTTAGAGAATGCAAAGATCAAGAAGAAAATTCAAGAGTTTCTTGGAAAAGGGGTCTCCTGTTTTATTAGTTCCAAAGAAAGAGGGTACATGGTGCATGTGTGTGGATTTATGAGCTTTGAACAAGATCACGGTAAAGAATCGTTATCTTCTTCCTTTCACTGATGATTTTCTAGATCAGTTAAAGGGAGATGTTTACTTTACTAAGTTAGACTTGAGAAGCGGTTATCATCAGATAAGGATTGTTGAAGATAATATCCGGAAAAAAAAATTCAAGGCAAGACAAGGTTTATTTTAATGGTTAGTTATGTCATTTGGGCTTTGAAATGCACATGCAACATTCATGGGAGATATGAATGGTGTGTTGCGACTGTTTCTTGGTGACTTTTTCATATTCTACTTAGACGATATTCTGATTCTCAGTAAGGCTCATGAAGAGAATGTCAAGCATTTGAAACAAGTGTTAGATGTCTTGAAAATGGACAAGTTGTATTTGAAGATATCTAAATGTGAATTTGGGAAAACCTATTTGGTTTATTTGGGTCATATTGTAGGAGGGGGTGAATTGAAGAATGACCCTCCAAAATTTGATGTCATGGTGAATTGGCCTAAACCCATCAATGTAATAAAAGTTAGGAGATTTTTTGGAACATCACAATATTGGGGAAAACTTATTGCTAACTTCTCACTCATTGAAGAACTTTCATGCTTTGACAAGTGTGAAATGAATATTTAAGTGGGGAGGAAAGCAACAAAAGTCCTTCGACAATTTGAAATAGAAATCACTATAACTCCAATTCTAGAACGTCCATATCTTAAGAAACCATTTTAAATTTAAACTGATGCAAGAGAATATGCTATGGGGGCAGTTTTGATATAGAATGGTAAGCCAATGTTTTCATTCTGAAACCTTACCAATACAGTAATTAAATCCCCAACTTATAATAAAAGTTGTATATTTTGGTACAAACAGTGAAGGAATGGAAGCCTTATTTGATTGGTAAAGAAATTATTATTCATACTAGCCATCAAGCTTTGCAATATTTACAATTGCAAACCAATCTACAACAAGCTAGACATTTCAGGTGGATGGGATTCCTACAAAAATTTCATATGGAAATCAAGTATAAGAAAGGTATATACAACAAAGTTGCATATATGTTATCAAGGCCTATTGTTAATGCATTTATTATTCATAAGCATAACTCAATAATGCATGAAACTTATATTGAATAATATGCTCAAGATGATGATTTTAAAGTTGTTTATGAAACTTTGTTTTAGGGAAATCATGTTGAAGAGTTGGATTATCATGTTCCTAGAAAGTTGTTGTATCATCTTGGAAAGTTATGTGTTCCATAGGGTGAAAGAATAAATATTATAAGGGAATGTCACACTTCTCTTATTTCTAGCCACTTTGGTGTAGGAAAAACAATTGCTCAAATTTAGAGGAATTATTATTTCCCTTGCATGAATGAAATTATTTCAAGATATGTGAAAGGATGTTCCATGTGTTCTTCTAGCAAGCCAAATAATAGGAAATTGGGTTTGTATACTCCACTTCCTATTAATTCTCATCCATGGGAAAGTATTTCTATGGATTTTATTGGGGTACTATCAATGCCCTGGAAAGGTCATGATTATCTATATGTTGTTGTGGATCATTCCAGAAAAATGTGTGCATTGTTGTTATGTAAGAAACATGTTACAATTGAACAAACCACAAATATGTTCTTCCAAAATGTATGGGTTCACTTTGGATTACCCACTTCTATTATGTGTCATTGATATTCTTTGTTTTCCAGGAAGTTTTGGTCAAGTTTATTGAAACTCATGGACGCAAAGTTGAAGAAGAGCACCACATTTAATCCACAAAACGATGGCCAAACAAAAGTGGTAAACATAAAATTAGTGTGTCTCCTTCGAGGATGTTATGGTAAGCATCCTAAATTTTGGGATGAGTATTTGCATTACATCCAGCATGCCTACAATCATGCCAAGCATTCATATACACAAGTATCTCCATTTGAAGCTTGTTTGGGTTATTTGCCAAAGGATCCTTTGGATTTCATATTTGGTAAAAATATTGTAGTAGATTGACATAGTGATGTGGACAAAGCCAAGCACTTTATTGATAGATTTAGTTTATGGATCAAAGGGTACAAGACAACTAGGTACAAGCAAAGGAAAGTACAAAGAAATACATGAAAAGCTTCAGTTTGATAATGATTTCCAAGTGGGAGATCAAGTTTGGTTGTACATCAATAAGGAAAGACTACAAGGTGAAGGTAAAAATCTCAAGCCAATTAAATATCATCCTTTCAAAATCTTAGAGATGATTCATAACAATGCTTTCTGATTAGATTTTCCCTCTTACATGCAAATTTATTTTTTTGTGAATGTGGAAAATTTGAGATTGTGTGAGCCTCCAATGGTTGATGATAAAAAATAGAATGTTCAGATTCCATCTATAGATGATTTTTCTACTAAATATTTAAATGGGTTTCATGAAGAATCAATTCTTGATAGGAGAATAAGGACTTCACGCAGAGGTAATGTGGAGTACCTTCGAGTGGGGCTCAAGGGTACCAATCCAGGTAAATCAAGGTGGATTGAGATCGACAAAGTGAGGGAGGTGTAACCTCACTTAGTTTCTGGGTAAAAATAGACTTTGGGTGGTCCACAAGCTTCAAGTGGGGAGGAATGGTCCATGGGATTAAAAATATGCTAAAATATAAAAGTGCTCAAAATCTCCTAATGTTGGTGCCAAATCACATATCTCATCGTTTAGATTCCAACGATGCTTAAATTTCCTCAATCCGACATTGTATGGGGAATTTATTGTTTCTTGAAGTTTTTGTCAAATAGTAAAAATTCAACTTGTAAGGTTGACAGGGTAGATTGTTTGATGACATGGAATTGATGTTAACAGGTTAACTGGGTGGTGAGATTGTCAGAGCGATTAATCTTGTGGGGACACTTATAACATAATTATTGGTTGGCATGATTTTGTTTGGGCTAATCATAGACCACTATGTGGCCTAATCAACGACTAACATATGCCCCTGTAGAAAGGCACCACATGGTGTTAGTTCATTCCCCAAAATTTTAATTGTTCAACTGACCAAGCTTAGAGGGATTCTATCCTGAGATCTCAGCACCAAATGTCACACACCTTACCACTACACTGTTAGAGTTTTGAGTTAATACATGGTGTGAGGCTTATATTTAAGTTGTTCTGGTTTCAATGTTTAGGGTGGGGCCAAGCTGGGGGGCTTGCTCGACCCACACAACCCTAAGTCATATTGTTTTATGTTGACCATGTGCAAAGCGGATAGAGTGGGGAATGTGACCCCCTACCCACGCCCTGACCCTAGGTTCTATCATGGACATGTAACCACCAACAGAAGGATCGGGAGGGGTGGGTGCATGGCACTCTTCCCATGCCCAGCCCCTGGTCACATTAAATTTCAATTGACTAAGAGCAACGTCGGTGGGGGTGTGACCTTTGGTTTGTGCTCCATGGTCACATTACTTGTCACGCAACTAAGGTAAGGGTGGAGAATAGGGGCATGGAGGCCAACTAAGTCTTTAGAAAATTACACTAAAATCAACAGGTTTCATGGCCAAACGTGCCACTTGGATTTACAAAATGTTCACTTTGAAATGCCACTAAAGCTGAATTTTGTTGGTAGTTTTGACAGAGGGATGAATTTTTAGAATAGTTAGCAGAAAGATGAAGGAGGCCTAACTTGACCATTTTTCAGCCTTTTTGAGCCCAAGAAGAGCCTGTACAAGGTTTTTTGGTTGTTTTGGACATAATGGAAATGTTATTTTTGCAATTTGAGCATTCCATATTGATGTAAATTCAAATTTGAGCATATAATATAAAGGGCCACCATTGGAAGCTATACTCAAAGACGTAGCCTAGGAGGGGTGAACTTTGTCATAAAATTGTTTTTTTACGATGTTTCTTCTCATCTATTTTTCATTGCTAAACTCTACAAAATTTAACTTAGTTTCTGTTATTTTTCAATATCGATCCATTTCCAATAATACATAAACTAGCTTGCAAAAATTTATATGGAACCTTCAACATTAATTTCAAATTAGTTATGATAGTGGTCACTTGGAAAAGGAAAACTTATAGTAGATCCTTCTTATTTGCAACATTCCCATCATCAAAGAACATTTGGGAGTATGTAGTCTAGGTCAAAAACCCCAAAATAAGAACCTTTCCACTTTAAATGAAAAATTGAAGAACTACATGTAAGAAATGCATATTGTCGAGTTAAAATGGTCCCAGGCATTGGCTAAAAACTTGGGAAGACTATAACTTGTCATTCTAGTGATAGAATTAAGCATGAGTTCCATTGCCAAAAAAAATGTCGTAAAAAAATGGATCCATTAAAGTAAGTTCTAGAAATTTGCTTTCAAATGTTTGAATAGACCATTAGAACTAAGCTTCTAAAATTGAATAAATAAGGCATTGTGGTTTTTTTCCTAATTTGTGTAAAATGGGAAGTAAGGACTATGGAATAAAATGTTATTTGTAATAATACATGTTTAGCACTATAAAGGATTGAATATCTTATGTAACAACTAGGATATAATCTTAACTTATTGTGATCTATAAGTTGGCTATTATCTATGAAAGAGATTAATTATAAATATGATTAAAG
Source organism: Pinus tabuliformis (assembly GCA_031772625.1). NCBI lineage: Eukaryota > Viridiplantae > Streptophyta > Pinopsida > Pinales > Pinaceae > Pinus > Pinus tabuliformis. The sequence continues at coordinate 1,244,262,455 of CM062817.1, read as the reverse complement.
AATGGTGAAGATTAACCTAATAAATGTTGACAATTTTGATGAGCTAGGATGTTATACATCATTTTGTATTTATTTTTATGATAACATGAAGGCTCAGTACTAGAATCCTAGACCTTTAGTTCAATTACACCGAGTAATATTGACTAAGAAGTTACTAGTATATCATACTGTAATATATAGACTACATTGAGGACTACAAAAATGAACTATAAATGCTCTCATTTATTGAGTTTCTTTGATATAAATGTCTAGGCATAAATGAGGATGAATTTTATAATTAAAGAATTAGTTGTGTGGATTGGATGTGTTAAGTGTTGCTCATAAGTTCAGTGAAGGATTGGATAAAATGAAAATTGGTGTAACATGCCAGGATGCATGTAATGCCTTAATGGTTTCTAGTTGAACATGTTGGAACCAAAACTCTTGGATTATGTAATTGGTTATGTAATACCTCAATGTGACCATAGTAAGTATAGGAAACCTAAAATAGAGAAGCAAGCTATGAATTATCATAATCATTATATGTAATCTAATTGTAGCAAGGAGATGATGCTAAAGTTGTAGTGCATTAGGTTGTTATAACTATGGTTGCAAATAACAAGAATTAAGTAAGCAGGGTTATGTAAATACCAATATTAAAATGAGATACATTCGTAAACATAAAATGAGAGTGTGAGCCATAAACCCTCAAAGATGAATGCAAGGTAAATGATGGGATCCAAAGGCTATAGATATACCAAGGAATGGTAAAAGAAATAGAGGATGTAGGTGGTTAGTCTAGTTGAAGTGAGTAATGGGAAGATATGTGAAATAGGGTACCAATGATGTTTAATTCTATGATATGTGTAGGCATGACAAGGTTTTTCTCTTAAAACCTTATCTTGTTTTTATGTTATGAAATATTATATGTGATGTGTTTTTAAGGCATGTAAACATTAAATATGCTAAAGATTAATATATGTAAGATATGTACGTACCAATAGGATATTGGAAAAAATATGTAATGTGTATTCATACAATCTAGTTAGCATATGTGTGATGCTGCATATTGAATGATAGCGTTATGTTATGAAATATGTGATACGCATGACATGAGGACTAGTCATGGTTGTTGAATTTTTTATGATGCAATTTCTCATGAAAAACAACCTCATAGAGGGTAGAGAAAGAAATAAGGAAAGTGTGAGTTTGTTATGAGTTTGATGTAGGAATCATATAAGATGCTAGAGTCATTAGTTGATCATGTAATATTTATCAACAATGATGCCAACAACCATACAAGGAGGATAAATGGTAGGTGTGAGAGTATTGGACATGGCCATGAATGTGAGATGATGGATATGTATATTTATGATAGATGATGATCGCTAAATCTAGAGGAATAAGGGTTATACTATTATGGTGACTCAATATCCCTATGACATTCCTTGATCATCACAAGCCATTAAATATTAGAGGTTGCTAGTGTTACATCCTAGTAATAAGGCTGAATATATTTTGTGACTCTTTTTCACATGAAACCCTTTGGTAAGATGGATTACCCAAAGGAATTTTGAGCAAACAAGGGGATGTTTGAGCTTGTAAACATGAGTGCAACAAGGAAGAGTCCACCTGATTGAATCTTCTATGAAGTGCTTCTATGATGTGCTTGTTGGCATCAAGAAGGAATTGGGTATATGCATATGTCAAAAAATAAATGATATAAATCTCACCCATGGTAACCATGTGAAGTAGAAAATATACTCATATAGATAAGTATTCAAAATATACTCATATATAGTTTTTTGTATAAATACCTAACCTCCTTCTAATACACGAAGGGAGGAAGAAAACAATGGAAATTATTGTTGATTGCTATATAATTTATTTTTTTCTATAATAGAAATCCTCGATTACTTTCACTCAATGTCTATCTTGTGATCTTGTGACTAAGTATTGTATAATACCTCGTCTGAGGAGGTAGGAATCCCTCCTTAGCATGACATTGATATGTATAATTATCAAGTAGCTTAGTATTTACAATTTTGGTTAAATTACAAATAGTTTACATTATTGTTATTCGTTTAATTTATCTTTCATTATAACTTTCTCAATTTCCTTTTACTACAACTCATAATTTCCTTTTTTTGCAACTTATTTAATTTCCCTTTGCTGCAATTATGATATTTGTTAATGTTGTAATCACATTACTTGCTACTACAACTCTGAGTAATTTAATTCTAGGAAAGAGTTATTGGGTTAATGATTGGTTGAGGGGTTTTCTTATTTCTAGACAATCTAATTGTTTCTGCAACTTTGTATGTTGCAACTCACCTATATCTTACTTTTACATTGTTTTGAATAATAGCTTATGATTGAAAATTTCTTCACATTTGAATATTTTTTTTGGGTTATTTTCTCATTACACATTGCATCCTAGGCACATGTCATTGCATCTTTGTTACAATAAACCAAGAATATCATTATACTAGAACATGTAACTTTTAGTAAATAGTGTGTTTCCTTTTCTACAAGTGTGATTTACTTTTCCTATAATTTACTTTCCTACAAGTGTGCCTTATTTCCTACAATTGTGGTAATGTTTGCTACATTGGTGACTTGTGAAATCATCTCTATCTTGTATTGTGACCACCATCATATTACTACAATTTCATGACACATAAAAAATTGTACTAACATATATTCTGCATGGTAGTTCATAAGTTTCAAATGAACCAAGAATTGGCAATTTAAATGAACAATTGATCAATCACTCCCTAAGATAATTAGAAGTAATTGAAAGGTCCGTTAATATGTTTCATGTGTTTATTGCTAGTGAAATTGAACATACTTATGGAGATTTTTGTCTAAATTGTAAATATATACTTATGGTAAATTAATTTTTATTACGATTTTGATAATTTCTTTTCATACATGTATCAAATTTATAAAACTCAAAGCTCTTTTATTTTCGCTATAATTGGTTGATCTATTGAATTTGTAAAAGGACCTACACGAGAAAATATTAAGATAATGAAATAGAAAGCATCTTCATAGTTAATTATAACACTCAACCTCATCAATTCAATGCTTCACTATACCCTAAACCCTACATAACCATTTTGCTTTGTTTTATTCAACATTTCTACTCTTTTGCTTGTATGATTGTCCACCATTTGGGATTACATTGTCGGGCTCAACACAGTGTAGCTCTGTCCTAAATTTTTTTACGCACTTCCACAACAGAGAATTTAATGGGCGCATTTTCACTTAGGTAAAACAAGGTGTTACTATTTATTGCATTTCCTCAGAAGGAGTTTCTCACTTGATTTTCCTTTCCTACGAACATGGCTCTGGTAGATACTACCACTTGTTTTTTTTTCTTTCCTTGCACTCTTAGTCTCTGTCTCTAGCGACGAATATGGGTTTTGTTGATACCCAAGTTTCAGACCAGGAGCAGAGGATCGATGGTTCACCTTTCATCAATCGTGGTTGGCGAGACCACCACGTTGTGCTCATTGGCTTAATTCCAGGCATCATTCTCTGCTACTAGGCAGTTAACATTTCTTGATATTTTGTGTTTCTTTATTTGTATAATTTCCTAGCTAACGTGATCATGGGTTATCAATTTTGTCTTCAACGATATTCTAATTCTGTTTGGTAATGATTCCTTGAGTGTTTATGGGTTTTTCCTTACAGTGAAGGGTGAGACGGGTGTGGCCCATTATTTCTATGGAAATGGTTTTAATAATTAGTATGAACACTTACATGTTTTACTCATAGAAAAAGTGTCCTCACCACTAAAAAGGGACCTCAACCCCTCATTTTCCTTTCCATTTTTAGGTGAGGTTATCAACCCCCTTTTGGTTATATGCCTAATTTTTCAAATTTCATTTTATTCTATTATTCCTGTTGCGATTCTAATTCTTTAAAATGTTTGTAGCCCCTTCTCTAGCCAAGTCATGAAGTGGAAAAGCATAATTTTGTTACTAAGTTAATTTTAAGATTATTTTTCTAGGAATTTATCTTTCACATCCTCGTTTAAAATCATATTATTGTATTTCTGGTGTCATGCTCAATTATTAATTTTGGGGTTATTTTTGCAAGTATGCACAAAGTTTTTCATCTCCTGCTCCATCCTTTGGAGGGTTAGTTTACCACTGACTAACAATTCTCCCAGTTTTCGCAGTTTGTGCCACTATTTCCCCTCTTGTTGCTAGATCTGACACTTGAGATTTTTGTGTAGCTACGTTTTGTTTGAAATATGAATGGTCCCCTCAATTTTTGAATCAAAGTTATTTTAACTTGGCCAACTACAATTAAGATAATGTCTAAAATTTTTCGTTTACTTGACTAGTTACTTGGTTCAATGTAATATATACCTTTAGAAGGATAAGTTTATTTGCTGAGAGTATATTCTAACTGTATGATGATAGGCATGTAAATAGGTACTTCCTGTCTATTCGACCAGATTAATGTAATTTATTGTTGTTGACTCTTTTGTAACAATGGAATCTTATCTTGTATATCAAGAATGTCTAGTAAGGTCTTATATTATGTTAGGTCCCTATATTATTGGTGCAACCCCTTATTGTTATTAGTACAACCCCCTTATTATATTGTTGTGCCCATGTAGTCCCCATATTGTTATTATTGTGACTCATAGAATCCCACTATTGTTATTATTGTTCCCTTACATTATTATTGTTATGTTGGCTCTGATTATATTGACCCCTTAGACTCCTATATATGGAAAGGAGGTCTTGTCATTTGTATCATCCAAGAATTGTTCATTTGTGTAATGTAAAGGAGGTTTCCCCCTTGAAGAGGTTTAATTATAAGGCGTTCATCTATATTTTCCATCTTTTTGTGAGCTGGTTTCATAACATTTGGTATCAAAGTTGTGGATTCTAGGTTTTTGCTGCTTGAAATAGGTCATCGTGGAATTTTCACTATAAATTTTTCGCTACAAAGTTTGATAAGCTAAAACAAAAACCCATTTTATAACAACTCAGTATGAACCTTGCATCCAAATTTCAGATCCTATCTTGCTATGTTTTAGGAGATATAGTCTCAAACATTTATGGTTTCTGTAGGCTCCTGAATTACAATCTAAATAGGTGATCTTGGGAAAATCATCATAACATTTTCTATGAGCATCAAATTGCAATTTCGTCAAAAGCTATAGCAAGAAGATAGACTTTAGTTTTTTGTGTATCGGTTTCAGGTCCTAAGGTTGAAACAGTGACATGTGGCACTTTTTTCAAGATTTCTCTACTGAACGAGTCTATAATCGGGTCATCATGGGATATTTGACATAATGCTTCCTTACATAATCCAATCTTGATCATACCTTTGGGGCTAGAAACAAGACTCAGAGGGCTACTACAAGAGGAAATTTTAGAACTTGTAGATCTGAAATTATAGAGGTACAATCATTTCAAGGTCGAGCACCTAAAATCAAGAAAAAGCGAGATGAGGAAGTTTGATGGCAAGGATCCGATAAATTGGATACTACAGATGGAGAAATATTTTGATACACATGGCATGCCACTGTTACAAAAGGTATGTATTGCATCTTATTATTTAGAATCTGACCATACCTTGTAAAGAATTGGCAAGAATTACAACTCCTCAAACTCTCAAGATAGAAGGACACATCAAGAAGAAAAAGGTTCAAGAAGTGAAATATCACATTGAGAAAGAAGAAATGAATCTGACCATATCTTTTAATGCATTGGCCGGAATTACAACTCCTCAAACTATCAAGATAGAAGGACATATCAAGAAGAAAAATGTTCAAGAAGTGAAAGACCACATCAAGAATCAAGAAATGAATCCGACCATATCTTGTAATGCATTCGAAGAAATTACCACTCCTCAAACTCTCAAGATAGACGGACATATCAAGAAGAAAAACATTCAAACAGTGAAATATCACATTGAGCATCAACAACAAGTTCTCCAACTTTTAAAGGACAACGCCACTTTGCTTCAGAATCGAATGAAACAACAGGCACATCAACATCACAATGAAAGAAGTTTTGATGTAGGCGATTTGGTATTTTTACAGCTACATCTCAAACAAGAAATTTGTGAGAAGGAAATGTTGCCAATATTACATGCACTTAAGAAATGGTGACCTTACCTAATGGGAAGACACTTCAAGGTAAAAAATGGATCATGATAGTCTTAAATACCTTTTAGAAAAAAGATTATCTTTAGAAGAATAGAAAAATGGGTCACAAATATGTTGGGTTGTGACTAAATCATCTACAAAAAAGGGAAGCAAAATGTTCTTGCACATGCACTCTCAAGAAAGGATGAGGATGTGGAAGCTTTGTTTTGTCTTATTTCTATTATCCAACCAAATTGGATACACGAAGTGAGGGATCAATGGAAGAAGGACGAAGAAGTGTGGCGACTCATTCAAAAGTTGCAGAAGATCCCAATTCAAACAATATTGCCAGAACTTTACAAGGAAGGAAAAATCATATTGGAACTTGGAGCATTCACAGAAACAAGAACCCGACAACTATGAAATCGATCAATTTCAGAGTATCTCATCAAGTGGAAGAACTTACCCGCTGAGGATTCCACATGGGAGGACAAGAATTTTGTACAGAATCATCAGAAAATACTCGAGCGTTGAGGACAACACTTTTTGAAGGAGAGGGGCATGTTAGGTCCCTATACTACTAGTGTAACCCCTTATTGTTATTAGTACAACCCCCTTATTATATTTTTGTGCCCATTCAGTCTCCATATTGTTATTATTGTGCCCCATAGAAGCCCACTATTGTTATTATTGTGCCCTAAAATTATTATTTTTATGTTGACTTTGATTATATTATGACCCCTTAGACTCCTATATATACAAAGGATGTCTTGTCATTTGTGTCATCCAAGCATTGTTCATTTGTGTAATGTAAAGGAGGTTTCCCCTTCAAGAGGCTGAATTCTAAGGCGTTCATCTATATTTTCTATCTTTTTGTGAGCTGGTTTCATAACATATTAATACTAAGTTATTTTCATTTCCTCCATTATGGATTCCTAGCATGTATTCAAGTTTTCTTTTTTTTATTCTACGATTTGATTTGTGTATGTATTTACATTCTTTACAACATAGTTTTAATATATCATATGCATATACCTATTCACCAATAGAGTTATGCGCACAAAGTTTCTAACCAGAATAGTGGAAGAATCATTTGATGAGCACATTGTCCACCCAACCATGAAGTATCCACCAGTTCCCCCAAAGCCAAGACTAGTTTCTAGAAAAATCTCAAAGAGATAAGAAACCTCTTCATCTTATCAATAGGTATTTTTCTACCTTTATTCCATAATTTATTTTTTCATTTGCGGCATCCCAATCTTATGGAAACCTTTTTTTTTAAAGCCCACTTTTCTCTGTAGCAGTGCTTTATCCTTCAATATATTTAGCGTCTTTCTCAAGCTAGAATATTTAATAGATCTTTTTCTCCCATCCATTAAATCCTCACATTTTGGAAACATATGTTTCCAATGGAATATTTATATGAATCTTATGTATGATTGAGATTGGAAATAATCTCTTTACTCAAGTGTCTCATTCCAAGTAATTTTCCATCCTAAATATTTGTAAATAAAATTTACTTATTTCATAATCAATTTACTATATCTTGTTCATTTGCAAAAGTTATGGCATTTCCACCATCCAAAATAACACATTTTAGTCTAAAAATAAAATATTTATTTCAAAAGAAAAGTGATATCACATTTCCCCCCTGCCTTTTTATTTACATTTTCCTCGTGTTTAGTTATCCATATTATTCTTTATGGAACAATGTTGGATAGTTCTTCTACATTTCATATTCCCACTCCCATGTAGCCTCTTATAGAGTAAAATCATTCCATTGCAATTTAACCTAAACGCCAGCTCAAATCCAGAGCTAGATATCTTTCTAGTCTAGAATACAAAGAGGTTTTGCCAAGAAGTCTCCTTCAAGTTCCACCTGTAGCATTTTCCAATCAATAATATGATAATTATCATCTCCATATTTATTAAGTACATTATGAGCTATCATGTACATTATCAATTTTAATGTGATAGGTTAATGCTAATTGATAAGCTATGGGTCCAACCTAGTCCAGAATTTAAAATGTTCCAAAAAACCGTGGTGCCAATTTTGCATAGGTTCCCATTCTTAAAGTACTTTTCCTTGGTTCACCCTCAAATAAACATGATAACCAACATTGAATTCTCTGTATATTCTTTTTTGTCTGCATAGATTTTCCATCTATCCTATGCAGTTTTAATGTTTTGTTGAATCCTCCTTATTGTTTGTTCCATTCCCTGCAAAGCATCTGGTCCGAGTATCATCCTATTCACTGGTTGAATCCAACTAAGAGGATTATGGAATTATCTGCCTACATGTCTTCAAAATGACTCATTTTGATGGAATCTTGGCAACTATTGTTGTAAGAAAACTCAATTAAATGTAGAAGATCCTCTCATTTAGCAGGTTTGTCCATGACATACATTCTCAGCATGTCCTCTAAAATCTGGCTAGTCCTTTCAGTTTTTCCATCTGTTTGAGGGTGATATGTCATGTTGATATTTAATTTTGTTCCCATGCCCCAAATAATGCCTTCTAGAAATTTGAGGTGAATTTGGTATCCCTGTCTGACACTATCATCTTAGGTACTCTGTGTAACTAGAAAATATCTTTCATGAAGATATTAGGATTTTGTGTCATACCGTAACTGAATTGTACTGGTATGAAATAAACTTCGTTACTTAGAGTATCCACCACTACCATGACGAAGTCGTTTTGCCTTTCGGTTTGCAGTAATCTGGCAATAAAATCTAAAGAGATTATTTCCCACTTCCATTTTGGAATATGTAGTGGATTCAACAACCCAACAGAGTGTTGATGTTCAACCTTTACCTATTTACACTCTAAGCACTTTAATAAATATTCAACCACTTCCTTTTTCATACCTAGTTAGAAGATTTTGTTTTCTGATTGTTGTGAACATATTTTGGTACCCAGGATGCCTTGTGTATCGTTTGTTATGATATTCATCAAGTATAAATTATTTCAAGGCATGTACATTGGGAACATACAATATTTTCTTTTAAATCAACATCTTTTTAGAGTTTTCTACATAACCATGGGTGTTAATTTGTAGTATTTTTTAATGAATTTCTAAGTATTTTGGGTCATTGGTTATTGAATTCCTAATTTGTTCCATCAAATATGTATTTGTACTACTAACAGTCACTTCCATTAGAGTGTAGGCATGTCTACTCAATGTGTCTGCTATCTTATTTACCTTCTCTTTTAGATGTTTTATGTCGAATTCAAATTCACTGAGGACCGCCATCCACCTCGCCTACCTAGAATTGAGATCTGGTTGACTAAAAAGATATTTCAAGACAATATGGTCAGTTATCAAAGTGAATTTATTTCCTAACAAATAATGCCTCCACATTTTTAAGACATGAATGACATCAACTAGGTATAATCATATATAGCATAATTTCTTTCATGATTTTTCAACTTCCTTGACTCAAAGGCTATTAACACATTGTCTTGCATTAAAAATCCCCCTAATCCTTCAGAACACACTTTTGTTCAAACTATACATTGTTTATTCAGGTCTGCAAGTTTCAATATTAGAGCCACTATGTGCAAGTGTTTTATTTTATTAAAACTATCTTCACATTGAGGAGTCCATTTAAATTTTACTCATGTTTTCTATAATGTTGTGATAGGATATGCTAACTTTGAAAATCCATATACAAACATTCTGTAGTATCTAGTAATTACCATAAATGACAGGAAAACAGATATATCCTTTGGTATGGGCCAATTTACCATGGCCCTAATATTTTCAGGATCCACTGCTAAATCTTCCTTAGAAATGATGTGATGTAAATAATGTATTTTGTTTTTCTATAACTCACACTTATTGAATTTGGCATACAACTGATGTTCCCTGAGAGTTTGCAGCACCAACTTCAAGTGTTCCTTATGTTCCTCTTCATCTTTAGAATATATTAGAATATCATCTACAAATACCAATACATATTTCTACAAATATTTGTTGAATATGTTATTCATTAGACACATAGAGGTTTTTGGGGCATTAGTAAGGCCAAATGGTAATACTACAAACTCGTACTGACCATATCGGGTCGTGAAAGCGATCTTATGAATATCTTCATTTCTGATTCTCAATTGATGATATGATGTTCTTCAGTCCCATTGAAAAAATGTTTTCCCCCCTTGCTTGGTTAAATAGGTCATCAATACGGGCCAAAGGGTACTTATTTTTTATGGTTAAATTGTTTAACTATCAATAATCAATGTACATTTTGAATGTTCCATATTTCTTTTTAAAAAATAACACATGAACCACTCATGGTGGCACACTAGGCCTAATGTAGCATTTATCCATCAACTCCTGTAGCTACATCTTTAGCTCCAATAATTTAGATGGACTCATCTGATAAGGTGATATAGACACTAGGGTTGCAGTGCATACCAAATGAAAGGAAAATTGTATACTTTGTTAGGTGGTAAACTAGGAATTTCTTCTGGAAAAACATCTATGAATTCCTTAAGAAATGGAAGGGTATCTGAGTTTTGCTCCTCACTTTATTGTTTACCTACTTCTACATGAACCATAAATAATCGACACCCATTCTATGCATTGTTTTTCATTTGGAAATATGAGATTTCTCTAACTCATATGGGTTTTAGCATGCCCTGAATTATTTGAGTTTGTCCTTGATGATTCACAAAAGTCATTGTTTTTGCTAATAATTTTATAATGGCTTTATGTCTTTCTAGCCAGTCCATACTTATTAGTATATCATACAATTCTAGGGGAAGTACATTTAGGTTCACTGTTGTTAAATAACTATTTAGATTAATATGAAATTTCATTACTTGGTTGGTTACCCTTGTGTTGGTGCCAGTTCTTAGCTGTACCAGCTAGGTAGTTCTATATTTTTTAGTTTTTAATTTCACTTTTCCACCATCTATGGTCCAATATAATTTAAAATAGCCTTGAGATCAATTAAAACAGAAACAATTTGATTGGAAATAGTACCTTATATTTCAATCATTGTGGATTGATGTTCTACTTGTACATCCTCCAAGGCTGCGCTTATTCTAGGAATATTCCTATCAAGGTCATTCATTGTAGTGGCTTTATATACAACTTTCATGTTTTGTATAGATATGGAATTATGTGGACAAGCCCTCAACACTTGAGTGGTTATTTCTCCTTTCCCCTATTTCTCCTTTTAACATTTAGGTCCATGGGTTTTGACGCCACTTGAGAGTGTGTCTGTTGACTTATATTCACCTTAATGAACTTTTCTCGTTGATGGTCCTTACCAAAATTCTTAAGATATCCATGTTTTTGTAACTTGGCTCCCACTATAGACTTGGTTCTATCCTTGTTCTGCCAAAATTTAGGGCCTTTAGCCTTATTTTTGAACTTCTAGTAACACAACCTAACCTTCCTTACTGTTTCATCCATCATCTTCGTATTTCCGAACTTAATTCAATCCTTGTACATAGTAGGCAAACAATCCACAAACTGCAGTAACTTGGATTTTTGTTCTTTAATGTAAGGTACGTACCACAACAAATTGATAAAAAATTTGCATAGGTTCATCCATCGTTATTTTTCCTAACCTTAATTCATGAAACTCCTTGGCACGATCATCATAATAACGTTCACTTGAATATCAATTTTACAACTATTTTTGGAACTCCTCCCAAGATATTGTTTTTTCCTCAATCAAATGCATACTATTAGCCTCTTCCCACCAGAGGGTAACTTTACCTTGGAGCTAGTAAATGGCCAATTTGGCCTTCAAGTTTCTCTCATATTCGTAGATATGGATGTATTTAGTCATATTAAGTAGCCATGCCTCTACATCCTCCTTTGTTTCCCCGTCAAAAGTAGGGGGCTTGAGTTTCCAGAATTCCCCTTGTAGTTTTCTTTGTTTCTTTCTATTTTGCTTCTAGGATATCTTCTATCATACTCTCTCCCACTTTTAGATTGTTCCAATTTTGTGTTTCTTCTATTTCCTTTCTCCACATCGAGTTCTATTTTTTATTACTAGAATTTTGAGTCAACCCTCTAATCATTATTTCCTTCTCTTTGCTGGCCTTTAACAAACATTCGTTAATTGTTCTAAGGTAACCTTGTTCTCCCTGTAAACAACTGATAATATCCAACAACTCAGCTTTTTTTATCTTTTCCATTCCCTAACTCAACATACAATCCTGCACCTTTCCTTATACCTAAAGGAGGGTCCTCTCTCATTTGTTGTTACCATCCTTAATAACTATCCTACACAAAATAATACAACCACATAAAATAAATTAGCTATACATTATTCAGTCATATTTACATTCTACACCGTATATCTACCTTCTCTACTTAATTATTGTGGTAGTGGTTTCATTAAGCCCCAATTATTGAACTTGAGGGGCTCTAATACCATATGTCACAACTCCCATTTCCAATACTTTATTTTTTTATTTTATTTTTTATTTATATACATCTGCCTTTCTTACTCTTATAATAAGACTCTATCATGAATTTATATTCATGTTTTGCATGGTGTGATCTTCTAGGTCACTCATCATGTTTATATATAAGCTCATGCTTGGTTAACTACATATATGTCTTGTTTGTCCCCCTCTAAAAAAGCATGTAAGTGGCACAATTCTTACAAATGAACTATATGCTACCTAAAGCGTCATTTATGAATATTTAACCCAACTATTTCACCTAATTCTCCATTTAATGCAAAGTGGCAAGTGGGAAGAAAGAACAAAACAGAATGTGGGAAGAGGTGGCAGGTGGATAGAAGGCGAGGAGAGGTGGCAGGCTGATAGAATTTTCAGCAGCAGCCAAACTACTTTGGATATCAGAAAAATAGATAAATATTTGAAAACTACACTTTGGATATGATTCAAGAAAATTACATTTGAAAATTTATGAGAATTGAAACTTTGGATATGATTTCAAGAATTTGTATATGAGAATATATTTAGAAATGAAAATTCATTTGTCCAAAATTATATCAAACAAAGCCGGCGACAAGACCTCCATTATATAAATCAAATATATTATTAAGTTAGGCTAAAATGTTGACAAACATATGTTTTTAATATATAAATCAAATATATTATTAAGTTAGGCTAAAATGTTGACAAAGATATGTTTTTAACGGTGAACATCTACCTTAATAGCCATTCAACGATCTATCGAACGCATCCTGGCCAGGACTAATAGCTAGTGTGGCCTATAGCTATATATGTAGAGTATCATTGAAATATAAGTTACATTGAATTGAATTGAATTGAAATGAAATGGAATATATTTATAATAAAATATCAACCTCTTCTATGCATCCTATATATTTATCAAGTTTTGGGGAATTTTGTGATGTGTTAAGAAAAAGGGATTATTAAAACTAAAATTTCATTTCTAAGTTCCATTCAACCCTTGAAGTCATATAATTACTTATGGTTGATATCATTATACAACTATTCCCATTGTATGATTTTAGAGGATTGTTAAGTTGTTTGATTCTTACTCTTTCACGAGGGATTGTATTTGTTTGTATTTTTACAATTCAATTTCAGGATGTCTAAAATTTTATGGAAAAAAGTAGATAAAAAGACAAAGCTAAAACTAGTACTGGTGATAAAAATACAAGGCTTTTAAATAGCCTAATAATTAAGAAAGAAAAGGGTGGAAGAAGATATATTTGCGTGGAGCATGTGGATTAATGGAATGCGTATGAAGGTTGAATCATTAATAACCATATTTCTTATGCTGTTGTCGAGTTAAGTCTCCTGCTACAAAGCGAATATCAAACCTTTTAGCACTTATTATTTCATGTATCTTTTTGTTTTTCGTATAGAAAAATGTCCATTCAGGTAAAATCTTTTCTCTCTCAGCTTCTATCTCCTCAGACTGTTTCTCCAATTCCCGATACCGGGCATCCGCTTTTTCAGAATCGCGTTCTAGTTCTCTGACAATTTTACGCACTTCCTCTCTTGATTTATTCATTTCCATCAGCGAGTTGTCCAAAATGCCAAATCTCTTTTTGCACCGGGAGTAGACCATTCGAGCGATCGACATATTTTGTTTTTGCTTCAAAAGATTTTGAGCAGTTCCAACAATAGGCTGATAGTTTGCCATTCTAGCTGTAAGTCTTTTCTCGAGTTTTGCTAGCATGTCTAACCAGACCAAGTCTTCTGGTTTGATAAACTCTTCATTCTTGGCTTTATCTGCATGTTCATTTGGTGAAGAATCCTCCTCCATCTCAGAGTCATAGCCAGGTTCTGTGTTTTCTCTTTCAGTTTCATTCTCTGTGGAAGTGTGATTGTTACGGCTACTTGCAGGCACATTGGAATTTTCAGATGATTGCAATGTGGTCATTTCAGATTGATTAGAATTAGAGTGCTCCGCTTTTGCAGACACATGGGAATTTTCAGATGATTGGAATGTGGTAATTTCATATTGATTAGAATTAGAGTTCTCCCCTTCTGCAGACACAAGGGAATTTTCAGATGATTGCAATGTGGTCATTTCAGATTGATTAGAATTAGAGTGCTCCCCTTCCGCAGGCACATGGGAATTTTCAGATGATTGCAATGTGGTCATTTCAGATTGATGAGAATTAGAGTGCTCCCCTTCTGCAGGCACATGGGAATTTTCAGATGATTGCGATGTGGTCATTTCAGATTGATTAGAATTAGAGTGCTCCACTTCTGCAAGGACATTGGAATTTTTAGATGATTGCAATGTGTTGATTTCAGATTGATTAGAATTAGAATTAGAGTTAGAGTTAGAGTTAGCATTAAAATTAGAATTAGAATTAGAGTGCTCCTCTTCTGCAGGCACATTGGAATTTTTAGATGATTGCAATGTGGTCATTTCAGATTGATTAGAATTAGAGTGCTCCCCTTCTACAAGCACATCAGAATTTTTAGATGATTGTTTTGTGGTCGTTTCAGACAGATTAGAATTAGAATTAGAGTGTGGCACATTGGAATTTTCAGATGATTGCAATGTGGTCATTTCAGATTGATTAGAATTAGAGTGCTCCCCTTCTGTACTATCTGTTTTGAGTCAACACATTTTGTTTCCTCGTTACTACTGCACACCTCCACCTACAATATAGATATAAAATATGCTCCACAACCTGTTAATAGGAATGACGAACGCTATATACGCACACATTCCCTACCGTCGTAACGTTCCAACCCATGCCCATGTCGATTGCCGCAATGTTCCAACCATGTTATAATGGATAATTAATTAATTTTCACCATGTTATTTAATATTTTATTTTTAATAATTTGATTGTTGTAATTGTAAAAAAATCTCTCAATAAACTAAATAAACTAAACTTATCTCTAAATAAACTAAGTGTTACATATTAGCCTTTGTGCGCGTTAAAGTTTCAAACTATGTTCGGGGAAAAATGGTATAAAATTAAGGTGCTTTTTCTGAGAGATTTTTCAACGATGTACTACTCTGATTTAATTAATCTTAGACTCTTGAATAATAATCAAGTAGACTATTGAATAATAATCAATTAATAGTTAATAATAATTAATTAGTGATGCAATCCCCTCACCAACATTTCATATTAACTGTCACCTCCTCTGAAAAGATTGCCTGTCACATTTTCCTGGGTTATGAAGCCTTTGATCTTTGAGAAGAACATCAGTCTTGTTTCACTGCTCAGAGTTTGCTCGGGAACGGCCGCCAACGATTTCTCAAATGACTCCCATTTCCTCGATGATTCTGCCATTCATAATGGCTTTTTATAGTTGTTAAAGTAATATTAATGTTGTTAGAAGTATTATAATTTTGGTTTTATGGTAGATGTATCACGTACGATAAAAAAAACTTGGAGTTCAAAAAAAAAATGAAAATAACTTTATTATTTTAAAAGCTTTAAACTCTTACCATACACAATGCTAATAAATTTGCAATTGAAATATAATTGCTTTGATATAAAAATAAATTACATTCAAACTTAATATGTTGCTAAATCATAACATTGAATCATGTAAAACCAATCTTCAAAAAGAAAATTTTATTGGGGATTAGAATGTAAGTATTATTATGTTATGATAAACTCGAAATCATAAAAGTAAATTAGGACTCCACGCGACTTAAGATGTAAGTTTAGTTTTGTTGGAAAAATTCTAAATCCTTTAGGCTTAATATGTGAGTATTGCTTTTCCATAATATTAAATAAATGAGGTAAAGACATGGATTAACCTAATAAGTATTAAAACAATGTATCAATTTTTCTATTAAATCTTTAAAATAGTGAATAATTTAAAATATTTTTTATAAATTCATTTTTATTAATATAATTTATATATCAAATTTGTTATAAAATTAATTAATTTATATATATATATATATATATATATATATATAATAATGATACATATTGCATAATTACATATAATTAAAATATTTTAATTAAAATTTATTTTAATTTTGAATGATGATCACGAAGATGAAATAAATATAAATGTTATTTTCATTCCAAAGGAATTTATTCCTTTCTACGCATGATTGATGCAAAGTTTTAATATATATATATATATATATATATATATATATATATATATATATATATATATATATATATCAAGTATCAATTGTGTCAACTCCAAATTGGAATTACACATTCCATCGTATTAAAAAACACTTATTTAAAATGTTAAATATACAATTTAAAAAACAGATAATTAAAATGTTAATTATACAATTTAAAAGACACTTAATTAAAATATTAACTCTATAAATTTTTTTTTCTTTCAATAAAACTGATATTAAAATAACATAAATGTTTTACTTTATTTCTGCTCTATTTCATGTTATATAAATAGTCGATATTAATGTTTTTTATATCAATTTTTTTTAATTAATGTATATATTGTATTTTATTATAGTAAATTTGGAAAACTTACAGATTTCTTTATATATAGAGAGTAATTAGGTATTTTATTATATTACATTTGGAAAACTTATAGATTTCTTTATCTATATATACAAAGTAATTGGAAAGAAAACAATAACTTTTTATATAAAATTATTTTATTTAAAATTAATTATATAAATTTTTAAGTTATATATATATAATTTAGGAATGTTTAATTAGTTTTTACATTATATATCTTTTATCTAGGATTTATTATAAAGAAATAATATTGAAGTCATATAAGTACTTAGAATACTAATTTGAACCATTTTCTTTTTTTTTAAATCGAAATTCTATTTATTCATCAAAAGGAAAGTACATAGTTTTTAAAAATGCAATTAATATCACCCTCACAAGATTTGTTGACTAGAGCTATCACCATATGAAAAAGAAATAGTATAAAAACTAAGGGACAAGTCAAAATCTTAATAAGCTATAAACACTAAAAGACAAACAAAACCAGAA
The DNA here is from genome assembly GCA_031772625.1 of Pinus tabuliformis. NCBI lineage: Eukaryota > Viridiplantae > Streptophyta > Pinopsida > Pinales > Pinaceae > Pinus > Pinus tabuliformis. The sequence goes on along the minus strand of CM062817.1, from coordinate 1,244,244,970 downwards.
GAACACTTGAGTCTATACATAATCATCAGAAGTAATGGATGCTAGATTATCTGGCCTAGTCCCTAGAGGGGTTGGACGACGATATAAAAACTAAACATGTTCCTTGAAGTAGCCATCCATGTTTCCAGCTTCTCAACCTTTTCAGGTAGCAAATTTTGTCCATGCCAAACCACCACGATCCTTTCTCTCACATGGCATTGAAAGTAATGCAATTGATTTAGTGTGGTGATGAAAACCTCATGTTCTCCCTTCGTGGTCTAATCACAAACTTCCAGGTGATCCAGAATAGTTTGAAGCAAGTCACGATAGGCATCAGAGAAAAGTTATCGACCAGTTCCTCCTACGCGTCCTTGCCAATGACTATGACCCTGCACACCTGCTCAAGCCTGACGTGCTACACTACCTCTCTTGACAACACTAGCTTCACACCCACCTTGCACTGTGCTCACATCACCTCTACCTCCACGGGCTCTCCATGTCGATTAGATCACACCACTAGCATCAAAACAAACCTACTTTGGATGCTCTGTAGCCCATCCCTCTCATGCCACCTTCATCTTGATGTCGGGACCACCTTAACAAGTCGAAGCTTCCCTTTTACTGGGGCTGGGAGTGAGAATTACGAGACACATGATGTATGGTGAGTGCCTATGGAAACGCTCCCAAAACAGGACAAACACCAATCTGCAACACCTCCCGACAATCCTTGAAGAAAAGCGGGCATAAATTCAGCCCCAAATTATCAAGCAAAAGCCTACTCCTGAGAGATGGCAACCACCACACACCAGACAGGATAGTTGCAAAGAATCCTACAGGTAATAAACTCTCTAGCCAAACTGAAGCCTCTTCTTCTCCTCTCACAGGGGAAGCATCTGGGCACAAAGACACTGACATAAGTACTAGACACCAGATCAAAAACACGTGATAAATATACCCTAAAAAATTTATACTCATCACAATCACCTTTAGACCGCCCTTCCACCACCGAGCCCAATTTTTTCTCACCCAGTGGAGCGCCTCAGGATTATAGGGTAAGAACATCGCAAGCATAAGACCCAATTGATAGTCGATGAACAAAATACAGAGACCCCACCCCAAACACTAATAAGACTCAGGGATAAAGATAACAAACAAGGTAGAAATAGACACAAACGCTGACCAAATTACCATGTAGAATTCCCTCAAACCATTGACACAAGCGAGAAACCAAATACTAGGAGAGATACTTAACATTTTTAGTAATCGTTCATGGTGGAGGAGGTGAGGATGGCATCTTCTACATGACTCCCAAACTACCTGAGTAGTAAAGAAACCAGATAGATTACCATTACTGAGACCATAATCTACCAGCCACCATACCAGTACAACAATATGACAATTTAGAACCTCGACGATCATGATAAACCAAATTACCATACCCAGACACATTCACGTAGAGAGTAAATGAGTTTTTGCACACAAGACCGTTAAACTCACCTTACACCTTACATTATGGGAGAATAGGCTATCTATCCTCATTCCCATTTATCGAATGTATACATTCATTGCACGGGCATTTAGCACCTCCATGTTCGTCACCCCTATCTTGAAATAAATTGAATAAACTTTAATAATAAAAAATAGAAATATTAACAAAAAAAAATGGGCATTTAGCGCCTCCATGTTCGTCACCCCTATCTTGAAATAAATTGAATAAACTTTAATAATAAAAAATAGAAATATTAACAAAAAAAAATGTAATTGTTAATTTAATAATTAATAAATAAATGAATTCTCTTTCTTTTTATAGATAAATGAATTTTTATATAACAAAAAAATATCATTCTTTCCATTAATTATATATATATATATATATATATATATATATATATATATATATATAAATAAATATAATTAATGTATCATATATCAAAGCCCCTATATATTAAATAAATTAAATTTATATAATTTGTTTTAATATTTTAGTTTTATCTATATATCTATATATGGAAACGCATTTTTTACGCTATTTACTATTTTTAAAATTTAATAAATAAATAAAATAATGTAAAGACAAATTGAGTAACATAATAAGTATTAAAATAATGTAAAAACAGATTAGTTAACATAATAAATATTAAAATAATGTATTAATTTTCTATTAAATTTAAAAATGTGAATAATTTAAAAAAATAAAATTATAAATTCATTTTTATTAATATGATTTATATTTAATTATTATAAAATTATTAAGAAAATTAATTACATAAATTTAAGTTTAATTCATATTTAAAGGGTTTTGACACATCTTCATATATTATATATGATATATTCAATATATATAATATTGAAAAAATGATATATCTGTTTTAGTTAGATAATTAAAATGTTTTAATTAAAATTTATTTTAATTTTGAATGATGATACATTAAGATGAAATAAATCTTAAAAAAATACACAAAACAAAATCTCAAATTAAAAAAAAAAAAACAAAAAACCATTTTAAAATGTAAATAATGTTTTCACTTTAAGGGACTTTATCCCTTTCCATGCATAGTTAAAAGTTAAAATAGATAGGTCTCTCTACTCACACACCTCATGTATCAATGGTGTTCAAATTGGAATTACACATTTTCTCCTATTAAAACACAATAAATTAAAATATTAAAATTATAATTTCTTTACTTTCAATTATTATTTTTATATATTTATATATTTATGAACAAAATTGATATTAAAATAATTAAAATAATATAAATATTTTATTTTATTTATGCTATATTTGATATTATATAATAAGAAATTGATATTAAATTCTTTTAATTAATGTGAATATTGTAGTTTATTATATTAAAGTCGGAAAACTTATATATTTATTTAGAAAGTATTCTAAAAATAGATAATATTTTTTTATGTAAAATTATTTTATTTAAAATTAATTATCTAGTTTATGAGAGATCTTTTGGCCTAAATCACATGATTTTGATTTGATGATGCATTTCGAACCAACCAGTGTGATTCATCGTCAGGATAAGTTGAAGAAACGGATCTATGTTGCATGTTAAATAGACAGAGTAGAACATCCAACGGCTATAATTTTTGACCAGGCAACGACTATATTGACTAGCTAATGGCTATATTTCACTAGGAAATGGCTAGTTAGACCGGTCTCACAGAAAAAGGAGCATAACTGTATTTACTTAAAAATTAAAAATTAAAATAAGTTAAAGTAATGGATTTAAATAATTATTAAATTAATAGTTAGTTATACTATTATTAAATTAAAAGTTAATGGGAAATATGAATTTACATAAAAGGTATTAACAATTTGATATTTATTTTAATTTTTATGATGATGATGATGATGGTTAACGTCCACTGAGACCAAACAATGGTCTATCGGACCTAAAGAAACAAATTATTTATTTTGATTTAAGATTTTATTCCTATGCTCAAAAATCTTGGAGAGAAACCTCCCGAGCTCACTATAATTTTGACATCGTAAAAGGCTAGGAAGGTCAGTATTGTAACAAAGATTGTGAAACTAAGATGTAATGTGGTTGTACGTGGGGCACTCTAAGAGGAAGTGGTTTTCATCCTCGATGTTCCTATTCTCACATATATGGCAGATCCTTTCCATCCATGGCGTTTTAGGAACTGCCCAACGAACTGTTTCACTATGGAGCTCATGAGAATTTGTTCTAATCTTTGCTATATTAATTCTCTTCTTTGAGCTACTTAAAATAGAGAGATAATTTTGATCTTCTAGGGTGGGGTTGATGACCTTCTAATAATAACTTAATTTTATTTTAGCTGCTAAATCTTTCTCACACCACATTTTTCTTTGAACTTAGAAGTAACAATATCTTTAATGTTATTTATGTTTTGCAATGCATCATTTTCATTGATCTCCCAATAGTTTAACCAGGCCCTGGTGTCTTTATGCCACCCTCGATTGAGCCTTAGGTGGTTTTGGCTAGAATTTAAAGCTAGCTTAGGAAGTCTATGATCGTCTATGTTATTGAGTTTGTGCTTGTACAACAGAAACCTAAGCATAGCTAGGCTCTCAATAGGAGAAAGACCTGCTTCTATAAGGAGAATAGGATAGGGTATATTACTTTTAACTTTCAGGTTATAAGTTATAAAACGCTTCCATATTTGCTCAATATTTCTCCATGATTCTCTAGAGATGCTGCAACCCCAAACCTCACATCCATATAAGATAATAGGCGTGACTGAAGTTTCAAATAGGAACTTTTTTTTATCCCACATTACGAGGTTTTCTATTTTACAATTATTTTCAAGACAAAAATAAGCTTTCCAACCCCCATTAATCCTTTTCTCAATGCTATGGTTCCAATTGAGCTTGTGATGAATATCAATTCCTAGGTACTTGTAAGAATACACTTCCTCCAAGTTATTATTGTCATACATAAAATTAGCATAAGTGTCCTTCTTGGATTTGATAATCATAACTTTTGTTTTGTCAGTTTTAACAGTCATACCCATGGTAGAGTACAAGTCCTTAAGAAGCATGAGTTTCTTATCAAGATCAGATGGGCACCTTGCCAAAAGAATAATATCGTCAACATAAAGAAGAAGGATGACGAATATCCTAGCTAATATCGTGTCATCACATCCTGCTTCCTCTAAATAGCCTTCGAGCTTATCGATGTAAATGCCAAATAGGGTAGGGGAGAGGGGGCAACCTTGTTTAACTCCGATGTTACACTTAATATCTTTCGACCAAACCTCATTGCTCTTTAGCTTGGCAACTATATTCTCGTATAACCTTATAGCGGCAGCTCTCAACTTGAGAGGAACCTTTAGCTCTTCTAATCTATTCCAAAGGTTGTATCTAGGAACTGTATTGAAAGCCTTTCTAAAGTACACAAAGCAACAAAATAAATTGTATTTATCATTACCACATTCCTCCACAATGATCCTAAGTATAACAAGGTGGTCTATTGTTGAGTGATGCCTTCTGAAACCTGCTTGGCCTTTAGCCCGCTTACCTTCACATTCAAGCCATATGCTTAACTTCTTTTCCAAAATACTACCATATAACTTGGCTAAGAGAGGGCTGATCATAATTGTTCGATAATTAGAGGGGTTATTTGTATCCCCACTTTTAAAAATAGGGATAATGAGGCTCTCAGTCCAAGGTCTAGGGAACCCTTGCTTAACTGCTTGATTGAAAAGCTTGTGGAGGTGGGGGATGAGGACATGACCTCCAATTTTTAAGATTTCCACTTGGTAACCTTCAATGTCCTTAGCTTTCCCATTAGCGAGGCGATTAACCCCAAACTTAATGTCTTCTAAAGAGAAAACTTCTTTCATTTTGAGAAGGGTTTCCAAATTATCCATGACATTTGGAGATTCATAAAGCTTGTTAAGATAGGAATTCCAATCGTGAAGAGCAATTTTATTATTATCCTTAGTCTTCCTAGTTAGAATCTACCTCCAAAATTTCTTAGGAGCTACCTTAGAGAGGTGTAAGAGATTCTCCTGTCTTTGACGAATGTACTGCCTCTTTCCTTTTAGTTAGGGCTTTGTATATTTTTATCTTATCCATTTTAAGAGATTCATCAACAGCTTCCTTAATTGCTCTCCTCGCACTTTTACAATCTTTGTCATACCATGGATTGGTTTTGCTATTTCTTTTATTATTTGAAACTTCAATTGAGAACTTGTTAATAGAATATGAGAGGGTTGTAGTAAAATTATGATAGAGGTCTTCTATGTTGTCTATACTAGATAAAGGAAGCAAATTAGTTTTTAATTCATTTAGAAAGAGATCATTTTTATTTCTATCAAATATTAAGTTCTTTTGGCTGTAAGTATTATTTTCTATGGGAACTCTATGCATGACAAAATTGAGAGTTATAACTAAAGGCCTATGATCAGAGTTAGGTTCGTGGTCGTTTAAGATGTCAAAATTTATTATTTCGTTGTATAATTGGGCATCGGAAATAACGTAGTCTACAACGCTGCTACCAAGTCCATGGATGTAGGTCATTTTGTTGGAATTGGGCCACTTCTTTAGACCGTTGCAAATTATGAGATCCTGAGCACTACAGAGCTTGACTAGCTCCGAACCAAACCAATTTTCCCTGAGGTCTTCAGAGCTCCTTTTGTACCTGCTAGCTAGAGTAGGGTCTTCATCTAACCAAAGAGGATTAGGGTTGGAATGATTGCTTAGAATAATAGCTTGGTTGTTTGAAGTTAGAGCATTAAATTCACCTATTAAAAGGATATTACCATCATTCCTTAGGCTAGAAATATCATTCTGTAAACCATTGTAAGGGTTAGGTTTATCTATATTCTTCTTCTTATAGAAGTTAGAATTGATGGGGGGAAAATAACATATTGTTATGTAGGACTTTTTATTATTAATGTCTTTGATCTCTATCCAACTATATTGGTTGTGAGGGTCGTTTTTATAAATCCTAACATGGGGGAGATGTTCTTCTTAATGTAACATGCTATTCCCCCAATGCCTCTACGGGAGGATCACTTGTTCCAGGTAGACCATAGCGTAAAGCCATCTATGTTAGAGACCTTAGATTCTTCGTGCTCCCAAGTTTCAACAAGAAAAATAATATCAACATCATTTGAAATCCAACTTAGCTTGGGGCTTTTGTTCCATGGGAAGCCCCGACAATTCCAAGAAAGGATCCGGAGCATGTTTAATTGCTATTGATTACTATCTTTTTGGTTTCTATCTCAAATAAAGGCTTTTCTATTTTTGATTATTGCCCATTTTCCTTCCTTTCTAGCTTCTTTTACCTTTTGAACCTCCTTTCTTATTTTTGCTTGATCTTCTGGAATGAGATATTCATTTATGAATATTCCCATTCCTTTTAGACTCGAGGTTTTACTAAGTATGTCGTGCTTATGATCAGTGGAGCTCACCTTTATGCGGATTAGTCTTCCTTTATTCTCGGTTAATTTCCACAACCTTGTTGCTTCTGTGAGACACACTATTTCAATTTGTAATCTATTACGTAGTTCTGTCTGGGCTAAGGCTAAAGTATCCTCATCTACTTCCTCTTTTAAACCAAATATTATAAGGTTTAAGGCCCTTTTGTTACATTCGTGGTCTAATTCTATTAATTTTTTCATTTCATATTTAATTGGTTTGATATCTAACTTATCTACCACATTATTTAGGGTGAGGGGGCTATTAACTTTTTCTTCTAGTTCTTTAATCATGTCTTTCATTTTAAGACTCTCTAAAGTATCAGCATCTCCTTGCTGGGATGGTTGGCTAGTATCTTGGTTTTGTTTTTCTATAAACTGTAATCTAGTCTCCATTGCCTCCATTTTATTCTCCAGTAGTTCTATTTTATTTTCTATTTGTTTTTGGATCTTGTCTTCAAGAGATGCGAATTTATTTTCTAGCATGGCTTCTAACTTTTTTTGTAGCTTGGCTTCTCTTTCTTCTCTACATTTCTCTAAAGACTCTATATACTTATAAAGGCCTTGTAGAGTAACTGTGCTAGGTCTTCCCTTGCTAATCTTTGGTAACTGTGGCGAAATATTCATACTTGAAATTATATGAGCAAATATGTATTAGAAAAAGAAAAAGATAAGGAATGTGTGCACCTCATATCAGAAAACCTGACTGTAGATCGCCCGTGCCCACCGCAACCCGCAGACTGAAAAATATATGCGAAGAATATATAGAGTATGTTTTTAATTCTTTCACTGAGCCTTAGAACTCTTTCATTGAAGAATATATGAGAAGAATATATAAAGTACGTGTTTAACTCTTTCACCGAGCCTCAGAACTCTTTCACCGAAGTATATATATATATATATATATATATATATATATATATATATATATCTAAAATAAAATATTACAATTAATTAATTTAGCTAAGAAAAAATATTTATTTAATTGTTAAATTGTTTACTTCTTTTTAATTATAAATTAACATATTATCATAAATCGATTTCAATATCAAAGTAATTATTACGTTAAAATTTAAAATTTATAATATAACTAATAGCTTAAACTAAATGCTATTAAAGTCTCTTATACTATATAAACAACCCAACAAAGAGGATCAAATAACAAAGGTAAAAGAGAGATGGCTAGAGGATAACAAGGAGAAAACTAACCTATAAGAAAACTAGAACAAGCTATAAAAGGGAGGGGAGGAAGAACACGACTAGGAAGTGAGGGCTGGGATCCAACAACTACTGATCTTCCAGCAATCTTCTCTAGTGAGATTGCTCAGCCTTTTTTCAATCTCAAGGGCTTCCCTAAATTTACAGTGATGGAACTGCGAAACTCTAGTAAGAACAGTGGCCTCTTTGATACAAACATGGCTTGGGTTTCTTTGCATGCTCTGCTAAAGTGGAAGACTTCTTGGAGCCTATATCTTGTGGTCATTGTGTATTTCTATGATATTTCTATTTTGGAATTTATTTGATGAGCGATTGCAGTACACATTTTCTTAATGAAACAATCAACGTGTTGACAAAGGAATTTCAAGTCTACCATCAGAAGAGTACACCATATCACCCATAGGCTAATGGGATGGTAGAAGCTTCTAATAAGATATTGGAGAACATGGTTCTCCTATGTTTAAGGTCAACTGCGATCCGTTTCTTCATGCAACATAGATCTATTTCTTCAACTTGTCCTAACGATGAACCACACTCATTCGAAACGCATAGACAAATGAAATATCATATGATTTATGCCAAAAAATCTCTCAATATGGATATATGTAATTTATTTTTATTTAATTTAATTTATATATTTTTAACCAATTTTACATATATGATTCAATTATATTATCTAAATTTTATTATAAAGGAATAATATTGAAATGCCCATAAATATTTAAAATATTAAATTAAAAAAAAATATATATATATATATATATATATAGAAATAATAAAAAAAAAATTGTAATTTAATAATTAATAAATAAATAAATTATTTTTTTTATTAAATAAATGAATTTTATGTAACTAAAAAATATATCATTCTTTCAATATTATATATATAGAATGTACCATATATTTTCATGAGCTGGCAAAGTGGCTAGTTTTTGATCGCTAGTTTTTGATCCTGATTGTATCTTATGTAATTTTTATATTAATTCAATATAATACTATGAAGATTTTTTTCTCTGAAAAGAATGTACCATATATTAACATGTATCAAATTCCTTAAATATTAATTATAATTAATTTTTTAATAAAATTTATATATAAATTATATTAATAAAAATAAATTTTATAAATTATTTACCATTTATAAATTTTAATAGAAAAATCAATGCCTTATTTTAATACTTATTATGTTAATCTATGTCTTTACATTATTTATTTACTATTATAGAAAAATAATACTCACAAATTAGGTCTAAATAGTTTAGAATGTATCCAACGAAACTATACTTACATCTTAATTCTCGTCGAATCCTCGTTTTCTTTTATGATTTTAAGTTTATCAAAACACAATAATACTTACATGTTAGTCCTTTCTCAATTTGTTTTTGAAGATTGGTTTTACTTGATTCAGTGTTATGATTTAGCGCCTTATTAAGTTTGAATGTAGTTTATTTTTAGATTAATAGAAATATATTTTAATTGTAAATTTATTAGCATTTTAGTTTAAAAAAATAAAAATAATAAAATTTTATTTTTATTTATAAAAGTTTTTTTTAGGATACATGATACTGTTAGAACAAAATGAGGGTGATGGTGATGATGCAGCTGCTACAGCAACGAGACCAAATTGGTCTATCGTACCATATAAAGCCATCCTAAATGATGAGTCAGGGAGAAAATGGAGTAGTTCGAGGAAATGGGAGTAGTTTGAGAAATCAACGGTATGATGAAAGGTGAAAGGCGAGATGATGATGCATAATATATGGTGTTGCGTACGCATAACGGAAACAAAGGTGGTCGACAAACAAATGTTGCCGGCGTTTCGAAGGGTCTTCGGAGTCTTCACGAGTGGGCACCTTGAGGTCTCCAAAAATTCGCTAGTTTAGACGAACATCAGCCACCACAACGGTTTCATCACTTACATTTCCTCAAATTTGGCTGGCCGGATTTGTGGCCGTTATTGGGCCATGCTTAGATTTTTGTACGAAGAAAACCAATTTACATATGTTTCACATTCAGAAAAATACAAACTCCAATCATATTCAAATCAAAATCCAATGTCACTTGATTTTGGAATCTCATCTAGGGAGAAATACCAAAATAGAGAGACGATTATCCAACAACAACTACTACTCCTCAACATTTCAAATCAAATAACGTCAGCATTATATAAAAATATAGGTAAATTCTCAACATTTCAGATCATCTAATCTCAACATTATATTAAAACTTCTATGTATAAAATATCTTGCCAAAGATTTAAAGACTTCCCAAATAAAAACCACACTATTGGATCTTTTCCCATATAAAATGTTAGACCGAGCATCTATAAAGCATTCAACTATAGTGCTTTGCTCCCTCTAAATATAGAAAAACATACCTTTTGAACAGTCAATTCCGATTTTGGATTCCCCAATAGATAGTGTCTCATTACTAAGCCATCCTAAAGCGACTATCTCATTAGTAAGCCATCCAAAAGCGGCTATGCCTTTCGAGCTGCCGTAAGGGCTAAGGTGGGCTGAGAGCTAAGCTCTATATATATTTCGTATTGTATTTTACCAATCTATTTAATAATTATTATTGAATATAAATACTTTTAAATTTTGAAGTAAAGGTGGTTAACCAATTTATATGGTTATAGATGAGTATGTATAGCATTACATTTTATTTGGTTTTGATTACGTATTAGTTTGTTTTTGAGAAAATTTATGTCACTTATTTATAGTTTAACATTGACAATTTAATTTTTGTTTATTTTTTATTATTATTTAAATTTATTTATTTGTAATGTGATTGGTTGAAGTTTTATTATAAGCTTTTAGTAACTTTCATTTCGATTAGTTACTAATTTTTTATTTTTAGTTTTATTTCTTTTTTATTTAACTTTTTTATTTGGATTTGTTTCCAATTTTTTATTATTTCTATTTTCATGAAATGTAGTTTTTTCTCCATATTTTCTGTTTAAGAACACTTATTATTATATTAAAAATATATTTTATTATATATGTATATATATATATATATATATATATATATATATATAAGTGGTTATATCTAAATATAAACAATATTAGTTAATTATAATTTTTAATTTTTGGTGATGATATTCAATAAAACAACATTTTATTATTTGCTTTAGTTTTTTGATGAAATTTTAGTCTTTATTATTTTTTAATTTAATTAAGCTATATTTAAGCTAAGATGTACTTACTAAATACACAGCCTTTCCTAAGAATGAGATTTGCAACATTAAGTTTTTGTTTAACTTTATTTCCCATTAACACCTTTGTTAAAAATGAGATTTACAACATTGGGTCTTGGTTTAACTTTATTTCCCATTAATTTTACAAATATAAAAATAGAATAAAAAATATATATTTTTTAAAAAAATCCACACAGAAATAGAAGTTCCTAGCTACTCAATTATGAAAAAACGTAACAAAATAATTTTTCCAATCATAAATGAGTACCCCTTATTTTGTTCTTTTCATTATAGGTAAGAAACCATTATGTAATGAAACTAATTAAGAATTTCTACTTCGCCCTTTATAGAGAAACCTCCTTCCAATGACATAATTTTTTCTTTTTATTCTAATTTTATGTCTAAAGCTAAAGAGAGAAATGCAGTTGAAAATCTTCAACTTTAAATTTAAAATCAGCTATCTATATTCGTGAATAATTAGTAAATAAATTGATAGAAAATATTCGTGAATAATCATTAAATTAATCGATAGAAAGAATTACCAATACATGCAGAAATCTGTTGAGGTTAACCCTAATTTCGAAAATAACTCTTCTGTTAGTACTAAGAACCTAAATTCGAAATTAACACCTCTGGTAGTACCAAGAACTTCTACTTCGCCCACTATCTAGAGACCTTTCTCTTTTATTCTATTTTTACATGGGTAAAGCTAAAGAAGGAAATGAAGGTAAAGAGTTTGAGCTTTAAATTTAAAAGTAGCTATATATATTCCACAATAATTATTAAATAGATTGATAAAAAAAAATATTTTTTATTATTTTATTTTATAATCATTATTAAATACAAGGAGCTACTTTTCAATTTCAAAGTCAAGATTTCAACCTTTTAATATTATTGAGAATGTGATTTGCGACAATGGGTTTTCGTTTAACTTTAATCCTTATTAGCTTTACACACATAAAAACAAAAATTGTTAGAAGGCGGTGTCGAAGTAGAAGTTCCTAGTTAGCTTTATTGGATAAGAGTTATTCACTTATGACGAAGAAACGAAAGAGTTCTTTTATTCTTAAGTGAATAACTTTTATTTAGAGTTATTCTGTTATAGATTTACTCATTTATCAAGATGAAAATGAAAAAGTATTTTTCATTTTCATGAGTAATTCTTATTTGTTTTTATGATTGAGTAACTCTTATCCAATGAATCTAACTTAAAACTTTTACTTTGCCCTCTAACCATAAACATCCTTCTTCTGACAAGAGTCTTTCTTTTTTATTCTATTTTATGTCTAAAGTTAAAGAGAAATGAAGTTGAAACTATTGAACTTTAAATTTAGAACTAATATCTATATTCATGAAAAATTATTAAATAAATTAATAAAAATAAGTAGCAATGCATGCAAAAATCTATGTTGAGGTTAACATTAAGTTCGAAATTATTGCTTCTAGTAGTACTAAGAACTTCTACTTCACCTGCTATAGAAATACCTATTTGTTGTAACAAAATTCTTTCTTTTTAATTATATTTTTACATGTGTAAAGCTAAAGAAAGAAATGAAGGTGAATATCTTAGAACTTTAAATTTAAAATGAGCTATCTATATTCCATAATAATTATTAAATAGATTGATAAAAAATAAGTACCCTATGTTCGAAATTAACTCATTTGGTCATTCAAATATATGTAGAAAAGCATGGTTGCGTTAACAAAAAATGATCACAAAATCCCTCAACTGAATTTGCAGAGATGTAATTTAGGTTCTCTCTACTATCAGAAGAGAAACATAAATCAATGGAGAAAAATAATAATGCAAATATAAAGTCTCTTTTTAATAAACTGGTTCTTTATCCCTCTTTTTCTCGAATTCTGGTCCACTCCTAGTTTGACCCTTTCTAGTTATGATTGCGATAACTTCAAACCCTCCAAAAACCTATGACATGTAAAGAGTCATGAGACATTTTTAGGATGGGGAACTCAAAAAATCTATCTTGGCTTATGACTATGTTAGTTTTCTATTGAATTTTCCTTCTATTTAAACTAGTTTATGCCCACCTGATGTTAAGATGACCTTATCTACAAGGATGGATTCAATTATGTTGTACTCTGTGATAATTTTTTGGATAAGAATGTTGTATTGAACAACATTGAATCTTTCAAATGTGCTGCGATAACTTATTCCACCTCCATGAGTTTTCATGCTCAAATATGCTTACTCTTACAGTTTTTGCACTTCAGGACTTACATTTCATGAATTTATTTTTTTGCACCTGTAGGATGTTACCATTGTAGCAATGAGACCTATTCAAAACATTCCTAACTATAAGTAGTTTTGACACTGCATAATCTATAATTGAAAACTGAAGGTGATATACAAATTGCAGGTGAGATTTTATATGTGTCTTGGGTAATGGATTAAGTTACTAAACACATAAACAAGTGATATTTAAACACAATTAATAGTCAAACAGAGACAATAAACCATTTTAGAAACACATAACAACAAAACATGATAAAGGAGTTCACCCCTCTCATGGGATACATCTCTTGGTCCAGCTTCCAATGTAGGCCTCTTTCATTATGCTAAAAAATATGTGTTTACATGAATTTACAGTGCTCACAATGCAAAACAAATGTCCTCGGTGGATCTAGAATTGTCAAAAACCCCCATCTAGGCTCTTTCTGCACTTCATTTGGCCAAGAAATGACAAATTTATGTCTGTTGCATGATTTTACCAAATTCAATAGCTAATCGTCCTCCAATTTGACCCAAACCTTGGTTGAGGACCCCAAACCCAAAATCGACACAAAAAATTGGCTTACAATCCTGCCCAATGGGACAAATTGTCAGACAATTAAATTGTCCACTGACGCATAGTTTTCTAAAAATTAAGGTCATATGGGGCTACGTGCTAAGGGTCAGGGCTAACTTCCTGCCCTCGTTGCTCAGGCCCCTAATGAACAAATACGTGGTCATAAAACCGCCATAAAACTAAGATTGGTGTCAATTTTTCTACGCTAGGTGCATAACCATCGAGCGCACCAACTATCTCTGGTGATAATGTCCTATGGTGACCATATGGCCCAGGGATGGCCTCCTATGAGCTAGTCCCCCTTTTTCCTCCATGCACCTGGTTGTATGGTGGGTCATATGACCTCGGGTTGGCCCTAAGGGCTGGCCACTTATCCAAACTTTGCCATCAACTCTGAATTATGGTATGGTGCATGGTGTCGTGACCATGGGACTGGTGCTAAGCCCTGTCCCTTGGACCCGCCCCTTTGTTTCAATGACACGAGGACCACGGTTGGAGCTTAGCCTCGACCCTAACCTCCAATGCACATTATGTTAGACTTTAGATCAAAAACAAAACCTTTTAATGTTAGGTAGCATGGCTGTGGTGCATTGGTTTGGGCCTCTGGTTGCTTGATGCTAGGTCGTGGGTTCGACTCTAATGGGAAGCTTGGCCTAGTCTCTTAACAAAAATTTAACCCATCATTGGAAGCGATGTGGTAGCCTCCAATTGGCCCATGTGGCTCTCACTCATTGGCCCGAATATTACACATTCATCCACACAATCAACCCGAATATAATTAAAAAATTAAAACCCACAACCAATAGAATTGTGAATTTTTTTACCAATTAGAAGTGGCCAAGTGGAAATCTGCCTCTAGTATAAAATGTTCAATCACCTATCAATTTTTGTAAAATATTTACCTATTTGGCAATTTGATCAGAACACAATATCGTGAGCATCTGATATCAAATTTGATTGAAATAAATTGTGTTGGATTCAAATCACTGAGATATATCCAATTGTACAAGTTTCGACCCTTTTTGAACACTTTGAATTTTGAGCACTAAACTGATCCCTTGGATCAGTCCTCCCCATTGGAAGCTTTCAAACCCCCAAAAGACTAATTTCAGTCAACAAATAGATGACGGTGCAGTTCTGCACCCTTCCAACCTTAATCCATTTAGCTTTGCTTGGATTTATGCCTTTGAGACTGGCGCAAAGGTACTCTGCATTCCATCGTTTTGAAGTTGTTGTCCTTTTTTCAAGGATGGTATCCTATTGCAATTCTTCAATAAATTCTGGCAAAAAATATTCTATTTAAGGAATATGAAGATTCTCTCCTTCATCATCAATTAGAGGAGGTTCATAAAATCTCAAATTCTCAACATTAACAACTGCGTACATTTTCATATAAGGAGGCAAATCCAAAGGGAATTCATTTTTACCAATCTTTTCTAGAATCTTAAAATGTCCATACCTTATTGGTTTCAACTTTTTACCTTCCCCTTTAAGCCTCCTTTGTTAATGTAAATCCAAACTTCATCTCCAACTTAAAGACTATGGTCAATACGATGCTTATAATGCTTTGTATTGTACTCAAGGTTTGGATCTTTTCCAACTATTGTTGAATCATTTTAAGCACCAATTGAACTTTCTCAGTGAAACTATTGGCCTTATCAATGTCACTATGACCATTAATAGAAACATCCTTCCCAAAGATAAAATCTGAAGGATATTTTGGTAAGTAACAAAATCATGCCTCAAATGGTGATGTTTGAGTCGATGAATGCTTTGCCCAGTTATAGCATGTTGAATGTAGTGTAAGTGTTCATCCCAGAGCTTAGGATGTTTGCTACAATAACCACAAAGAATATGTACTACCGTTATGTTCACCACTTTTATCTGACAATTGGTTTGTGGATGGAATGTTGTGCTCTTTTTCAGCTTCGTGTCCATGAATCCCCATAAGCTTGACTAAAAGTTTCCGAGAAATCGAGAATCTCGTCCAGAAATAATTAATTTGGGAAACCGAAAATGTAACGATACATGTTGAAAGAACATTTGTGTAGTCTATTCATCTTACAAGGCATCAAAATACACATCTTGCTGAAACGATCCACCAGAACATAAAGATAATCATGATCCTTTTAGAAATGGGCAGTCCTCCTACAATGTCCGTAGAGACACTTTCCGAAGGACGAGAAGGAACTGGAAGTGGAGTATACAATCCTAACTCTCTATTGCTAGGATTACTTGTAGCACATAAATAACATCCTCTTACATACAGTGATACACTTTCATTCCATCTAGGCCAATAATAATAACTTTGTAATTGTGCCACTATATTTCCTACACCGAAATGGACAGCAATAACAGAAGTATGTGCTTCCCTTATGATATTGAATCTTTCAGCCCATGGAATGCATATCTTGCCAAGATGATACAAAATTTTATCATGCACATGATAATACAATTCCTCTATATCCTTTAAGTCCTCTAGAGGATATAGCAGTGAGTTCCCCCTTGACACAAAGTTGCATATACATCTTTAAAGTCATCATCTAAAGCATATTGTTCAACATAGTTGTCATGCATGATAGAATTATGCTTAAGAATCACTGAAGCACTAACAATTGGTCTAGAAAGCATGTGAGCAACCTTCTTGTTGGCCGGATAAATCGCTCTTGTGGACAAGACCGATCTCCCTAGTATTAACTGATATCTAGCAACAAGCAGAACAAGCAAATCTACCTTTCTCTAAATATTGTGATTTATAAATAAAAACCAAGAGGTGTTTTAGACCCTACCTTAAGTCCAATGCTAGTTTGTGGCTACCACGCTTTGACCGTCTGAATGAGCTTCCTTTTAAGACCCGCAAACACAAACAAGCACACATCAAATAACACCTGCATAGCCAATATAATAAATCATATTCATCATGGTGATCAAGGAATCCATGAAATAAACCATAAGAGACAGCTTATTGAGAAAAATAAATGTGATTGTGTTAACTTTAAACAAAGAATAACTTTACAACCTTGGTGCCTTGATGTTGTACAAGCTCCACCCACGGTCCAAACAAGAATCTCCTCTACTTTCACAAGCTTCACACTCTTTCCAATGAGGTCAAAAGATATGTAATCTCTCCTCTCAAGCTCAATTAGGAAGTCTAAATTCCAATAGCATTTACCCTTAAAAATATTCAGCTTTCAACCTCCTTAGTAACCAGCCCAATGCCTCATTTTATAGTGTAGAGGGAGGAAGTTACCAGGTCCACCTATGAAGGGGTAAAGTCCTCCTTCAAAGGGATAAGCTCCTCACATAAAGGGGTTAGCTGCTTTAGTTATGGGATGCATGAACCACCAAGGAGCGAACTTGCCACCTCAAGATTCCCTCTATAAGCTTCCAGAAATAACTGAAAGTGAGTTTTTAAGAATGTACTTGTGCCTTTTTGACTTTTACAGGGGTCCGCACCCATTACACAGAAACAGAGCGGGGAGGTTCGAAAGGGACATGACCAAGGGGTGCGGGACCGCAAGTAATGCTAAGAGAAAGTGAAGAACCAGAGTTTTAAAGATTTTTAAGGATTTTCTCTCATTTTTCAAGGCTTGACATGAAGAGCTGAGGTTTAAGGGTTGCATAGGAGGAAAATATGAGTGGTGATAGACTCACACTAATTGCAAAATGTCATGGTGACAATATTCTGTGCAACAGATTGCCCCCTAAAGTGCAAAGTCTGTAATAGATAGAATTTGTCATCTAAGAAGAGTGAAGTACTTTAGCATTTCAAGGATCATCTTGTGGAGAGCCTAGTTGGAACCTGTAAAAACATTAAATACAAAATATATATATATGTGATCATATCATTGCTGAGGTAGGCATTCCCATAATCAGATCAAAACTAACTAGAAAACTAACTAAACTGCTCTGATATAGGAATGATCTTGTAATACATCACAAGTATAGACATATGTAGACACAGTATGGGCGCAGCCATCTGTTTATGAATATTCCACTGTATAATGAATAACAAATTCGTTGGAACTTGGATGGTGTAAACTAGATCTAGGGTCTCGATTTCCACTTCCGGAAATAGTATGATTCTATTCATGTGAATGAATCTGTCGAAGTCGAACATGGTATAAACCACTTGATTACTAGTCAATGATGTAAACTGTTAACAAGTGTGAGAGAAACCACTAGTAATGTTAATGGCTCTCAAAGTAGTCAGTATAATCCATGAAATGTGAATAGATGAGTTGATGTCAAACATGTCACGGAATCCTTTGATCGAAGGTCAATGATGCAACCTGTCATTGAAGGCGAGAAACCTGCCATTGAGGCATGCAGATTCCAAGGTACTGACGATTTCTAGATCATCTTTCTAGATAATGAGCTGAAGTCAATAGGAAGTGATCCGTCGTAGGCAAGCCCACAACTCGAAATCATAGATCAAGTTTGAAGAAATATGTTTGAAATGACTGACTCAGGGATGGTCAAGATGGATGACAGATATTTTGCAGATGAATGGTTTATTTGCACTGACCTCTTGAACACATAATGACACTACAAATGGTTTGGTGACAATTGATCCAAAGCTAATACCTAGAAACTAGCTGAAGACTTTCAATATGGTTTGACTAACTATTATGCAAAGGATTTCCCAACCCAGGGGAACAAAAAGTGTCGTGTTCAAGAGTGGTTGAATGCTTTTTTGAGACAGACAGTATAACAAACAGGTTCATTTTTCTCTCTTTTCCCCGACCATTTCTGGAAAGTACCTCTTTATTTTTGACAAGGTTGAGGAGGATAACATTTGCTTGACTATAAGCTCATCCTTCGGATGAGTCCAACTTAGTTTAAAATTCGAACCCTAAGAAGGAGTGGTCCGTTCCTATTTATAATTGAGCAGGTCCTTTACTGTTAAATTTTAATGAGTCCAGTATAGGAGAAACCTGGCGTTTTTCAATTTTAGGGAGTCAGAAGAAAAACTTAATAAAACTCCATGGTTGTCCTTTTTCGTAAATTTGTGTCTCCCAAGCCCGAAAAGGTATAAAATAATACTTGAGAGAATCGCTTGACCATTACGATCAAGGAGTACTTTTCATAATTAGTGTCTCTGATCTGAAAAAGTAAAAAAGCGATCAACAACACACTGTTTTATAACCAATATTGAATTTGAAACGACAAAAATCTGGCAACCTTTTCATGTTTATGCAGTCAGAAAAGAGTTGTAAGTGGACCATCCTTTTAATTCTGTTTTAATGAGCTTAAAAAGAAAAACTCAACAGTATTTTCATATTTTAGGAGTCAAAAAAGAGCTTAAAGATGACTCTAATGTTTTTTGTTGAAAATGATCAATTTTGCCTAAAAAATCCTATATTCTGCACAAAAACTCGAACATTACTCATACCTGTTTAAAATAAATAAAAATTTATCAAAATGTTACCTCTTTAAAGTGAAAAATAAACAAATTAAAAATTGATTTATTCAAAAAAGCTTATAAAAAGGGTTTTTGTAAATTCATTTTTACCGTTTGACTTCAGAGTGAGAAAAAAGAGCTTTTGGGTAAGAAACTTCCTATGAAGATTGCAGAAAATCCGTCCGTTGGAATCGAAAACCGTCACCTCCAGGTAATCCACATCACCTTAATCTTGCATTTCAACAATTCGAATTTGGTTTTTAGGTTTCTATTTTGATTTTTAGGAAAAATTTAGTTTAAAAGACTACTCGCGGGGGTCTGCAGCCGCATCATGCGAAACTTGTGGACCCTGACTTTTTCCTACAAAGGGAAGAGCCAGGGGCCCGCACCTGCTGTTTAGACAACGTGTGGACCTACGCACTATCCATAACTAGAGAGTGCGAACCCCGCAACATAGGTTTTATAACTTCAATTTTTTCAATTTCTGCCCAAAAACTTTGAATTAAAATGTTCTAATCCGCCTTTTCTTTCAATATAAGATATAAAAAATGCTCAGTTAGTAGTAACGGGAGCACAAAGACGTGGAACTTGCCGCAATTAATCATCAACCTTCAATAGATGCATTGAAGGCATGCGGGTTATTTAAATTTTGGGCCATACCTGGCATGAGGGCCCAAGTGGACTTTTTGCAATGGCTAGTGGATAGATGGAATATACAGGACCAATGTTCCATTATTGGTGGCCACTAGCTCGAAATGGAGCCAGAGGACATTTACTTCTTGACTGGTTTGCCCAAGAGAGGTGAGCAATTGACTCTGTTCAAGACTAGGCCACGTGCCCAGTCTATCGATAGTCTCCGGTTAGAGTTTTGTAACGACCAAACAAAGGACAAAGGAATTGATATCAAAAGCATCTCCTGTCCTGAACTCAAAGTGATTGCATTTACTATCACCAAACTCTGCAGAAGAACATCACTGTATGTAGCCACCAGATCCCAGATGCGAATGGCAGTAGACTGTTATTGAGGCACCATCTTCAACTGGTGCAAAGCTGTGTTGGCTAATGTAAAAGGCCAATTGACTAGAGCAAAGAACGGACAACTAAAAAACTTTGGATATGGTTTCTTAGTTGTGAACTTTGGTCCCATAGCATCTTTCTGATGGAGCTTGACTTCCCCGAGAGCCCAAGCTGATGCGTTGGGTTGCAGTTATGGCCCGTCATCCTGAAGAGGGTTCAGAGGTTGTTCGATTTCATCCTGAGTATTTTCATTGGTTGGAGAACAAAGTTTTCACAATTCAGGATTTTCCTTATGCTGGGATGGATTATCGTGGTGACCCAGACATGGCTCTTCCACCAGGAGAGTAGTGGGATGACTTAGGTAAAATCATTCTCAACATTTTCTACTTTTAATTTTTTTTTTTTTTTTAAATCGTCCAAAACTGATAGTAAAAAGTTTTAAATGCAGATGTGGGTCCACGGCAACCAGCCACTCTCTGTCCCTATGAGAGAAGATAGCCGGCTGCAATAGTACCAGCCCCACGGGATGAATCTACAGAGACTCTGGCTGAATTGAAAAACCATCTAGAGCGCTTGACAACAGATATTCTGGAGACTAGCATAGATGACATCCCTCTTAGGTTAGACCACTATGTGATTGGGGTCCCAGGACCTTCCAGGAGGTTCCTTTGTAGGGTGGCCTGAGCAGTGGTTTCTTATCGTGATCATCAACAGTGATAGGATGATCGCATTTTTTAGACTCATATGACGTTTTTGCTTTTTGTACTTTCTTTTTTGTCGATCATAAGGTGTTTTTCAACCTATGATCGAAGACAATGTATATTTGACACACTTCCATGCTATGTTATATCACTATTACTGGCTATCTTGTAAAATATGTTATGGAATGTTTTTAAATTTACTGTTTGATTATTGCAAATTTCTACTTAACATTCGAGAAGCAATTGCATATGCTAATGTATTTAAATATCTTCGAATATGCTGATATTCAATATAGTGAAATTCACGTTCCAAGAGACGAACTCTCAAAAATAATGTTAATAACACTAGATTTCTAATGGGATAAACTCTATTAAGCTGCAATACAATGAGTTCAGAATCTAACCTCACAATCAAACTCCAAATCCCAAATGAGATGGATTCAGGTAATAACTCAATCACTGCACTATACTCTGCAATGTTGTTCGTTGTTTGACCGAGGCTTACCCCATGCATAGATACCAACTCATCGGAGGGTGAATAGATAACCCAAGCTACGGAAGAAATGTTTCGTGTATTACGACAAGCACCATCAACAAATTTACCAATGTATGTTTGAAGAGACATCGACATATGCAATATCAAGAGTAAAATCAAAATAAGCAGGAAAAATGACAAAAACACTCTCTAAACTAAGCACACATTTCTAATCTAGAACACACCAGCTAGAAAGAAATCTAATCTAACTAAAATCTCCACACCCAGATTTAAGCATAATATCTCTTCAGATAAAGACCATTGCTGGGATTACCTAAAGAGACACCATCAAAATCTACCAATTCATAGGCCCTTTTTGCTAGTTTTTGCTTAACAACATAAGGACCATGCCACATAGGTACAAATTTTCCAGCCCCTAGCTTATCATTTCCTTGATCGTATAACAGTTTGATCATACTGAGCTTTAATTCATTTGGCATGAGTTTTGATTGCTAGTGCAGCATCATGTTGATTCTCATCTAGCTGAGCCAAGTACAACAAATGTTTCTCCTTTTCAGAAGTGTTTGGAAGTAACTCTATGGCTATTTGCAATGACGAGATTTCACATTCAATGGGTAACACAGCTTCCAAACCGTAAACTAGTTGGAAAGGAGTGGAACCAGTTGATGTTTTTACTGAGGTTCGATACGCCCAAAGTGCCAAAGATAACATGTTATGCCAATTTGACCTATGAATCCCAATGATTCGTCGGATCATAATGACTAGAACTTTGTTGATGGCTTCAACTAGACCATTGGCCTATGGGCAATATGGAGTAGAACTATCATGACACAGGCTAAGTTGATCTGTTAGTTCAGTCATCATGATGTTTCGAAAATGACGTTGATGATCAGTGATAATCGCTTGTGGAAAACTGAATCTAGTAATTATATTATTGAAAACGAAAATTGCAGCAGTTTTTCCGTCTGCCGAAAATGTAGGCATCGCCTCGGCCCACTTGGTAAAATAATCTACCCCAAGGATGATAGACACATGCCCCCTGGCCAAGTGAGGGTTACATGTAATAAATTCAATACCCCACTTTGCAAAAGGACCAACGACAATTATAGGGTGGAGAGGAGCAGGTGGAGCATGCATCTTTCGATGAAAAATTTGACAATTGTGGCATTTTCGGACTGCGTAAATACAATCTTTAAACGAAGACGGCGAGAAATAGCCAACACGCAATATCTTTTGGGTTGTGGCATACCCAGACATATGACCGTCAGACGCTCCAGAGTGACAGTCATTTAAAACCTCTTTAGTTTCTTCATGCATTAAACAACGTCGGCAAACAGAGTCCGCCCCACGGCGATAGAGTGTATCTCCAATGATCTTGTATTGTTGGGATTGGAAACGTATTTTCCATCAATGAGACCATGAAATATCATGCTGAAAAGTTGGGTTTGGAGATAAACAATGATATCTCCATACCATGGATCAAGGGTGCTGATAAGAAACAAGGATTCGTTCGCAATGGGCTCTTCTACCACAGTTTCAGTATCAGCACACGGGAAGTCATACATCAACTCCGAAAAAACTAAAGATTTCTTTGACATGGATTTCTCAAATTCCAAGTCAAATTCCTACAGGATAACAATCCATTTGGAATACTTGCCCCCTAGCAATTGTTTGGTCAAAATGTAGATCACAGGGTTACAGTAAAAAATTACGGTAGTTCTGCGTAGTAAAATATAATGAATAAATCTTTGGACATCTTGAACAGCTGCCAAGCACAATTTCTCCACATGTGAATATTTTAGCTCAGTCGGATTAAAGTTCGACTAAGGTAGTAAATCACATGTTCACTACCGAATTCATCTTCCTGAACTAACACCATCCCGATGGTGGAATGAGAGGCAGCAAGATACAAGAAGTAATCCTGGTTGTAGTTGGGAGGTTGCAATAACGGTGCATGGGTCAACGCGTGTTTAAGTGCATCAAAAGATTTTTCAGCTATCTCATCCCAAAAGAATGGAGTATTCTGTTTCAACAACCTGGTAAAACCCTTTGTTATCTTAGCATAGTTAGGAATGAATTGACGTAAAAAGTTTGCTTTCCCTTGCAAACTTTGGAGTTGGCGAAGAGTTGAAGAAGGAGGCAATTTGACAATAGCTTCAACCTTCGAGGGATCGACACTAATGTCGTCTTTTGAAACAAAAAATCCCAGCAAACAACCCGTTTCTATACAGAAAACACATTTGTGTGCATTCAACCTAATTCGATAATGCCTACATCTCATAAAGATTGCTCATAAATGAGTGAGATGATTGGCTCTACCTAATGAATGAGTAGGTAAATCATCAAGATAAGGTTGCACAATGTGCTTGATGTTGTGAAATGCGTAAGACATAGCTCTTTGAAAAGTTGCTTTGGTGTTCTTCAGCCCAAAAGGTAATTCACTATAAGAAAACGTCCCCCATGGACAAATGAAAGCCATTTTTGGTTGATTAACAAGTAGAATGTTGATTTGATTGTAACCAGAAAACCATCCATAAAGAAAAACATTTCACTTCCGGCACAATAATCAATGATTTGATCGATATAGGGAGTTGGGTAATTGTCTTTGGGACAGGATCGATTAATATCCCTATAATCGATACATATTCTTATTGTTCCTTGATTTTTGTTAACAAGAACAATATGCGATAGACAATCCATTAAGGGAATTGGATAAATGAAACCGCTTTAAGTAATTTTTCAACTTCTGCTTTAATAGTAGCAGCTTTTCGCGGGTGGATCTGACGCAAATGTTGTCGGATGGGTTTACCATCCGGGTAAGTTTTGATTTCATGAACAAAAATTGTTGGATCAATTCCTGGCATTTCTTCATATAACCAGGCAAACATGTTGCATAATTCTTGAAATAAGGCCTTATATGTTTGAAGTTCATTTTCCGTACAGGAGGCACCTATATGAATGTTTACAACAATTCCGGGTTTAACTGAAATGTCAATAGGAATCGTTCGAGAAATATTTCCCAAATTTAACTCAGAATCAAGATTTTGCAATGGATTCTGTGGTTCCTTGACATAATCAGTAGTAAAAATAGATGAAAAATCATTTTCAAAACAATCAATCTCAGTTAAGAACAAAGATCTATGATGAAGATCTTCCCATGGTAAGTCATCAATAGACATAATTTCACGAATCCGCTCATCAGTATGAACAAGTTCGGAAAAAGTTGTTGAATCTGAGTTTGATGTTGAAAGTGATTCTCCATGGACCACATTGATTAGATCAATTTCAGTTGAAGAACATTCGGAAAATGACTGTACAACCTAATACGCAATTTCATAGGGACTCAAAGGCATAGCATTACCAAATGAATCCATCTCAGATTTGGAAGGTACGATCCAAGGATCATCATAACCAATAGCGTTTGATGAAATCATATGAATGGTTGCAGTAGAAGGCGATACGTTAGGAGGAGGGAAGGAAAAATTTCCTAGTAAACCAGAATATTTAACCAATCCTACCCCAACATCCTTATAAGGGATAGTTGTTTTGCTGACATGCTGGATACTTTCAAAAGAGGCTGGGTTAGATGAAAAGTAAGTTAGCTGGTCTATAGTTACAATATTTCCATTATGAGGAAAATTTATAAGTCGAAAGACCGATGAAACAACAACAGTCATAGTGTAAGACCAACTACGACCCAAGAGAAGGTTGTAATCTAGAGGGGCATGAACCACTTCCACATATAGATTAATAGTTTTGCCTTCAACCCCTATAGGTAAATCCCGTAGAATGCCAAAAGGACGGAACCCACGGCCATCAAAATCCTTTAGAATCGTCGGGGATTGATTAAGTGTAGGAGAACTAAGGGATCTCCAACATTGGATCGACATAATATATGTTCAAGCTCCCTCATCAATTACAGTCCTAAAGCAAGGTCTGTTTTTTACTAACACTGGAATCTGGAAAGCCATTTGATGAGGTAAGCGAGGTGTACTATTTTCTAAGTCGAAGAATATAAGGTTTGAGTCCTGAATATCAATAGCTCCTATAGCTGATAATAGTAATTTACATTGTGCTGGACATGATTGCAGCACCTCCAAAGCCGACATTGCTGAAGGGGAAATAACTAGATCTTCAACAATGTTATAGTTCTGAGCATCTCTCACATGCAGATTGAAAGCTGGCTTTCGAAGTATACCTTTAGCAGGCGGTTTGATTACTAAGTCTGGGTTAGGTTTCTCGATCTGTAGCGGATCAGAACCAGGAGTTGAAGTTGATGGGTTTGAATTAGAAGATTCTACTTCCTTACCATCAACAAGACTTTTACTTCCATAATCTTGCAATCGTGTCGCAATCCTAACATGGGACATCATCATTATGGGTTCTTCTAAGGCATTTGAGGAAGAACCTATCGTCTTACTATCTCGACTAGGAAAAGGATCCTTCAAGACAACAGGTGTTTGAGAACCTTTGACGATTTTTGCAACCTCAACGCAATGAGGGCAGTCTCTTGTAAAATGCTCTTCGTCACAAATGAGACAAGGATAACGAGGTTTATGTGTCTCGTCAATAGATTCCATTTTATCTGATTTCTCTTTCAAATTTTGCTTGTTTTTCTTCTTCCCCTTCTTTTTACTGCTAAATTTTGATTTGGTCGTAGATGATTCTACAAAATGAATATCGGCAGGAATTTCAGTGGAAGAGTCTCCTGTCGAGGAATCTGGTAAAGTTATAATAGGAGATGATTTATTTGAAGATTTCTTCTTACTTTTGGTATTAACTGAACCAATCATACCGTCAGTGGCATGAGACCCTGAAGGAGCTGCAGTTATTTGATTTTCTTTTGGAAGGTCGGGGTTTTTTTCATGTAAAGTACCCGACTGTGTATAAACGAGGTCAAGGTACTGAGCTTGAGCAATTACTTTCTCTTCAATAACAACTCCTTCCTTAGCTACATCCTCAGTGATTTTAGGTAATAATGATTTAACAAATCATTCTGCTAAGAGTTGATCTGGAATAAAAACTTTCACTAAACGACGTCAACGTCTCCATTCGTGGATGTGATCTAAAATATAAGTGGATCTTGACTATTTTAATGAAGTTAATAATTCCGTGCCATTTTCATATCCGACTGGCAACTGAAAATGAGTTAAGAATGAAGTTGCTAACTAACTAAAGTTATAAAAAGAGGCTCACAGTAATTCAATGTACCACTTGGCCGCAAGACCAATCAGAGTGTGCTAAAAAAGACGTAAATGAATCGAATCATCTATAATGGAGTTACATGCATACCAGAAGTGATAATTCATCGCATGGTTTGATGGATCCTCTCCTGATTTACCTTCAAACTTTGGGATATCACTTGGCAACTTATTTGGCATTAGCGGACAAAATGGAAGATAATTAATCAGATCGTTCGTAAGGCACAACAAATCAGGCAAGTCCAAAGTTGGAATGAACGGTAACTGAAAATTAGGGTCTCGAAAACCCTGGGTCATAAGACCAACCCTAGGAGGAGATATCTAGGATAACTTGGAATTGGAAATTTATTTGGGATATTATATCCTCCCAGAAAACCAGGATTAACCAGACCATACTGGGGTTGTTGACGTTGTTGATAAGTGTATCTAGGGTACGCCTGATACTGATAGACTGGGATTTGAATAGCATGACCGAATTGGTACTGTCCCTGGTACGGTTGATAAGTAAATTGAGGTTGACTTGTGATAACCGTACTTGGACCAGGTTGTCCTACAGGCATCTGAATTGAAGTCTGAATTGTAGGTCCAGACTGGGGTAAGGACACTTGAGGAGTTGATGCAGGAACAGTAGAAACCGGAGCTGTCGATACTCCAGAAGTAGCTGGGGTAGATTGAATAGAAGTTGTAGTAGCTGCAGCAGTCGTTTGAGGTGGAGTTCGAGGTGAACTAGGTCGAGACTGATGAGCTACACTAGGTGCAGAAGTTTTAATAGTAGGCTGGACAGGTTACTGGGTTGAACCAGAAACTAAAGGTTGTCTAGTTTGAGATGACAACTACACATTAGGTTGCAAGATCTGTTGAGATTGAGATGGATCCCACACCATGTTCATTCTGGGGTATGGACCCATAGAAGGTTGAGCATATTGAGGACCATAATTGGGTTGAGGGTGTTGGATACCTATAGTAATAGGTTTCATATTTCATGATTGGCAAGAGAAAAGCCAAATATGCTCTGCTCTGCTATCCCAAAGATCCCATATTTCCTAGAAAGCAAGAGCTGGGTAAAGTGTTTCAAGTATTGAGGACCTTAGTTCAAATTTTGTGGATGATTCAACAGTCTAAGCTGGATCATGCCATGTTTCAATTTTGAGTTGTAGAATAGAGAAAGTGGTCTGTCCAAACAGCTTAATCTTGGCAGACAAGTAGTCCAGGTAGAGAAGCAAAGGTTCCCAAAAGTTTAATCTGGGACCTTGGAAGACATAAGGGTAGAAGTAGATAGAGAGAAAAGGAAAAAAAGCCAAAGAAAAGAAAAGGCAATTGAGGGTTGCAAGTCCAAGTGCCCCTCCAAGAAGAAACAAAAAAATGCTAGGCAAAATAGTTGGGTAGGCAGTTGTGGTCGCAGAAACAATATGATCACCATTACTCAGGCATCAATAGGTCTCTTGCCAAGGCAACAAATCTATCAGCAAACAAAGTGGTGAATTCCATGAAATTACAGCAAAGAGCATCACTAACTTCTGTTCTTTCCCTCTCTACTCCATCACTAACACCCCCTTTCTAATTCCCCTCCTTCATTCATATTAACTCCTAATTCTACTATATAACCTCCCCTATCTTACCCCCACCCCTAATATTATTAACACTAAGGTGTATAAAACCCCAAATCTTATGTATATTCCCTCCCCTAGGCATAATAGCCGTGTATTGTTCAAAAGGGACCAAAATGGCATCTGGCCACTTTGGTGAACCTATTCCACCCTATTTCCCCTTTGCTGCAAGTCAATTTGCCCTCAAATCACCTCTGCACTGATAAAACCCCTCTCCAAACCCCTTTTGCCTATAAAACCTTTGCAAAGGTTAGTACCCGCCTCTGGCACATTTCCCAATCCTACCGCATGGTTGGTTAAGCAAAACATTTGAAAAAAACCCATAAAACCCACAAACTTTAATTTTTCCGCCCGCAGTATTAAACGCGCGTCTTTCCCCTCCGCCAGCCGTCGGATCAAGCCCATCAGATCCGACGGTCCACAGCAATATCGGAGCGCATCCTATGGCGGCGCTTTAACCTCCGGGAAAGTGACGTTGCGCCTTGTCACGCCTCCTCCACGCGTCAACCGTTGAACCATCTCGGAGCCCGCTCTGACAGCCTCTGCGCCGTACCTAAACCGCCCCGAGAAACCGCGGCGGTTAAGGCCTTAACCGTGACCGCTGCAGTTTGACCGCCACCTACCCGCCGCTGACTCACCGCCACGTCCTTGCCTGCTCGTACCAGCCTCTCTTATTGGCCCACCTCACTGCTGACTGGGCTGCCACCTCGCCGCCCCTTTGACCAGTCACCCACTGCCACGTCGCCCGATGACGTCAGCTGACGTCACCTCACCATGACCCACCAATGGCGTCATGCTGACGTCAGCAGGAAAAAGCGCCAAATTGGTAAAATAACCCATATTTACCAATTTTCCCGTGTTTTTTACCATTTTCACTGTGATTTCTGCTGATTGCTCTGCATGACCGTTTGAACTCGAATTTTCGCCAACCAGTCAATTAGCCCGGGCGACCTCCTCAAACAGCAACTGTGCACCTGTGTTTCAACCTCTGCTCGTCGAATTACAGGTATTTAGACCGTTTCGCCCTCCATACGACCTTCATTAAGCTTAAAATTGCTCAGAGGGATAATAGAACCATAAAAACGATATTTACACCGTTCATTTCCATTCATTCATCCACCATTGTCATTGTGAGGGCCAAGAAGTACCTGCAGAGCTTTAGAAACCTGCAATTCACATAAAACCTCTGTAATTCTGCGTTTTCCCGGCAGAACTCCTAATAGACATAATTCACCCGATTGGAGAGTTCAGTTAGGCCACAGAGAAGTTCTGTCACTAGACTCCAGTAGTATTTCAATTGCTATTGAGAGAATTCCCCTTGAATACTCAAAACATCAACTGTTTCCACAGAAAATTGCCTCCAGACTGTGTTTTTACCATTTCACCTGTCTACCTACAATTATTGCAACTTGAAGAGCTATGGAGACCCCTATTGCACTGAATATTAAGCCCATCAATGCCCCTCACCAGGAATTAGCATGGAAAGCCCTGGGGGACATGGACTACCAAATGCTGGATTGGTTCCCCATGGGAACCAAGTACAATGTGCTAATGTTGAATGAATTAAGAGCCCAGCACCTCAGTGGGGCAGATATCTTGGGGATTTGGGAGTCAAATTTGCCCATATACAACCTTCCCCAAGTCAATCCTATGCCAGAGCTCATTTATAGCTGCCAGGAATGCTATGACCCCAGCCAAAGAGCAGTCATAAGCCCCACAGGCCTAGTCCTGTTCCAGATCACCCCAGAGAGCATAAACCAGATGCTGTGCTTCACAACAGCCAAGAAATTGACCCCTCTGTCCATGCAGAATCTGATTAACACAGGGATCAAGCTGTCCAGTGACCAGATTATCAAAATTAACCAACTGTTTGTCACACCAGGCTCTGAAACAGTCAGAACCCCTCCTATTGGGCACCACTATCTAAATGAGTTGGGCAGGATGTTGGTGGATCTAATTGGCTATGTCCTAGGATTCAGGGGGTTGGAAGATGTAGATGACAGCATAATGGCAATGCTGTCTATGTTTGCCCCTGGTAAGCCTCCAGCTGTGCAGTATGATTATGCAACTTACATAGCAGAGAAAATCCATGAGCAGTTCATGAATTTGAAAAGGGAGAGACTGTTCAGGTACAGCTCCTATATATATCATTTATTCCTTTTCTACCAGCCAGCTACCTTCTCTGTTCCTTTGAGGCCACTCAATGCCCAAGGAATCCCAAGATCAGTTGTTTTCTGGACCTCTTTTTTTTCATTCTACCTCAGTATCACCCTATACATACTGTGAGTTTATTGATTTATTTGTTCATCCAGCCCTAACAGCGCTGCAAGGTACTCCTCCTCCTAGATTAACCGATGAAATGAAGAGGATTCTACATTTGAACAAATCTTACAATATTGGCAACTGGTACTTCTACCAGAACCACACAGTCATTAGGATATATGGCTGTGAATTGAACCCATTTAGGTTGCCAAGGTATGTCCCCATGAGGCTTTTTGCCTTAGAGTATTTCAGGCAGTTTGGGAACTCAGATTACCTTCACTTTCAGAGTAGAAACAAGAAGTCACAATTGAAGGTAAGAAGCCAGCTAGGTTCCTTCCTGTATAACAAGAAAGAGGAAGGGTGGAAAGAGGCACACAGCATCCTGGAAGGCCTCAGATTGCAGACCAGTTTTGAGTGGATTCCTTATGACCCCAATCATACTATCTCCCTCAGGAGAATTAGATACAGACTGGGCAACTATGCGCATAAAAGACAACCTGAAATTGAAAAGTATGCCAATGCACTAGAGTGGGAAGAGGGTACACTAGTAGAACAACTCACTGAGGTAGAACTACTTGAGAAAGAAGCTAGGAATGTGCAAAAAGAAACTGACTTGGAAACTTGTGGACAGGTGCCCTCCTCCTACAGAAAGCAAATTGGAACAGCTGCTAGATCTTCAGCAGCACAGCAGCAAACCACTGAGAAGACATCCCAGGCAGCAGGCAAAGACAAAGGTAAACAGGTGGAACAGCCACCTGTATTGACAGAGGAACAAGTTGACACCTTGCTACAGCAGCAAGAAGAAATGGAACAACAAGAACTGGGGCAGCAACAAGAAAAAGCACAGTCCAGTGAACAGCAGCCCTTGCAGCAGGAAAAGGGGACAGATCTACCTAGTAACACTGAGCAGCAGCCCCAAACAGAGGTGCCTCCCAGGACAGACACCAATGTAGACACCTCAGTCCTCCAAACACCACAGAAGGAGGATGTGACCAGGAAAAGGGAGAGAGAGACCCCCCACACCTCATCCTTCATCAGAGGAGAGAAGAGACAAAGACTGAATGACTCCCAAGAGGAGGACATAGCAGTAAGGCAAGCCATGGGCATGGGCCCACCCAGTGGAGAACTTTCGGCCAGCTCATCTCAGCGTGGACATGACATGACTATGGGAGGAGAGGTCAGCTCCTCCGGTCAACACAGAAAAGGGCAGTCAAGTATAAAACAGCAATTCATTGACATCAAAAGGAGGAGTGATCCCATAAAAGTGCAGCTGTATGATCACTTGTTAAACCTAGCTCCTAGCAACCAGCAGAGACTCATGTCTGCTTTCGATGTGAGTGAAGGCAAAATGATAATGAGCCACTTCATGCCCACAACTTTGCAGCCTCAGTCCACCTCGGACTATCTAAGAACCAACATGGAGGTTCTTGCCAAAGACATACACCCCATGGACAAGATTGAATTACATAAGCAAACTGGTGAAATGGTGTATGCCTCCCTGGCAGATGAGACATTGGAGAACTATAAACTAAAGAGCAGCCTGGATAACACAGCTTCTCAGCTGGAATTAGAAAGAGCATCATCACAAGCCAAGGACAATAGGATCAAGTCCTTGGAAGAGGTAATTATAGAAATAGGGCATGATCCTAAAGATGTCAAGGGCATCCAAGAACTCCTGAAGATAAGGGATGCAGACATGGCGGCCCTAAGAAAGAAAATCAAACTCCCGGCCACCATCCATCCACAAACAGATGAAGTTGCCCAGCAAAGGCAAGAAAAGGATGCTACAGATCTGCTGGTATCCCTATACAAAGAGCTGGTTAGGACTCAAGACCAGCTAGGACAAACTGAAGCTGCAAAGGCAGCACTACAAGAAGCACTGAAGCAAAGAGAAGAGGGCCAACCCTCCCAGCCTCCTCCTGTGATAATAAATCTTGAGGAAGTCCCTCCAAAGTCTACTCCTCCTCCTCAGCAAACAGAAGCTACAGCACCAACTACAGCGCCATCCACAGCAACAACAACTACAACATCGGAACAGGCTACTAGTTTAGACATGCAAAAGCTGCAAGCTGAGATCAAAGCCATGGAATCTCAAATGAAAGAGCTGGATGAACTTAAGAAAACCTTGGCTAAGGTAAATGAAAAGTTTGACAAGAGCAAACAGAATGAGGCAGCCAAGGAGAGAGAGGTAAAAGCTCTTAAGAGGAGAATTGCTGAACTAGAGAAAGAGCTTGCACTAGAAAAAGTGACAGCTGAAATGAAAGCAGTGCTATGGAGCAACATTGGGCGGTCCATTGCCAACCAGTGGCAATATATTGAGACCATGGATGAGCAAATGGTGCTCATCACTAAAGCAAACAAAGAAATACAGAGAGCCAGGGCAAGCCTCGGACACATGCCAGAAGCTGCTACTAGGATGATCAATATTCTGAACTATAAGACTAGCTCTCAATTAGCTGTCATGGGAATCACCAACAGGACAGAAACAATTGCTGTAGCCAAAAGAGTCATAACATTGAGGAACTTGGTTGGAACACTGGAGAGGAGGACACAGGATATGCAGACTGAAATCAACAGATTCCTGGAAAAATTCGTGGCACTACAGAACAGAGGCCTCCCCAGCATTTTAAGCAGTGTAGGAAGACTGCTCACCCTAGACAATTACAATAAGAGAATTGATGCCCATGCAGTAGCAGAGATTGCAAAACCGCCCAGCACTTCAACAGACACAGGGCCAGCCACCGGGCAGACTATGTATGACAGGGTGGAGAACCTGTTTTTACTCATGAATGAAGTTGAGCATCTGTTTGATACACCACCTAACTTCTTCAAATTCACAGAAGCAGATGAAACTCTAGGGGCAATCTTAGCACACCAACTGCCCACACAGGATGTCTGGAGAAATTTGACACAGACAGTTTTGACAGGCCAGAATCAGTAGCGCTAATTCTCCAGGCGAGTGAGCATACATGCGCAGGCACAATTTTGAAGAAAGATATCTACAGAGAAGAGGCAGAGGCTGAGCCAACTCAGCAGGACCATTGACTCACCACAAGCAACAGTCACAATCACAGGTGACAAGTCCAGGATACAGCGTACAAGCCTTAAAGACAGGTCTTCCAGCATTTATTCAGAATATCTCGACCGACTTAGCTGTTTCCAAAAGCTAAAATATCTTCTGACAGAGCATTAAAATGCCTGTACTCTGTAATCAATGCTGTATTAAATTTTGGTCATAATATCTTAAGTAGTTGGTAAGAATGTAAAATCTGAGATAACTCAGAACTCAGATATTTTGTAAATCACCGCAAGTATATATTCACCCTTCACAGCAGTTGAAGGGGTTGTTGGAATTTTCCTTTGAGGAGCTCTCGCTCGTTGTAATATTTTCAGAGAAGTAATACAAAGGAAGAATGGAATTTCCAAGGCTTGGTGTTCTTTGATGTATTGTGGTGAAAGATGAAGGTTACAGGATTCCAGGGTGTTGCATAAAACAATAAGTATTCTCAAATCTCTTTGTTATATGTTTTCGAGTCTTTTGTTCTCTTTTGTTGTTCAAATGTTTTACACTTGATAGCAAGGTGAAAGGATAGTTCCAGGACTTAACCATGATTACCCTGGACTCAAACTGAGCTATTATACATGTTTTCCTCAGATACAGTGACAGAATTGTAATTCTTAATTGCTGCATTTCAAAACTGTGTCTTTTACTGTGATAGGCATTCTCAGGGATTCAATTTTTGCCCCTGAGACCTCTGTCTTTTCCTCTTAAAGCTGTCTGTTGGGAATATATAGACAATAAGTGAAAATTCTTAAATGCTTTCACTGTTTGTGTTACCTGTTTCCAGTCATCTAATCAAAAATCTGTTCTATTAAGTACTCAAATGGCCCTGTAAGTCCCATCTTTCATCTCAAAGTTTCAAACACATATAGCCACAGACTCCATTGCCCAATGGTACTCAACCTCTCTGAAAACTACATCACTGGAATCTAAAAGGAGTTTCATCAACCAGAACATCAACAAAACCTGTGCATAATAACTAGCCTAAAACCCTATCATAAACAGTTACAAATCATAAAGAGAGAGCCCTCTCTGATCACAGTTTGGCTAGAAACAGTGATCCAAAGATTGGTTAGTGGTTACCCCGGCCGTATTCCCTTGGGAGTCATAGGGAACAACCTGGGTGTTAACAGAGGGTAGGGTTGATAATTCAAAGGTACATTTCTAGCTCCTTGGATAAATGATTGACCTGAAGGTGGTTGGAAACCTTAGGTTTGGTACTGACCTTGAGGTTTATAACCTTGAGGCACGTACTGAAACTGGGGTTGACCTTGAGGTACATATTGATATTGGGGTTGACCTTGAGTTACGTACTGAGTCTGGGGTTGACCTTGAGGAATGTACTGTCCCGAAGGTATGTAATGTCCTTGAGGTTACCCCCTCAGGCAGTAACTGAGTACCTTGAGGTTGCCCCCCAGGTGATAATTGA
This sequence comes from Pinus tabuliformis, assembly GCA_031772625.1. Classification (NCBI taxonomy): domain Eukaryota; kingdom Viridiplantae; phylum Streptophyta; class Pinopsida; order Pinales; family Pinaceae; genus Pinus; species Pinus tabuliformis. The sequence goes on along the minus strand of CM062817.1, from coordinate 1,244,209,668 downwards.
GTACCTTGAGGTTGCGGATTTGGAATAGTACCTGACATCATAAGAATATCTTCTATACTCAACGGTTTAGCTCCGTTATTACCAGTTGATAATCCATGTTCAACAAGTTGAGGAAATGCTCCTAAAAAAGTACCAGTGAGTGACTGATACCTAGAAGGAACAGAAGGACTGCCATACAAAATTTTTTCCAAAGATTGGGAAAACATGGATGACTGTCTCGACATATTCAAAGGAAGATAATAACCTCTAGGTGTTGGATGAAAAGGAACTTGAGGTGGTGAAAAATTGAGACCCGAATTTTCTAAAAAGTTGGTCAATGAAAGATACCAAGTGTCCCTCCTAGGTGGACTGTAAAAAATTGATTCACGCTCCCTAAGTTCTATAGTTGGTTGATTTTCGGGGATAGATAGACCTTCTTCCAGATTAACAAGTTCTTCAATAGCGATAAGTCCTGAAGGAAGATTTTGGGTAATGATTCTTCCTACCCTGGGTAAACCAAGACCACTGGAAGTTGGAGAAGCAAATCCTAATGATGGAGTAGCAGTAGGTTCAGTTTCAGGCTTAGAAATTTCAGGTTCTTTAGCTAATTCACTAGTAGAAGAAAAACTACCAGTAACATCGGAAAATCAAATTGGTTCGAAAATATACTCTGTTGCTTGAACTTGATAATCAAGATGAACAACTAAAGAAGATTCTCTTTCTTCTGGTGACCCAACTCTACTATCAATAGGAATTACAAGAGCTTGTAGCCGTTCAAGCTGGCTTGGTGAATAATAGAGAGGTTTCCCCCGAAGTCTATGGGATTGTCTTAGTAATTCAGCCATTATTAAATATTTTAATTACCTCACATGCAAACAAAGAAAAATATCAATAAAACCACCTAAAGTCTCTAAAGAACCAAAAAATTTGAATCACACGCCTAAAAAATCAAGGAGTTCAAACCACACACAAATAGTAACTTTTCGTATCGAAAACACTAGTTGGTGATGAAATCCATCGTCGCAGAATTCAATACAAAAATGGCAGTTGGAACAATTACCCCGACAACCTACTTAATGAAACAGACTGGCACAAGTTTCTTCACTAAACCATCTCGAGTGAAGAGAACCCCCCAGAGAGTCCAAGTGAGTCTAGTCGATGTCTGCTCCAGGTACAATGGGATCTTCCCTCCATCGTCACCTTAGGAAAGAATCCTATAGATTATGGTCACTATGGTTACCAACAGAAACAAATATACCTAGGGGAACAGTTTGTGATCCGATACACACGCAAGGGTAGAGTAACAAAGCTCAATCCCCTTGAAGGCTCCTTGACATAATCTAAGGTTTACCAACAAGTGACCCCAGGCTCCTCGATAATGGGAAATTCGAGGTTTACCATTTTTAATACGTGTATATCTTCTATCGTTCCCAATGAGGAAAGATTGATTACCCCACTGGTTCGGATATGATCTCGTGCTTGACTCCTTTAAGAGGATCTTCCCAGAGCATAGATGTAACAATTGGAATTTATCTCCTACTGCAAGATATAGCTACTTGTTTGTTTTAACTATATTGGAGAGTTAATTACTCCCTACTCCAAGATACTAGCCTAAGCTATGTTGGTGATAAAGAGCCATAGAAATAAGAATATTGCTAGATAAATTTTACTTTAAGCGTTATTTTTATGGTTGTTTCTTAAGTCAAAAGGTATGGAGATGAAACTTTAGGGTGTGAAGACTTGACTCCAAAACATTAAAAATGCACCTAAGATGATAAAAAATCATTTTTCTTCAATGAATTTCTAGCTAAAGAAAGAGTTGAAAATGCAATTGCTTGAAAAAGAAATCTGTCCTTAACATATAAGTGAAAAGAATTTTTTTTTTTGTATTTTTCAATAAACTCAAAAATGATACTACTAATTATGCTCATGAAAAATATCCATTTCTTTTCAACACTCAAAAACTACAAAAAACAATTTCTTTTCAAAAGAGATTGTAAAACTTCTAGAAAACACTCAAAACTATGAAAAATCTAATCTTGAAATCTACAACTTCTAAAAATCTACTTGAAGCAAAAGCTTACAAAATTTCTTTTCGAGGACGTTTTACCTAGTTATTCAGCAAACTAAGGACTAATTCGTTCCGAATAACAAATTAATCAAAAAACACCCAGCTTATGTTTTCTTTCTAAAAATGAAATTCAAAACTTTCAATACAAGTTCTTTCAAAATTTTGCAAAGAGAAAACGAGATCTATTCCTCACCAAAGGAAGATTTCACAAATCGGTCGGACTCATTAAGAAGACCAACAAAAACGAGGGTAATCTGATGTTTCTTAGGCTTCTAAACTCTGAGTTACTACAAAGACCAAACGAAAATCAAACTAGGCAAGCAAAACTTCTAAAAAATCACCTAAAACCAAAATGCCAATGGAACTTGCCTACAAGAAGTTTCTAACAAGACACATGCAGATCTGGGCAAAGGCTAAAAAAACATAAACAAATCCTAAGGTTAACTGCATGAATAGATTTTAGGTTTTTCAAAAGTTTGACAGGGTCCACAGGCATCCGGTATAACCAGATGCGGTATCGCTCTGTGTAGTAAAGAAACAATGCGAGGATGTCTGCACTGTGTTACAAATAGAACATGCGGTCCTCTTTCAAAAGCGTGAAAAACAAAAAACAATACAGGATCTAAAATAACTACACAATCCCACAAACATCAAGCAAAAACCAGAAACAGAGAAAAAGTTTCTGAAGTCAAAGTAAAAGTAAAGGCAAAAACCAAAATTCAAATCCCGAGCGGAGTCGCCATTTTGTTGGCTGGATAAATTTTTCTTGCAGAAAAGACCAATCTCCCTAGTATCAACTGATATCTAGCGACAAGCGAAACAAGAAAATATACCTTTCTATAAACATTGCAATTTATAAATAAAAACCAAGACATGTTTTAGACCCTATCTTAAGTCCAACGCTAGTTTGTGGTAGCCATGCCTCGACTGTCCGAATGAGCTTCCTTTTAAGAACCTACAAACACAAACAAGCACACATCAAATAACACCTCAATAGCCAATATAATAAATCATATTCATCATGGTGATCAAGGAATCCATGAAATAAACCATAAGAGACAACTTATTGAGAAAAATAAACTTGATTGTATTAACTTTAAACAAAGAACTTTACAACCTTGGTGCCTTGATGTTGTACAAGCTCCTCCCAGGGTCCAAGCAAGAATCTCCCATACTTTGACAACCTTCACATTCTTCCTAATGAGGTCAAAAGGCATGTAATCTCTCCTCTCAAGCTCAATTAGGAAGTCTAAATTCCAGCAGCATTTACCGTCAAAAATATTCAGCTTTCAACCTCCTTAGTAACCAACCCAATGCCTCATTTTATAGTGCAGAGGGAGGAAGTTACCAGGTCCACCTATGAAGGGATAAAGTCCTCCTTCAAAGGGATAAGCTCCTCACATCAAGGGGTTATCTCCTTCAGTTATGGGATGCATGAACCACCAAGGAGAAAACTTGCCACCTCAAGATTCCCTCTAGAAGCTTCCAGAAATAACCCAAAGTGAGTTTTTAACAATGTACTTGTGCCTTTTTTACTTTTATAGGGGTCCGCACCCATTACAGAGAAATAGAGCAGGAAGGTCGGCAAGGGACATGACCAGGGGGTGCGGGACTGCAAGTAATGCTAAGAGAAAGTGCGGAACCAGAGTCTTAGAAATTTTTAAGGACTTTCTCTCATTTTTCAAGGCTTGACATGAAGAGCTGAGGTTTAAGAATTTCATAGGAGGAAAGTATGATTGGTGATAGACTCACACTAATTGCAGAATGTCATGGTGACAATATTTTGTGCAACACTTGTTATATATATATCTTTCTTATACGTTATCACCAAGTGGAAATTCTGCAAGAAAACCATCCCTCTGAATTTCCTCGCTTGATGTAGCTTAGTTTGTGACTGCAAGTATTGCAATGGATAATGATCAGTGCGAATGATAGTTTCCTTCCCCATCAAATAGTGTTTCCACTTTTGTACACTTTTCACCAATGCATACAATTCCTTGTCATATGCAGGATAGTTAACTATTTCACCATTAAAAGTTTCAGAATGGAAACATATAGGCTTATCATGTTGGATCAAGACCACTCCCATGGCATAGTCACTTGCATCTGTTTCTATCTCAAATGGTTGTCTTAAATCAGGAAGTGCGAGAACTGGAGGTAAGATGATTCTCTCCTTCAATGCATCAAAAGTTTCTTTTTGCTTGCCTCCCCATTGAAAAACCTACTTAATGCTTGTCAAGGCATTTAATGGAGCTACAATTAAAGAAAAGTTAGATATAAATTTTCTCCAATATTGGGATGCTACCAAAAAGCCTCTAGCCTCAGTTACATTATTGGGCTTGGGTCAATCTACAATGACTTTGACCTTTGAGGGACCTATCTTCAACTCACCCCCTCCAACAATATGTTCAAAATACACTAATGAGGTTTTTCCAAACTCAAATTCAGACATCTTTAAAAAAAAATCTTTCTTCAAGACATCTAAGTCTTGTTTCACATGCCTGCCATGTTCTTCATGAGATCTGTTGAATATCAATATGTCATCTAAGTATAAAATTACAAAATCATCAAGAAAATGTCTTAAGACACAATTCATAAATCTCATGAATGTTGCAGGAGTATTACAAAGCCCAAATGGCATAACCAACCATTCATACAAACCTTGCTTTGTTTTGAAAGTTGTCTTCCATGTGTCTCCTTCATTAATCCTAATATGATGATAACTAGTTCTCAAGTCCAACCATGGAATGTTTTAGGGGCTAATATTCGCCCAGTGGGCTAATTTTCCATGATATTTCCACAAAAAAGATTCGCCAATTTCCAGTTTTTATAAAAGATGATTCACCCAAATTTTATAATATAAAATTATTTTACCTTAAAAATCGCCAACGTTATATAAGGACTATATACAAAACCATTATAAATTTGAATAATTTTATAAATATATCAATAAAAATTTTATATTTTGCATATTAGGGATTAGTGAGATTTGCCAATGTTTTTAAACTTCAAGAAAAATTTCCATCCTTAAAATTTTCGTTCAGTCCAACCTATTGAAATACACAACATCTATCAATTGATCAAGAAAATCATCAATTCGAGGAAGAGGGTAGCGATTCTTTACCGTAATTTTTTTCAAAGCTCTGAAATCTACACACATTTTTCATGTACCACCTTTTTTTGGTACTAAAAAAACTCGTGACACGTATGTCAATGTGCTCCATGACCCCTTTGTCTAGCAACTCATAGATTTGTCTTTTGATTTATGCATTCTCCATGACCGACATCATGTACATGCCAATGTTTGGAAGAGGACAATCTTGTTGCAATTGGATCTCATGTTGAATACCTCTTTTAAAAGGAAATCCTTTGGGCTCTTGAAACATCTCATCATATGTGTTAACAACATCATAAAAATCAAGTTTTAACTTTGCATCACATCCTTGGAAAGCTTCATTTTCAACATCCTCTTTAGGTTTAATCATCAAGAGTACAAAGTTCTTACTAACATTGACTAACATATTCATTTTCCCACCATTCACAAGTGACAAATTCAATTTCTTGTTATGTTCTCTACCAATGTACTCATTGATCTTTCTTCCTTCTCACTATTGGAAGGACTAGTCCCACTTTCTTTAGCGCCACCCCCCCCCCCCCCCCCACTCATCCCTTTAGATTTCTCACTATCCCTCATAGATATTTACACTCCATTATTTCATCTCAAGTGAAGCTAGAGCCTCACCCTATCTCAAAAGATCTAAGCATTTGATATACGACTCCGTTAAGTTGTAACATGGCACCAATTTATCCCCAAGCTATAGGATTGAAACTTTGTCAACACTCCTTCTGAGATAGAGCCTATCTAGTCCAAGTGTTCAACTTAGAAGCTCTTATACCACTTTGTAACGTACCCCTTTTTAATCCCACCCTAAAACGAGGGTTATAAGGAGGTAGTTACAATGTTGACCCAATCACCATGGTCTAGTTATGGAAATGGGGTCTAATACCTTTCATTTTTTTTCAACTTCCCCATAACTAAAAATGGATACCATCATCGCGTTGATTTCATTGAGACCTTTACAATAGTATAAATTTTACCTCAACCTAACATACAAATCAAGAGGTAATGCCATTCAAATATAGGAGAGATAATATCCTACCACATCATCAGTGGCCCCACCTGGCACAATCGTGGCACATTATAAAGAACTTATGTGGTTTCCCTATCACCACAAACACTACAGGTGGTAAGAACATCTTCTGATATTTAAAGGTTATCATTTCCAGATAAAAACACAGATGCAACCAAACTAGAGTGTCGATATCATGTCATTGAATAGATCTCATCCAAACCTCTTTGACTCGTGCAACCAAACAATTACACCAAGGGCCAAACCTAACCAAAAGTCCGAATTTCTCCTATGCCCAAGTAGCTCGACCCCTGACCTAGTGAATCCTACTCAATTTACTCAAGATTTTCCTTGTCTCCTAGCCCCAAACTGCCAAAACATTGTTGATTTTCCTAATGACCAATCTGGTTGGTCATGTCAATAATTTTGTCTTGCTTATAAGAATTTTATGTGGAAACGTTTCTTCAGTTTCTCTCTTAATAATTTTACAGAAACCTAAAGAATTATGACCTTTCGACCTGAAAAAAGCATTCATCATGACTCTGCTTCCTCCCTCAGTATACAAACCAAAACCATTTTGTTGAGGCCTTAACATCAGTAAAAAATCGTAAAATGTGCATAGGGGCATCACTTGAAAACTTGATCATAGTACATTCTGAAAGAAATATATACTAAGGATGTGTAGCTAAGAACACTTTCTTAGTCAAAATTATGCTATGACAAGATATGTGTAAAGTCAAGGTATGCTCTATGCTTAGAGAAACTTATTTCAATTTTCACAGTTAGTTCAACATCTCTTCCAAATTAGCAATCACAACACCATTAAAGTAAACTGCAGATAGAACATAAACATAAATAACAAAATACAAGCCAAGATAGGAGGACACAAGATGTGGCACTAGCCAGTGAAAAACCCCAATGTGGGGAAACCCTTGATCGATTCTTGTTATATGTTCTTCAATAGTTCAGCAGAGAGAGAGAGAGATAGTACATTTACAACATAAGTCAACACCTGAACTATCTAAATAAGAGAATAGATCATCTCTAAGAAGATGATACGTGAGATCAGTTGAAGACATGCTGCTTCAAATGATTCTCCAAGGCGACTCCTTCACCTATCATTGTGTTGCATCTCATCATCATGCTGCACCTCACCGTGCTGCACCATGTTGCACCCATATTCAAAATGATGGACCTCATGATTGTTCCACCTTATGCTATACTGTTGTCCCATGTGCCATTTTTTAATCATGTTGTCATACAGCATGTCTCGTGTTCTTGTAGCACCATGCTTTCCACTATCGTTTGTACTTGCTCTTGTCCATGCTTGATGTACCAACATTGTTTTGTCTGATCATACTATTGTCCCAACATCTTATAGTTGTCCCGTCATTGTTCTATCTCATCATACTATTGTCCCAACATCTTATAGATGTCCCATTAAACATTTTTGTGCTATATCATTGATGTCCCGTCATTGTGCTGTCCATGCTTGCTGCTGGCCCTATCAATCATGCTATTCCATGCTGCTATCCCCTTACAGCTTGTTATACCTTGTTTTTGTCCCATGTGACTTTGTAGCACTATGTAGCCTTACTGTCCATGCATATTTGTAGCACTATGTAGTCTTGTTGTCCATGCATCTTTGTTCCACCAATCTCTGTTACCTAGTTTTCCACAACATTGTTTTTCCAATGCTTCCTTCATTGCTGCTTATGTGGTGACTAGTTAGGGCATCTGGCAGCCCTTACATACCCAGCCAAACAACCCCTTAAGGACTATGACCCACCTTAGCAAGCTTCTTCCCTTGTAGTTGCTGCCTCCATGGATTGATGCTCAAAACAGCTGTGTATAGTTCCCATTCTCCTCAGCCAAGCTTCTTGCCTTTCCAGCTCTAAACCATACCAAGAAATAGCCCTAACCTTACCCTCAAAAATTCACTTTCACACCACACTATCACCACATCCCTTCACGTTGTCTAGGGAAGCCTCTACATTGTCCCTTTGACCCTTCATACTGCAGCTAAGCTCCACTCTTCACACAACTCTTTACACTATCTAGGGAAGCCTCCTTCTTGACTGCGTAGAGGCCAACATATAGGCTAGGTCTTGTTCTTGATAGCGTTAGTGCTTAGGCTTCTTCTTCTAGACTGCTTATATACTAGTGTTTTCCTCCTTGTACCGTTAGGGCTTCTCACTTGACTGTGTCCTCTAAATTAGGGAAACATTCTTCTTCTTGACTGTGGCTAGGGCAACCTTAATCCTCCAACTTCTAGGGCTTCCACTCCTAGATTTATCTTCCACTTAAACCCAAGATAAGTGGAGATAAATCAAGATAGAAGTGTGTGTGAGAAATGACTCTCAAGTCATCTCCTTTTATACTAAAATGTTGAGCACATGTGGTGTTTGTTTGGTTGTTGGCCGACCTTGACGAATTTTCTTATAACACAAATAAATTCATAACTCCATGAATGCTTATCGAAATCAGATGATCTTTAGATCAATCCTACACCTATCGATGAGGGATCCTAGAAAAATATCATCTTCCATAAATAAGATGATCGACATGGATTTTGGCCCTAGTTTCTGATTTTAACACTCCCTCCCAACTAGGGAGAACTCCATCCATTGATCCATATGTCCAACTATACTATCTCTGCCATCAGTGCCCTACACTACTCTGCTATGCTCTGCTGAACCATGAAAAAGAAGAATTGATCAAGAATGTCGCATACCATTCTCTATTGACCCAAAGTCAGTTTTATTGATCCTAGATCAAGATCAAAAGATAGTGTCTCAAACCACTCATACTTATCCTAGATCAGTTCATTGGTCCAGATCAACAGAGTTCATTCTAGCATAGGGAGTACGGTAGATACAACGATCTGTCCATTTCCCTTCTCGTTGGCCAGATGAGAGGTACTTCCCATGAGTCCCAAATTGCATGGGTAAGATGCCATGATAGGAGGACCATTCATATTGTCCCTAAGTCACCTCGAGGTATCACAGGGGAAGGCTGAGCCATTCACCCCGCACACAATGCAACATTATGGGAGGGTGAGTCACCCCATGGTCGCTTGTTGCTCCAAGAAGTACCCCAATCCCCCCAGAGTTCCTAGAGCTCAATGCATGCATCATGTAAGACCCTCATACGAAGGTCTCTCAATGACTCCAAGTCATTCAGGAAAGTGACAAATTTGACCTTTCCCCAGGGTTTAGACAAAATGTCTGTGACCTATACATCAGTCTCAATGTGATGGAGTGTCCTCACTCATCCATGTACCATATCCCAGATAAGGTATTATTTGATGTCTATTTACTAGAGAAATTATAGAATACAAGATTCCTCAACAATCAAATCCCGCCCCTAGCTGACACAGAGGATTACGATGGTATCCATCATGTGTATAAACATCTCGCTAAAAATCTTCCACAACTAGGCAGCTTCACATGAGATCGTACTTGTAGCTATGTATTCGGTCTCAACGGTACTTATAGAAACTGACTTATGCTTCGTTCTCATCCAGGACATTGAAGCATAAACCAAAGAGAACCAACACTCAGAAGTGCTCTTACGATCCTCCACACTTCCTGCTCAGTCAACATTCGAATAATCATGCAACTTCATATTTTCAGCAGCTCATCCCAATCCATGAGAGATTGTGCCCCAAAGATATCTTAGAAGATTCTTGGCACCAATCTAGTGAGGCTCAACCATTATGAGCTCATTATGCTAACTCCAAAACATATGTCTAGAAAAAAGTTCTCCAAGAACATCAATGTGAATGAACTTATGAAACTTAGAGGCATTTCCCAAATCAGGTACATTATACCTACCACATAGCTTCTAAAAGTTAAGCTCCATCGAGGTATTCACGGGGTTTTTGTTCACCATTCCAAATCCGGAATCTAACTCCCTCTTACTTCTGCAAATGAGAGGGTCCGCACTTGATAGAAATAGGTTGTCCTCGGAAGGTGTCGATATGAGAGGTATATCATCCACAACCTTCAAGCAATGGTTTGGATCAGTTTCACTCATAGTAAATCTTAGCTTCATCATACAGCTACCAATCCTCTCATACTAAGCCAGGGTGATTTTCTTCAAGCCATAGAGGGCTTTCTTCCACCCACACACATGAGATTCCCGATCATGAATCTCAAAAACCTCCAGTTGCTCCAAACCTTTTGACCTGCTACATGAGGGGAATGCTCCCCTTCTAATATTTTCCTTCAGTACATCTCAGACATGTACCTTCATGCTCTTTTTGAATTCAGGCATTCCTATCACCATCTGACTCATATCGAACAGGGCCCCATAAGTAGACCTTGGGTGCTATAGATGAGATGTGACAACTGACATGGTCCCCAATGGAATTCCTGCAACTTGATAGAACCTCGAACTCAAAATCATCTTTGAAAACTCCATTTTCAAATACGTACCATTCCATTGATGAATGTCAACCCGAAACCTTTGACCTCTATTGCCTAAATGGACACCAGGTTTTTCTAGCAATCAAGTACACAAAAAAGATTCTTGTAAATGAATCGAGTTACCCTTATTCTATTTGAGGGGCAATGTTCCCTACACCCTTTCTGGGATAGGTGGCATTGGCTCCAAGTATCATCCCATGGTTGTTTCCATCTCTGCTAAATTAGAGAGAGCACCCTTCTATCTGATGAAGTGCCTTGAAGAAATTCAATCAATAAGCCAGATTCCCAAAGAATCTGAAGGAGAGGGCAAATACAAGATAACTCTTCTTTATCTTATCATAAACAACATTTGATTCTTCATACTTGGGGTTCCTTTCTCTCCTTGAAGACTCGGTGGTTTCCTTGATGACCTGCATTACCTGTCATAACTTCGATCATTGAAGATGTCCCTAGACTGATTATTATCTTCATCAAGAGATGTGTCCATTCCATTCAGACACTCCTTCGTATAATGACCGAACTTATTGTAAGTAATGCATCTACCTTTCCTTTCACCCGGAGATCTAGACTTCTCATTGAAGTGATCTATAGGTAGGCCACCAGAAGCTTTAACTATCCCATTCTGGTAATATACTCTGCTTCGACTTCACCCTTGGTGAATTTGAAGAGGGATAAGGAATCCATTGATCCTTTTGTCCTTTCTAAACTAAATTCTATGATTGCTCTTTCACTCTTGCTTAAGCTTTGTCTTAACCTCAACTCTAATATCATGTAAAGTTTAGGTATGTTCTATGCTTAGAGTAATTTATTTCAATTTTCATAGTTAGCTCAATATATTTTCTAGATTAACAATCACATCAAAATTAAAGTAAACTACAAATATAACATAAATGTAAATCATAGAAGACAAGCCAAGACAAGAGGACACAAGATGTGGCGCTAGCCAGGGACAAACCCCAATGTGGCAAAACCATTGATAAATTCTTCTTATATGTTCTTCAATAGTTTAGTAGAGAGAGAGAGAGAGAGAGGTAGTACATTTACAAAAAAAGTCAACACTTGGCTTATCTAGATAAGAGCATAGATCATGTCTAAGAAGATGATACACGATATCAATCGAAGACATGTTGCTTCAACTAAATCTCCAAGGTGACGTCTTCACCTATCATCATGTTGCATCTCGTCATCATGCTTCACCTCACCGTGATGCACCATGCTGCACCCATCATCACAATGTTGGACCTCATGACTGTCACACCTTATGCTACATTATTGTCCCATGTGCCATTGTTGAATCATGTTGTCATACAACATGTCTCATATGCTTGCATCACCATGCTTTCCACTGTTGTCAGTGCTTCTTGTTCTCCATGCTTGTTGTCCCATCCTTATTATGTCTCATCATATCGTTGTCCCAACATGTTACAAATATTCCATGATTGTTCTGTATCGTCATACTATTGTCCCAACTTCTTATCCCATTAAACATTTTTGCACCACATCATTGTGTTGTCCATGCTTGTTGTTGGCCGTACCAGTCATGCTATTCCTTATTGTTATCCCCTTACAAATTGATATACCTTGCTGCTATCCCATGTGACTTTGCAGCACTATGTAGCCTTGTTGTCCATGCATCTTTGCAACATTATGTAGCCTTGGTTTCCATGCACTTTTGTTCCACCAAGCTCTATTTCCTAGCTGTCCACAACACTATTGTTCCAATGCTGCCTCCATTGTTGCTTATATGGTGACTAGTTAGGGCATCTGGTAGCCCTTACACACCCAACCAAACATCCCCATAAGGACTACAGCCCACCTTGGCAATCTTCTTCTCTTGTAGCCATTGCCTCAATGGAAGGATGCTCAAAACAACAACATATGGTTCCCATTCTCCTCGGCCTGGCTGCTTGACATTCCAACTCTAAACCATACCTATAAACAACCCTAACCTTACCCTCAAAGCTTCCGTTTCACACCACACTATCACCACAACCCCTCACATTCTCTAGGGCAGCCTCTATGTTATCCCTTTGACCCTTCATACTGTGGCTAAGCTCCGCTCTCCACACAACTCTTTACACTGTCGAGGGAAGCCTTCTTCTTGACTCCGTAGAGGTAAGTATATAGGCTAGGGTTTGATCTTGATAGTGCCATTGCTTAGGCTTCTTATTATAGGCTAAGTAGATACTACGGTTGTCCTCCTTGTAGTGTTAGGGATTCTCACTTGACTGCATCTTCTAGATTAGGGCAACATTCTTCTTCTTGATTGTGGCTAGCAAAGCCTTAATCCTCCAATGTCTAGGGCTTCCACTCCTAGATTTCTCTTCAACTAAAAACCAAGACAAGTGGAGAGAAATCCAGATATAAGTGTGTGTGAAAAATGACTCTCAAGTCACCTCATTTTTTACTAAAACGTTCAGCACATGTGGGGTTTATTTGGTTGTTAGTTGACCTTGATGGATTGTCTTATAACACAAATAATTTCATAACTCCATGAATGCTTATTAGAATTGGATAGTCTTTAGATCAATCCTACACCTCTGAATGAGAGGGATCCAAGAAAAATACTAGTGGCGATAAATAAGATGACCCACATGGAGTTTGGCCCTAGTTTCCAATTTCAACAATATGCTTATCCTTTACTTATATGTTCAATAACATAGAACAAGAAATGAAATAATTACATTACATCCTTGTGATTATACACAAATATTTAATAAAATAACACTAGAGGCTTCAACATCTCCATGAAATTGGAAAATGAACGAGATATAATCCCATAACATACAAGAATTGCACCATTCCTTAGATATGCATACAAGAAATCCAAGATTCCATTAAAAAATAGGAAATGACATCCCTTAATATCAGCAAGGCCATTTAACAAATACCATATGCATATACATATTCTTAAACATAGGAAGACTAAGTAAACACTTATCTTATGTAGCAAGTTAAAATAGTAACTCAGAGTGGGACATTGACTCTCCACCAAACCATAGATTAGATACAACCACTATTACTTGTAGTTGTCACCCCTAATATTGACTCTCATGCTTGAGGATGATTGCTTTCAACCAAAAAACCAATTCTCCAATTGCAATAGGGCATCCCCAAGGCCACATTAATTTCACCCAGTGCTTTAAAAACAAGTCGACCTCAACTAGAAACTAGTCAAACTAGATGGTTCATTCACCAACCAAACCAAACCAACTAAAAAACTCAGTTTAGGCGCCTTCTTTACCCAAAGTTCATAAAAATTGGTTGTTACTAGCCAGTTTAGGACGAAACCGACCAATTTATGGTCAGACTGTTCAGTTCCATCCTAACTTGGTCAGCTTATTTCCAAGGCTGTGACAAACCCACACAACGTGGATTAGGAAGGTTCCAAGGTGTTTTGGAGGGAAAATAAGAATTGTTTCCCTCTAAAATCACCCTCTCCAAGACTTTAAAAGGAGCTCACCCCTCTCATTTGTCTCACACATATCATTTGGAGTTTTTTTGAGTTTTATTGGGAGCTTGGAGAGTGTTAAGTTTTGCTGGAGTAGCCATCTTGGAGGCTTGCAGTTGGAGTTGGACCTATTTTGGAGATAGTTTGGAGCAATCAATGGAGTTGGCATATTCAAGAGGAGGCTAAGGAAGCTAGCTTGCATTTCTAGGTAAGGATTTCACTTGAAAAATTCCTCATTTCACTATTGTCGATGTATTGAACTTTTTTATATGTTCTATGCTATCATATCTCCAATTCAATGCTATAAAATTTTGTAGGCATCATGTTCAATTTTTATCCAAAATTTAGATTTGTGTTTCCATTTTTCTTAGCCACAATTTTTTTTAAATGGCATATTTCTTTGCAAATTTTAATTATTTCAAGCCAACATGCCTCCAAAATCCAATGAAAGTGCATGGGATCATTGTGATGGTATTGGTGGAAAGATAATATGCAAGTTTTTCCATAAATCTATTGGAGGTGGGGGTATTCTCAAATTGAAACAACACTTGGCTGGGATAAGAGGCCAAGTAAAGCCATGTGAATCGCGAAATAACTTATTACAATTAGTATCTCATTATTTTAATCAGTTGTATTTATTAGGGATTAATAATTTATTTATTTAACATATAATTAAAATCAAATAATTAAAATAATTAAAACTAAAATAATTAAACTAGAATAAATATAATAATTAAAATTAAAATTAAAGAATTCATATATGTAAGGGTTGGCTTCTATATAAAAATTTATCATTTTCTAGGTTTACATATACTTTGGTTGGAAGATTCTTCTCTCAAAAACTATCATTCATATTCTATGAATTTTGGTCTTGATGATGGACCCCCTTTGGGGTTCGAAACCTTGACATAATGAACATAATATTGTGGATAATCCAGATCATGCTACTCCAAAAAACTACCACAGAAGCTTGAAGTCTAACAAACTGGGACTGTTCAAATCTCAATAAATCAACTTTCAAAAAAATACATTAAGTAATTAATTTTGAACGAATTTTTTTTTTTAAGATTTAAAACCGTGATTCCAAGCCAAAAGAGACAAAATATGCAAAGTTTTCTCATTTATAAACCATGTAAAGGTGAATATATCAAAATGGCACCGAGTGCAATACACATGGATTTATTAAGGGCACATCACATGGGAAAAAGGTACAAAATTATTAATTTCAAGTGTCAGTTTCTGGGTCAATGAGCACCATATATGCTACGCCCACTACCCTTTCTCTAGATTTTCCTTGCTTTAGTTCTTTCCTCTATCTTGATTTGAGGTGCTCAGGATTTCCATTTATTGCTATTAAAAAATGCTATGTATATTGTTTCCTACATGCGGTTCTTTTGTTCGAAATATATACGAAGTATTCAATTGAATTGAATTCGATAACAACTTCCATCGAGGATTATTAATGGCAGATGATTTTGGAAGAATGGTTTGGATTTGGTAATTTAGTATGCAGTTCCATCATGATGTGAGGTTACGCTTTTCATGCTTGGGAATGATGAATAATGTTATTTTTCTAATTGAGTATTCTGATGAGGATGATGAAGAGTTGTAAGGTATAGTAACAATGTGTACTAGCTAAGAGGAGTGTAAGCATCAAGCATTCCACTAGATCATTGGTTGGATTTCCATAGAATTACAATAATGTGTTTGAAGTAGTACAATGTATGTGAATACGTATTGCAAGTTTTGTCTACAGACTATGAAATGCATGTGGGTGTGGCTAGGAGGTGGCAAGTGTTGGCTTTCTTGATTTTTTATTTTGGGCTGACTAAGGTTAGGGTTTAAACACAATATCTTGTGGTGATCAAGTTTAGGGCTTAAACACAGATCAAAGTTTTGCATTAACCACTAATGAATTTTCAATTCCATGCACTAGGTTGTGAATTCAATTATCATGGGTCACCTCTCATTGTAGATATAAACTATATTAGATTTTATACCAGGAACATGCTCAGAATTGTGGGTCTTTGTTTGTTTGAGAAAAAGTGGTTATGAATAGTGAAAGG
Source organism: Pinus tabuliformis (assembly GCA_031772625.1). Taxonomy (NCBI): domain Eukaryota; kingdom Viridiplantae; phylum Streptophyta; class Pinopsida; order Pinales; family Pinaceae; genus Pinus; species Pinus tabuliformis. The sequence continues at coordinate 1,244,193,541 of CM062817.1, read as the reverse complement.
CCATTAATTCACCTCAAAATGATCAACAAAAAATTCAAACCCTACCATTGATGATGTTTTCTAAGCTAAGTTTCTAATTTTATCCTCATGGAGTCATTTTCCTTGGAAATAACAAAGATTATTAAATTTGTAGTATTTTTGATTTTGAGATTGTAAAACCCAATGTTAAAAAGGTAACTTCATGTTTCTTGGGTACCTGGGTTCTTAAAGTGACTTGGAAGATTCACTTTGAAGAAAAGGAAACTGCTAAGGAAACCTATAGTGCAAGATGACTACTAGTAAGTATATTAGACCCTATTTCTATGACATAAGATTCATGCTTGGAGACCATTTTGAAAATGTATATTAGAAATGTGTGTAGTGATTTTTGGTTTCTATGTATTTTTTGGAGGGAAGTTCGTTGTAGGGTTCAATGAAAACTAATGTTTTTTCTTGGGTAATGAGTGCAAGGGTGACTTGGTCAGTATGAATTGTAGCATGGAAGATCTATAGAACTTTGCATGTGAAATGTCATCTCATGGAACTTAAGATGGTAATTTTATATCTGAAGAATGTGAACACAAGGTGGAGCACCAACCTGAATATCTATTTCTTGGCTTAGATGATCAAATGGATATAAAATTAGGAGAGGATAAGGAGGATCAAAATGGGATAAGTATCTGAGGGGATAATATATATACGCATGGAGACTTTAATCCCCTCTAGTTTTGAATAGACAACCCATGATTGCATCTAAGCGTCGGCCTTGGTCTTTAAAATGAGACTCCATACGCAATCAACTATGAAAATAACAAATATTCAGGTTCATTTCAACATAAGGCTCATCTAGTTAAGTTGAAGGATGATGCAAAATTTGGCAGTATGACTCTGAGACAATGGCTTTTAAGACCAAAGAGGGTGGTGTATTGGTCGGAATTCCTACATATATTTTTGCAAATTATAAGGACGATAGACCTTGCACATTTTGAAAGCCTGGTTTTACAAAGTGTAAGGCCCTCATGTTTGAGAATATCATCAGTCACTCACATATATTTTACATATTGTACTAATACTTTCGCTAGCCCTGGTTCTAATTCATCAGATTGTTTTAATGGAAGGATTTCATTGGACATGAATAGACATAATAATATATGCAATATGAATGAAGAAACATAGATTTTTAGGACATGACAAGAGGATCAAAGCATTCCAGCACATAATACATGTCGTGAATGTCAAGAAAATAGGATTTCCGCAAGATTGTGCCCTTGTAAGGGCATAATACCTAGAGATGTCATGAACAGTGGGTGAAAAACACCAAAATGATGCACTCATTTTGGTGCCCCAAATACGACTGAAAGAAAATTTCATATAAGAATTTATCTTTTGTTGCATTGTCATATTCTTTGTATGATTAGACAGAAGGAAGGAGATGAGAAATACTAAAATGAAGGCCAAAGTTGAGGAAGAGACCATTCAAGGGAGGTTTTGGTAGAACCAATTAAAGAAGATCTCTGATATGTAACAAATGTGGTACACTAGTCTAGAGGAGCTAATGGGAGGATCATTCTCATTTTATTCAAATATTTACTCCCTAGGCATTCTCTTTGTTTTAGGTGAGTAAAGTTAAGGAAATATGGATTGCATAATTTTAGGAGATATGTTATGTATCACAATAATTAACAGAGTTAATGATTGAAACACTACAGGTAGTGCAATTGTTTTCATATGCCAAGAGGATGAAAATGAAATGTGGTTTTTAAAATTAAGTAATTGCATCTATTTGAAATACTCTGTTACAATCTATTATGTTGATTCATCTTAGAAGTAGAGAAATAAAAAATAATGTCATATATTAAACATTTTGTCCCTCCTCCTTGGTTCCTACTAGAGCGGCCAAAAGAGATTGCATTTTCTTTATGGTTGCTCCATCTTGATCCAAGATGTGATCAAAATATGAGTTTTGTAGCTTCAATATTATTGATTGGTCATCGCTCTTTTGTTTTACAATGTTACTGAGCTCAAACTCTTGGAAACTAGTTCATTTATAACCTATGACTTATCAATTATTTGAAGCAATTTAAATGTTCTGGAACTATCAAGATTCAATATGAGGTCTGATAAATTTTATTGCACTAAAATCTACCTATTAAAAGGAAAGTAAATAAGTAAGATTTGGATTTTTGTATCACAAAAGGAAAGTTCAAATTTGTTGTATTAGTAGACCTCATTTGTTTATGATATTATAAGTAAGAAGTTTCTCTAAAGAAAATGCATGTGGAAAAAAATTCTATGTACCAAACTATTGAACGTATAGTTGATTCAAGTATTCATCACTTGGCCCTAGAAAGGCAGTGATGAAATGAAAACAAAATACCAACTACCTATTACTAGCCTTCAAAGCTAATCTATTAAATATCATGATTGTAGTACATTTAAGTATACTCTTAGCTTACTTTCATTTATAGGAGTGGCCTAATTTTTAAATGACCTATTTTAGTTCACTTTTGATAGCTCCAAGTTGCCACTTAGTTAGAGGGACACAATGTTTAAGATCTAACATTATTTTGTATTACTCTACTTCTAAGATGAAAGGACAAAATAGTTGTTACATGATATTGCAAATAGATGTAACTATTGAATTTTGAAAAGCGCATTTCATTTGCCATCTTCTTGACATGTGACAATAACAACACTAATTTAGTATTTCAATCATTGAGTCTATTACTTATTATGATACATAAAACATATCTCCTAGAATTATGAAATCCATATTTCCTTAGCTTCACTCACCTAAAATAAGAGAATTCCTAGAGGTAAATATTTGAAGAGAGTGAGCATGATCCTCCCACTTAGCTTGAATTTTGTCAATATAATATTTTTCATCATGTGCTTTCAAAATAAATGAATTAGTTCGTGATTAGGAAAAAAATATAAACCTATATTCTTAGAAACTATTCAAAATAAATGAATTAGTTCGTGATTAGGAAAAAAATATAAACCTATATTCTTAGAAACTATTCCTCCAACTAGTTCCAACACTTGTATTCATGCCTACACACTACTATGCTCTACCACTATTTCGCCAAATAATAATTCGCTATTAAGAAAAGGGGGGATGGGATGACCTATGAATTTGAAATAAGCAACAAGGGTGGTGATTGCCTTGAATTGGCTTGCCTTTGATTCGGTCACTTCATGTCTACTGATTGTTCCTCCACCGGATAAAATAATAATAACACGTAATCTAGCGTGCCATAATCTTGCACCCCCATGATGTTACCTTTCTCGATAGGTTGAGGGAAATTTTTTATCGAGGCCACCCCTTTGGACTGTTTCTAATCCATTAGACTAAACAATTTGGCCTCTTCGCATAATTTTTTTCTAAAATCCTATGTTCGGAAGACAACATCCTCATGGGCACTATTCTCACATCGATTCCCTCTAATTGCACTCAATTGCAAGCATTGTTTCTCAATCTTGGCCGAACTTTGGAACTCCAGAAATCCACTCTCCTCTCGAATCGTGGATGTCAATGTTTTTCTTAACAAGTTCGGAATATCTAATTTTTTCATGTTGCCCAACTATGGTGGTATGTTGTCGTTGAGGTTGTTGCAGGAAAGGTCGTGTAGAGAAAGAGGCCCCGATAGTTTAGACAATGACTCAGGAGTTCTTCCCTCTAAGTCGTTGCCGGCGAGGGAGACATGATATAATATAGGAAGCTCCGATAGTACTATGGGCATACTCAAAAAATTGAAAATATTGAATCGAATATCTAACATTTTCATATCAGAAATATATAGTAAATTTCCACATAATGCTCTCGGAAAGATTGTTACGAGAGAGATAGAAAAACAAAAGATTAGAAACCTTTCCTATATATTTGGGGCTTGAAACTGAAAGTCTATTTTTGTTGAGGCAAGGCATCAAAAAATGCAGATTCCTTAGGCCTTCTAAACTATCCTGTAAGGCTCCTCTCAAACCGTTGTTAGATAGATCTAATTTTTGAATATTGTGAAGATATGCAAAAAATGGAGGGGCCCAACTGTCAAGCTTATTGGTGTTGAGGTGTAGTGTCTTCAACCCCCTGAGGTTCCCAAATGAGAAGGGAATAGATCAGTGTATTTTTTGAATCCCGTTGAAGGAGGGTTTTTCATTAGTTAGTTAGCTTATGTCACTACCTTCCATTGATCCAACGACGGAAAATGTTTTGATTGTCTAACACAGTATCAATGGCTCACAGAGGTACATAGTTCTAGCTCGGAAGTTGTTCTCAAAGGGAGATGCCTTACGATGTAAAGTAAATGAATTGATATTAATGCTCAAGTATTTTGTTAAATACTTTAGCATTTTGGGCGTGAAAAGTCGTTGGTTTCTCAAAGAAAATTTCAAGCCAAAAATAAATTATGAAATATCAATCGAAAGTCAAAGCAATAAAAATGCATTATAATGTAATCAACAATGTATAAAGAAGAATATATACACTATTTTATGTGTAGAATGAGTCTTACCCGTTACCTTAGATATATACATTCAACCTCTTAGATATATACATTCAACCATGTATAATCCAGTGAGAGGAGTGAAGACCAAACTCACTCAGCATTTGTAATTGTTGTGTAAATGTACTTTTAGTTTTTTATTTATATGATTGTGGAGCAAACACTAAATTGGAATGCACGAACTCAAGAAATGCAAAGACGATCAAATCCTAGTAGAACAAACTCACTCACTAATTGTAATAGTTGTGTAAATTTGTTTTTAGTTTTTTATTTATATGATTGTTTAGATTTGTATTTAGGCCAAAATTATTTATATAGTTTTTTAGATTTTTGTTCATACTAACATTAATTTTTTTTAAATAATTTTTATTTATTTATTAGACAAGTGTTATGTCTACTTTAAGCATAAATATACTTAGACATTACTTATAAAAGCGATGAAGCTAGTTATATTAGAAAATTAAAATATATTTAAAAAAATATTATAATATAATATTTTATATATATATATATATATATATATATATTTATAAATTAGTAAAAAGAAATTAAAAATAAAATAGTTATTAATTTTAAATTTTCATCTCCATTATTATTTAATTCCTATAGTTGAAATTTTGAAAAAACCTAAACATGTATGTATGAACCTTGTTTCATTAAATGCTATGACATTTGGTGTCTATTTAATTCGATATGAAGCTATGACTAAAGGAAAGCAATTTATATTTTGGGTGTATCTCCTTGGATCTAAGGCATTGGAATCTCATACTACAATTCTGTGAATAATGTATTAACCCAATGAAACATTGGGGATTGATTTTTGATTTGGCACCATGGGCAATGTTGCCTAAGTGTTCCGCTATGTTCCTTCACGGGTTAAGGGAACATAGAGCGACGACTATTGATTGCCAATCAAAGCCACCATCTATTTTTGTTGTGATGGATATATGAGGCGATTCACATGATATTATGTTTTGACACAAAATGAATAACATTAATTATCTCAAGAGTCACATGAAACTTATTGTACCAAAAAACGAATCACACGGAATTGTTTGTTACTGTGAGTCATGGCAGTTATGTGATGCAGACCATTCAATTTTCCTGGTAACTCAAAATACTGAGGTTCATTTATATGAAACTCAAGAAGGCATTCGAAAACCTTCACTTGAGGATCTGCAAGTACTCTTCCATCTGATATCTCAAATGATCATTTTGAAGACTCAGAATACTGTCCGGGAATTCTGTGATTGCAATCATTCAAGCGGGAACGGGAATATGCGTGAAGATTTTTTTGTCGCTTTATTTCTATGGGTAGGATTGAAATGGGCAGAATTGGAAAGAATACGCTATATCAATTCTGTGGTTTAACGTGCTCTTCTCAAAATAGGCCGAACCTAAATTACATCTCTGGAAATTCCTTTGAGGGATTTTGTGGTCGCTGTTTGTTAACGCAGCCATGATTTTCCAGATGTATTCGAACTACCAAAATAGGTAATTACGAACTTAGGGTACTTTTTTATCAATCTATTTAATAATTATTGTTGAATATAGATAGCTACTTTTAAATTTAAAGTTCAAGATCTTCACTTTCATTTCACTGTCTAGCTTTACACATGTAAAAACAGAATAAAAAGAGCGAAGTAGAAGTTCTTAGTACTAACAGAAGAGTTAGTTTCTAATTTAATGTTAACTTCAATATAGATTCCTGCATGCATGGGTACTTATTTTTATCAATTTATTTAACAATTATTCATTAATATAGATAGCTAGTTTAAAATTTAAAGTTCACGATTTTTAGCTTTATTTTTCTTTTTAGCTTTAGACATAAAAATAGAATAAAAAATAATAATTTGGTCAGAAGTTTCTAGATGTAGTAGAAGTTTTTGGTTAGTTTGATTGCATAGTAGTTACTCACTTAGGATGAAGAAAAGGAGAGTCTCATTTATGATGAAAAAATTATTTAATTTTCTTTTTCATAAATGAGTGAATAATTTTATAAGTGAAAAATTTTATATAAGAGTTATTCATTTATGATTAAAAAAAAAAAACAAAACAAAAAACTAAACTGTGAACCTAATGTAGCAAATCTCATTCTTAATAATATTAAAAAGTTGAAAATCTTGACTTTAAAATTTAAATATAACTATTTATATCTTGTAATAATTCTTAAATGGATTGATAAAAAGTAGCTATTTTAATCAATTGATTTAACAATTATGGTTGAATATAAATAACTACTACTAAAATTAAAGTTCGTGATCTTCATCTTGATTTCTTTCTTTAGCTTTACCAGGTAAAATTAAATAAAATAAAAGAAATTATGTTACAGGAAGGAGATCTTTAGATAGTGGGTGAAGTATAAGTTCGTAGTACTATAAGAAGATATAAGAAGATCTTAGTACTATAAGAGGATTTAATTTCGCACTTAAAGTTAATGTCAACATAGATTTTTGCATGCATTGATACTTCTTCTTATCAATCTATTTAATAATTATTCATGAATATAGATATCTAGTTTTAAATTTAAAGTTTAAGATTTTCGACTTCAATTCTTTCTTTAGGTTTTTACATAAAAATGGAATAAAAAAAAGAATTCTGTCACTTGTGATGAATAGAAAACTGAATTAAAAAAAAAATTTATGTCACTTATGATGAATAGAAGTATAAATCTTTAATGAGTTTCATTAGGTAAAAGTTACTCACTTATAATGAAGAAAACAAAGTAAGAAGTACTCATTTATGATGAAGAAAACTATATTATTTTCTTTTTCATAATTGAGTAACTCTATAAGCGAATAATTCTAAATAAAAATTATTCACTTATAATTAAAAAAACTATTTCATTTTCTCACTTATAATTAAGAAAACTGTAATGCCCCACTTAAATCTTATCCTACAAATTGTGATAATATTTACATTATCTGAAAATATTGAGAAATATTGGTCATAAAATAAATTTATGATTTCCATTATTCAAATTCCCCACTTACCTTCTCAATTTGAATATTATGTAGGATATGGCCTCCTTCCATTAATTCAAAATATATTTATTCATTTCACATACCCCAATGTACCCTCACATTTACTTGGGAGAAGACATAGTCCTCGCCATCTTATCATCAATATATTTTATTCATTTCACATTCCCCAATGTACCCTCACATTTACTTGGGAGAAGACATAGTCCTCTCCATCTTATCAACAATATATATTTATTCATTCACATTCCCCAATGTACCCTCACATTTACTAAGGAGAAGACATGGTCCTCTCCATGTAATTACACTTCACATTCCCAAATGTACTTTTCAGATTTACTTGGGAGAAGACATGATCCTTTCCCATTAAATTCTCAATTTTATATTCATGTCACAATTCCAAATGTACTCCTAGCTTAGAAGAGAAGTCAACCAAGGATGGGTGAGAGTTAATGACATTAATGAGAGGTGGTTGAGGAAAGAGGGTATAAAAAGGGAAGGGGCAAAGAAGAAAAGGGGGAGTTGGAGTCTTGCTTAGGATTGTGGGGGTTGGTTGAGATTGTTTGGCCTTGTTATGATCTTTGGGAGACCTTGGAAACCTGTGGAGGTTTCTTGGGTTTGAGAGGAGGAAAATACCATTATCTAGTTTTGCACATTCTTCTTGAGGACACACTATATCTGGTTGGACTTGGGCACGGAGGGCTAGGGAACCTGTGGAGGTTTCCTGGGCTAGGAGTTTATTTCCTAGTTGGCTGGGAGGTAAATCCGGTTGGGTCGGCCAGAGGGAGCGTTCAGCAGGAGCTATAAGACAAAGGTATCATCATCAACCGCCGGAACAGGTATTTTTCCATGGACTACTCTTGTTAAGTTGATATCAATGGAATGCTCACCTTAATTTATGCTGCTTATGATAAAATGATAAGATGTTAAATGTTTAAAGCTATGTGAAAAGGTCAGCAAGCTCCTTTTATTATTTATAAATTAACAGGAAAATAGATCTGTTAGTGTATAACAAAATAGAGGCTCTAATAATAGGATTCAGGCCCTTACACATGGTATCAGAGCTTTGGTTCAAAACCTGGACCCAAAACCCACTAAACCCCAAAGACCGCTAGAAGGAGGGAAGGGGGAGTTACAAGATTAGAAGCTTGACAACTCTTTAGAGTTGAGATTATTGTTGCATTAGTGCATAAGACAGCTTACTGTTCTAGTGCAGTCTATCTATCTGCCTTTCTTTGGGATCATGGACAGGTTTCGATGCCATGAAAATCATTGTGCAATGTGCATTTTATTGTAAATTAATGTTTTCTCAGTCTTGTATTGAATGAACATTTTAGGGAAATGAGAAAACAACCAAGAATGTGGAATTCATAATTTTATTTCTCCATCTGGAACCGCGGACACTTATATGCGACAGATGTTGGTTGAGCCAATACAGAAGATAGGATTTGCCTTGAATAAATGACACTTGCCGCAACACTATGCCAAATAACATTTTCTTATTCCAAAGGGTTTTTAATTCCTGGGACTGGTTTAAAGAGACTAGTATTGACAATATTTTATCACCAAGTCCATACACAGAAATTGAGTATTGAATCGACCCTTATATGCATACTTTTGTAAAGATGCTTGGAAAATTCACGCCGTTTTCTTTAACGATAGGTAGTATTGTCAATATTTTATCACCAAGTCCAAACACAGAAATTGAGTATTCAATCGACCCTTATATGCACACTTTTGTGAAGATGCTTGGAAAATTCACGCCGTTTTCTTTAACGATAGGTGCATGAAAAGTGTAATTCCAGTAGTCTTACTCGTGTTTAAATTTCCAGAAGTGTTACTCGTACTTATATATACTTATAGAAGTGTAATTCCTGTAGTCTTACTCATGTTTAAATTTCTAGAAGCGTCACTTGTATTTATATGTACTTATATTTGTAGCTTAAAAAAATATAAAAATATGAAAGTAAATTTTATTACTAATTTTAGTTTCTTGAATAATCTCAAAATATTTTAGATTCAGAAAAATTTAATATTTAAAATCGATTTACAGTAATTACAAGACCAATGTTCTAGATTCAAAAATTTAAAAACAATCAAGGATGTGGTGCTACAGCCATTTGAGTTGTCTTCCGCATGAGTACAGTTGAAGGTGACATTTTAATGTGGTTCTGTTATTCGATTGGCCCAAATGTCAATTTAAGGATTTTGGTCGTATAGGTTTTGGGTGGCATCGCTTTTGAGACATGAGCCTGATCTCAGAATCGGAAAAAGGGTTGCTCTTATGTATTTCTTTTGGTTATATTGGAGGCTGAGGATGATTTATTTTCTGGGCTATGTGACAAGCAGGCAAAATGTGGTCATATTGCTTCACATGTGAAATCCTGAAATGCTTCAAGGAAATTATACTCCAGGTGTTTTTTTTATATTTACATTTAGCACAGGCTAAACTATACTGATTGTCAGCTTTGACATTGCAGAAAGCATTACTTTGTTTGACTCCTTCCCACAGATTTTTTTTTTTTTTTTTCCTTGCAACTATTCTCCCCATCTTTCAACTGCCAAAGATGGTTCCTTCTATCCTGTTATCATGCCATGTAAATATGTAAGGTCGATAACTTTATTCAGGATATAATACAAAAGAATTCAAGTTTCACTCCAGCCGCTGGACATCGGAAATATTCAACAGAAAGGTTTATGACTGTTACCAAAATTAGTATAAAAACAATGATGGATATCTCCTGCCTTAAATCTGATAGACATCATTCCGAAATTACAGCTTTGGAAAAACTTCAGAGTGTTTTGTTTCATAGCAGTGAAATCAATTTTCCTTTTTCACAATAATCCTCATATTTTTCCTTTACCTTTCATGTTATTATCCTATCTTGTTATCGAGTACCGTTTCTATCTTGGGTAGTTTGATAAGATTCATGGGTCAACCAGGCTTAGGAATTCTGTTCTTAGCTTTGTAAAAATTTCCAATATGTTATGCCATTCACCCTTTATTTGATTTGTCCTAAAAATGGGCAAAATTTGATATTTTGAATCCATATTATGATTGATTCGGGAGGTAACTTTAAATATAGCCAATGCATATTCAGTTCTTTTCATTTGTCATTTACAGTGGATATAAACTTTCCCATTTGTTTGAGGGTAAGTGCACATATGTATCAGAAAATACCCATTGTTGCATTTTCCAGGGGAAAAGGGTTCTAGGCTTCATATTTATCTTAACCAAGATTTTTTCCATCCCATATTTTGATTTCTGAGGGTTTCCTCCAAACGCTTTTATAAAATTTATTGTTTATGTGCTACAGAATCTCCTCCGCATCACTCGGTTTATTTCATGCTTTTGTGTCTCTGCAGCTTATCTGAATCTCTTCATTAACATTTCTGCTTTAGTTGAGAATTCCTGTTATGTTATCACTTATAAATACTTCTGTAATTCCATTCAAAATTAAATGCCATACATTTTACAATTTAGAATTTAAATGCCTTCATTATTGCCTGGGTCTCTGCCCAACATTTAAGATGTTTACATTACGAAATCTTTTCTAACACTTTTTGAAACGTGATTTTTGACAGCTAATGAACATAATTTTTGCTGCTAAGAGTTGAGCCTTGTGACATTTTTTGAAAAAAAAAAATTGAGATTACTAAATATGTTTTCTAACCACACTGGTAATCTGACAACCATCAAAAGGATACTCATGATGTCATCTACCTATATGTTTATACTGATAGGCTTTATAGTATCAATTTTTTCAAAATATATTATGTTCAAGATATGCCTGTTTTGTTGTTTTGGTAAAGGGGAGGATTTCAGTTACTTCATTGTAAGATAGGACAATTTCAGTGTTGTCAGTTCAGTTATTGATTTCCTTAGTCTGACAGATTGGCAGTCTCGCTCCTCGTGTTATTTCAGGGTGCTGCATTTTTTTTAATTCAACAGGACATGTAAGGTCCAATTTTTTTACTAATCTATTGTCCAGGACTTATTGAGGATGTGTGACTACCACATAGCTTGGTTTCCCTCTGTGGATAGATAGCATTTGAGCGATATGGTTTATAATTTTTGTTTGATTATGTGATATCATCGGATTAGGGATGGTAGTACTTTAAAGTGAAAAATGATATTCTTCCAATTTTGAATCTAATGTAGTTGACAAAGACAAGTGAAAGATGCAATGGTTGATTTCCATTTGACACGAGGGGTAGTCTTTCCAAGTTAATTTTTTCAAAGCTACTATGGCCACGACTGGGGTCAGAGTATTATCAGTTCTATTGAAGTGGGGTCCTGTAGTGGTTTTATTAGAATTGAACTGGTATCCTGACAATATTTGCTTCGTGCAAAAATGGAGACAGCTGACTAAACCGCATCTGTTTCTTTAGGATTTGAATTGTAACATCATTTTTCTTGGCATGCCTGTGAGTGCTGTAAGCAGTACCTTGCAGATTCACAACATGAATGGACAACTAAACATACAATTGTGTGTGCACTTTTTGTTGTCGTGAGTACTGAATTACATGGTGGAACATGGAGTAAAAGGGAAAGGAGAAAAATAAAAATTATTCTTTTTTTTTTATCCTGCTAGCATGTCAGTGACTTGTGGGGATTAGCCTGTCTAAGAAACCAAACCCAAGGGCATCTAAGCTGTCAAAATCACCCAGGGATTGCACATGATCTGGTTGATGCCAACTTTTGACATGACTACATTTTAGGTGTCTCCTCCCAGCTACCGCAGAGTTTTGAACCTGAGTCACGTTACAGAATTTCTAAAATTGTCTATGGACATTTGGCAGCATTTGTGGCAAGAAAAGGTTCAGAGGGAATTCTCGGTACTGCATTTTCAGGCCATTTTATCTTTTCTTAAAGTAATGTAGAAGAATATAAAGTTGAAAATCCATATACTTTAAAGAAAGGTTCAAGTCTAGTCAGTGCACTGCTTTGCTTTTGTATAGTAAAAGGCTAAAAAGGGTATTGAATGCATCCCCAAGTAAGAAGCAAAGAAGGCAGAGGGACTACAGGTCACTGTATTGTTTCCTTGTTTCGCTGGGCAGTCTAGTAAGTTTTTGGAATCCTAAAGCTTGTTTATGCACTGCTTTGCAAGATAGGCTGCCAGCTAATAGGACTTGATCTTTCTTGGCAGATACCAACACTTGGGCACAGCCAGAATTCTCTGCATGTACCCAGAGTTTAAATTGGGTACCATAGAATAGCATAGACCTTTTTGCTTTGAGCTGGAGTTCAAACAGAATCTTTTATTCAGTGGGCAAACTTTAGGCAAAATTCTTTGTTGTGATATGTCGAGGTTATTATAACCTTAGCAATGGCAGCAGTAGTCTAAGTAATATTAATGATGGTTGAAAGTTCTTAGAGTGTTTGAAAATGAGTGTCTTAGTTTAATAAAATATGAAGATATTTATGTTGAAAGATTTAGTTCGTTATTCTGATGGGTTGGAAGCTACTTTTGAAAAATACATGGGGTATAAAATTATAAACTACCTCTTAAGAAGGTAAAATTTACATTGGGCATGGAAAATTAATAGCATAATGGTTTCCCTCGGAAGAGGAAAGAAGAATGACCAAGCTGGAGAATGGAGCAAAGGAATCACTTTCTATGAACATGAATTTCAACAAGTAAATATGGAATGGGGGCCATGCAAGTTAAGAGCACAGAGTAAACATTCATGATCGATTCCGGATAATTCATATTTATTCCTATGTAAATCTGGGCACAGTACGAATCAGGCTTCGGTAAGCATCCCTTAGTTATTCGGCATGCTGTCATGGAGATGTGGGGTAACGTGTGCTTATGAGATACTTCTTCTGGTTTTATGTGGAATGATAATATCACTTTTAGCATTCTTTATTAAATCATTTTTATTGGCAGGCAACCAATTCTGTGTATGAGAGGTTTATAGATTTAGGGTAAATATAATACGAGATGTGGCTCTATGAAATGAACTGTTTTGTCTCATAGTCCCTTCATGATTCAACACCTTCATTTTGCTCTCTTATGGCTATTACAGTGGTCATTGCTCTCTTGCACTTTGGAAACTTCTAATTATAACTGGAGATTTGCCATGACGATTGAAGGATTGCAATGCCTTAAAGGTTGTTCCTAACATGTGGCACCATAGTATGGGAAGATTGTGTTTTCTGGGTCTGAAGAGCCTACGTTTTCGATGGGGTTCTGAGTAAAAGAAATTCGTATTACTCAGGAACTCCTATTCTTTTTCATTTGTTTTCCTCGTTGAGAGCCGCTGGTCTGCCAGTCTCGCCTCGATGAGAATGAAAGTGAACAAAACATGTTTTCAAGCGATCTCTGGAGCTTGGAATGGCTCACTTGCCGAACCCTTGAAGAATCAGTTCAATCCCAGGAGGTCATATGGCCTGATCCCCATGGTGATAGAGCACACCTCAAGAGGCGAGAGAGCATATGACATATTCTCCAGACTTCTCAAGGAGAGGATCATATGCATAAATGGGCCCATAGCAGATGACACAGCCTCAGTGGTTGTGGCGCAGCTCCTCTTTCTCGAGTCCGAGAATCCCCAGAAGCCCATCAACATGTACATCAACTCCCCAGGTGGGGTGGTCACTGCAGGTCTTGCAATCTATGATACCATGCAGTACATAAAGTCCCCTGTGACCACACTGTGCATAGGCCAGGCTGCCTCCATGGGCTCCCTCCTGTTGGCTGCAGGGTCACATGGGGAGAGAAGGGCCCTCCCCAATGCAAGGGTCATGATCCATCAGCCCTCGGGTGGGGCTAGTGGACAAGCATCTGATATTGCAATTCATGCCAAGGAGATATTAAAGACCAGGGAGAGGCTTAATGGGCTTTATGCAAAGCACACAAAGCAGAAGATTGAGAAGATTGAGCAGTTTATGGATAGGGACACGTTCATGTCACCTGATGAGGCCAAGGAGTTTGGGCTTATAGATGAAGTCATTGAGCACAGACCCATTTCATTAGTCACTGATGATAAGAAGAACAACAAAGAAGGGTCCAATTAGGGTTTGAGGTAGGGTTTAACAGCTTTTACTACAATTTTTGAACCCTATGTTGGGTTTAGGTTGAATTAAATGCAAATTTTTGTTTTATGATGTGAAGTTATTTGAGTTAAAATTGATTAGAATGCAGTTTATGACCTAATTCATCTGTTTTGGTCCTAAAAAGTTACATGGACTGGAATCCATAACAATGGATTTCTTGTTGATTTGAGTTCTCTAATTTATCATTCATTCAGGTGAGCATAAAATGACGACCTCTGTTTCTTTTTTAGCATTGTTGGATTTATTCTTTATTTATAAATTGTAGTGCCCCTGGAGTATACCCATACAATCAGTTGTTCATTTGGCCTGCAAATGGTTGGAACCTTGCCTTGCTAGGGTTTCTCAACCCTCCCGAATGCAAACCAGTTCCGGAAATATATATTCATATTACAGAAAATTCTTAGAAAGACAATATGTTGGAAAAAAGCAGCCCAAATAGAAATATATTATTTGGGGAAAAATTAGTAGTTGCCAGGATACCCAAGTTATCAGTCTTTTTGAGTCTAACACTTGGCTCCTTTTTTTTGGAGAAACCATAGCTCATTTCCTTCCTCAGTCGATCGCTATCTCCTTTGTTACTGTTATGGACAATAATTCACTGCCCAATTTGGCGAGATTCCCTGCCCATGCAAAAGCGTCAACTCTCTCTTAATAACTCACCTCTCATGCATAACTAGCTATTGACTATTGACGAGCATTACTTACAGCCAAGCATGCATTACCTCCATCGCAGTTCATGCCTATCGTTACTTCTAGAAGGTAGACTTTATGTTCCTGCATCAGATTTTCTCCAAATAAAAAATATTTGGATCTCATTGTTCAAAAAACTAGGATTTCAAAATTGCTCTAATTTCTGGTTTATATGAGATTTCCTTCCCATTGCTCGGTAAGATCATTTGTCTAGTCTTCCTCTTTTTGCAAGGTTATCATCCTTGTTTCTTGGTCACATCTTCCATATGTTTGCAGAGCTAAGCAATGTTCATCATACGTGCGATATCCAATTCTTTAGGTGAGTTAGAGTAGGTTGCTCTACCTCCACCTTCTATATTATCTTGCATGATCCAAACTTCTTCATGTGAAGTTTAAAAGTTTCTTTGGGAAAATTAATTTCCAGGAGCTGAAACAATACTATGTCACCTTTGTTGTCCTCTTTTAAGCTTGTGAGCATCCACAACCTATCAAGAGTTGGGACAACATTTACAGTGTATATTGTTCGCATATACCACCCCTCCTAAGAGAATGACCTTGAGGCTCAACCACTGAACAAACAATTGCCTCCTTGTGGGGTGAACTGAACCCTTTGGGAAACAACCACATGATGTAGGAGGGATCTCGAGCCCAAGTCTCCACTGCCCCACTCTCAGTGTCCCAGCTCACCTCTCATTGTTATTGACGGAAACCTTAATACAATGCAGTTGGCAGTAACTACAAACTTATGGATATATGATAAATTAGCTCCATTTTCATGGATATATGATAAGATCTAAATTTATTAGAGGATGAACCTGTGGGGAGCTATTTCTCTGTTGCCTATGTTAATGATTTTGTAATTGTCTAATAGTAGAGGCTAAATTTGCAATTAGACTTCTAATATTCACTCTTAAAGGTATTTTACTTGTCATCGAGGATATAAGGTTTTCCCTTCAAAACAAAAGAGTGCCATATTTAAGTTATGGAAATATTATTTCTTGATAAACACAGGGTTTGGTGATTAATGTATATTTCTATCTGGCATAAGTTCATCCTTATAGTTCTCTAAGCACTAATGATATTGATGGTGGCCTTTGTGATGTTCTCTGTTTCGTATAGCTCAGATGTTATCTCTGAACTTTTGAATGTTGCTATCAGGCCAGGGTAACTCCAGAAATTAATGAGCGCAAGAAAGAACTGATAATTTTATTCATTAGCCAACTATTATTTATACATACATAAAACGGATCAGTTCATCTTCTAGATGACTGTCCAGTTCACCCATCCATTTCGGATTAGGTGTCAAAATTCCCCCCCTTAATCTGAAGGGATGTTGGTGAGTCCAAGCATCGTTCTGAATCTTTCAAGCTTTTCTCTTCCAAGCGCTTTGGTGAAGATGTCTGCAATTTGCTCGTTTGTGGAACAATGACGGAGATGGATTGTTTTGGCCTCAACATGATGTCGAATCAGATGATATTTAGTATTGATGTGCTTAGTACGATCATGGAACTTTGGGTTCTTGGCCAACTTTATTGCAGATGTGTTATCAATCATGAGTGGAGTTGATTGTATTTGTTTTACCTGCAAATCTTCAAGAATTTTCCTGAGCCACACAATTTCTTTCGTTGCTTCAGCTACTGCCACATATTCTGCTTCTGTTGTGGAATCTGTTGGTACTGATTGTTTGCGTGATCTCCAGGAGACAGCTCCCGATCCAAGACTCATAGCATATCCTGAAGTAGATACCCCAGTTTCTTTGTCTCCATCGAAGTCTGAATCAGAGTATCCAATCAAGTTGAAGTCGTCCACCTGTGTATACTTGATTCCAAGGTCTTGAGTTCCCTTCAAGTACCTTAGAACTCTTTTTGCAGCAGACCAATGTCCCTCACAAGGCTTTTGCGTAAACCTAGAGAGGATTCCAACAGCAAATGAAATGTCTGGTCTGGTAGCAGTGAGGTAGATGAGACTTCCTACAAGCTGTCTATACTTTGTTGCATCCTCAAATTCCTTTCCTTCAATAGATGTGAGCTTCAAGTTTTGTTCCATTGGAGTAGAAAGGGGATTGCACTCTATCATGCCAAATCTGTTTAATAAATCTCCAATGTATTTCTTTTGAGAAAGAAATATGGACTTTGGATGTTGGGTTACTTCAATGCCAAGATAGTAATGAACATAGCCCAAATCAGTCATTTCAAAAAAATTTCCTAATTCTTTCTTTATGGATGCAATATAGCTTTCATTGTTCCCTGTCATTAAAAGATCATCTACATATACCGCAAGATATACAACTGTTTTGCCAACTTTCTTGACAAATAAAGTTGCATCATCAAGATCAAAATGATTGAAGTTGAGTTTCAGAAGATGCTCAGTTAGTTTTTCATACCAGGCTCGTGGTGCTTGTTTGAGGCCATACAAGGACTTCACAAGTTTGCATACTTTGTGTTCATGTCCTTTCACAGCAAATCCTTCAGGCTGGGACATAAAAACATTCTCTTTTAGATCTCCATTCAAGAATGCAGTTTTTACATCCATTTGATGCACTTTCCAACCGTTCTGAGCAGCTAGTGCAAAGAGTGTCCGGATGGTGGCCCATTTTGCTGTGGGAGCAAAAGTTTCCTCATAATCGACCCCTTCCTTCTGTGCAAAACCTTTTGCCACAAGCCTAGCTTTGTGCTTGTCAAGTGAGCCATCATCTTTGTACTTGTTCTTGTAGACCCACTTGCAGCCAATTGGTTTGGTTCCAAATGGAGGATCAACTAGCTTCCAAGTGCCATTCTTTATGAGGGCATCATACTCCTTCTGCATCGCTTCTTTCCATTCATCATGAGAAGCAGCTTCTTTGAAGGAAGTTGGTTCAAAATCTGTAGACAAATTCAATTCACAATCATAAGTAACATCCATATCAACAGGTGAATTAGAGTTATCTACATCACCTCCATCTTGTCGGTTTGTATTTCTGGTTCCTGGTTTTCCAATTTCATCAGGATGAACACTTTCAAGTGTCTTTGTCAGCCACTTTGGGGGACCTTTCTGAGATGGTCCAGGCTGCTCTGTTGATTGAGTTGGGTCTGAATCAAAATTGAGTCTCCCAATTCTATCAATTACATCACTTAAAGCATCATCCGTTGTTGGAGTGTCATGCAGGGGAGATTGTTCTTCAGAAGAAGATTCCACATGTTGATCTAGTATAGGAATGCCCCCTTCAAGATGTGGAATCTGATTATCAAACTCTTGAAATGATTTCGGTTTTGTGAATTTATCCAAGCGATCAAGTTGCCGCTCAACAACACTGTCAGATTTGGATGATTCAAGAAAAATGACATCTCTAGATAAAACAAACTTTTTATTTACTTCATCATAGAGGCGGTATGCTTTAGATGTGTTTGAATACCCCAGGAAGATACACTTACGACTTCTAGCACCAAGTTTGTTTCTATGTACCTTTGGTATTAAAGCATAACAGGTGGAACCAAAAATCTTGAGATGTTTTACCGAAGGAACATGTCCATACCACAATTCATAAGGAGTCTTGTTTCTTATAGCATTAGATGGACATCTATTCTTTATATATGCAGCACATAGAACAACATCAGCCCAAATCATTGTCTTTACATTTTTGAAGAAAAGCATGGATCGTACCATATTCAAAATTGTTCTGTTCATTCTTTCAGCTACACCATTCTGTTGAGGATTATAAGGCACAGTTGTTTGATGTTTAATCCCATGTTGGCGAAGATAGTGTTCAAATTCATTTGATGTATATTCTTTTCCATTATCAGTGCGAATAGACCCAATATGAGATTGTGCATCATTTTCAATCCACTTATGAAAATTCTTGAATGTTTGAAAAGCATCAGATTTGTTCTTCAATAAGTAAACCCAACACATTCTGGTGTAATCATCAATAAATGTCATGATATATTTATTTCCATTTGCAGAAGGAACAGGCATTGGACCACATAAATCTGAATGAATAAGTTCAAGCTTCCTATGTGCTCTTGAATGTGAATCATGAAAAGACTGTTTGCTATGCTTTCCTAGAATGCAAGCATCACATTGTTTATGTTTTCTAGGAATTGTAGGCAAACCAGCAACACCATTTTTCTTCAACAAGCGGAGACTATCATAGTTTAAATGTCCAAATCTAGCATGCCATAATAAACTTGATGGAAGTGTACCTTCTTCATGATGAGAAATATATGAAAAATGATGTGCATGAGCAGAGGTTCCTTGCAGTTTAAGAAGTCTTTCTTCTTCTATACCCCTCATGACAAGTGAATGGTCAGATGCCTTTCTTACCTCAAGCTTTCCATCAAACATATGAATGGAGTGACCTTGCTGGCGGATGTGGACCAGGGACAACAAGTTTCTCTTGAGCTGTGGGAGATATAGAACATGATCCAGAAGAAAGTCTGGAAGACCAGGCAGTTTAAGCCTGATTGTGCCAAGCCCTGATGGCTTGATTTTTGACTGATCTGCAAAGTATACTGCTCCATCAACATTATCAGTGAAATCTTCAAAAAAATCTTTCCTATGAGTCATATGACAGGTTGCTCCTGAATCAAGCAACCAGTCATTTTTCGAAGAAGCAAGTGAAGCATTAAACAAGTCTTCATTTACTCCAATGTTACATTGTGCCTCAATATAGTGATCGGATTCAGGTGCTTTACCTTTGTCTGTGTCATCAGTTTTACCTTTCTGCTGGTTTCTTCTCTGCTCAACCTTGTCCCATGGTAGTTTGCATGTAGAAGCATCATGTGATCCATTTCGTTTGCAGCGAATGCAATGAAGATCTGCCTTTTTTGCTTGAGAATGTCTGCCCCCCCTGCCTCTGAAGTATCTTCCTCTTCCTCTTCGTCCACCTCTTCCTCTTGTAGAGTCTTGAGGAGGATGCTTTTCTTTATGAGCAAGGCAAACAGTCTCTTCAGAAGATTCAGGGACTGTTTTCTTTCCAAAGGCTTTCTCTCTTTCAGCAAACTTTTTCACAAGAGACTCAAAGGTTATGTCTTTAAGATTTCGATTTGCTTGTAAAGACTCAAGATAATTGGAGTAGGTAGGATAGAGTGCTTTGAGAAATGCAATAAGAGAGATATCCAGCTCAACCTTAGTGGATTTAATATCATGCATTATAGACTTTATTTCAGATGCAAGAGCAAGGGGGTCATTATTTTTCAGTTCAAGAGTGAAGAGTTTAATCATGAGCTGAACAACTTCAAGTGCAGAATGTGAATCATAAAGTTCTTTCAGCTTTAGTAAAGCTTCAAAGGCAGTGGAATAGGATGAAATATGACGACTTACTTCTTCATTTACAGATGCTGTGATCAATGCATAGGCTTTGCTGTTCTTGTTTTCCCAAATGGAGAGTTCTTTGTCTGATGTGGGCTGCACAGGGTCTTTGTCTTCTTCTCCGACACACACTCCTTTCCACAGCTCATTGTAGATGAGGGTGTGTTTTACCATCCGAGACCATTCAGAATAGTTCTCCTTGCCAGTGAGAACTATTCCAACCATAGAGATGATTGAATGCATTCTGTAAAAACTTTTGCTTGATAAAAAAATTCTACAAATCCCTCTAATGTGTGACAGAAGGCATCAGAATTTCATTGAAATATTATAACACTTTGTGCTTCAATACAGCATAAAACAAACTGTGCAAATGTTCTGACTGATATGACTTTGAATGCTTTCGAAAACTGCTTATATAACCCCTTTGAAAACACAATTAATGTAGCATTGACAATAACTAACATGATCTCATTTTTTAATGCAGAAATACTCCACGCTCATCGAACCACCATACACAGTCTTTGATGTCAGTAATGGAAAATGTCTCGAATAGGAGCAGTTCTAAAAAAACGCAGTCATTCTTTCACCAAAAACGTAGTCACCATTACAATAAAAACGCAGTCGCATTTTTTACAATAAAAACGCAGTCTTCAATACCATGTCAGTCTTCAATACAACGCAGTCATTCTTCAAGAAAAAACGCAGTCACCATATCATCAAACACAAGATTCACCTTCAGAAATTGATTTCTAGAGAGATCTCTCATTGAAGAGCTGAAGAGTGGTCGGCGGGGGTGCCGCAGTGGGCTGGCTATCTCCCTACCGCATGGGAATCCGTCGGAAGTCCTTGGCCTGTTCACCGCTTCATGATCGAAATCAATTGCATGGGTTTTTAATTTTGAAATGTCTGTATCCAACAGGCATCTCGATTCAGCCCACGGATTCTTACACTGCTATTTACGCTTAGGATGCCAATCGAAGCATATACAGTGCCACTGCAGCAGTGCGTATTGCATCAGTGTAGTGAACACTTCGAAAGGTGAGCTTGGGCTTCGACTCTCTACCCTGTAAACAAGTTCAGCTTAAACGTTGTTGCAGTAAAAAGTGTTGAAGATGGCAAGGAAGGGTTTGGGTACTGATGCGGCAATAGGCTCGTTAATGTCATCAAAGAAGTGGAAAGAGAGCAGTTGAAACGATTGCAGAGACAATAGATGTTTCAATACCTCCTGCTGCGTCTTCCATAGCAGCCGAAGCTTCAACAGGTGCTCATCTAGCGTTACACCAGAATGAGCGGATTTGTCAGGATAGAGAGCAGAGAGCGTATGCAGCGCTGGTGCGCCAGGGAGCAGAGGAGCAGAGGTGTGTCAGGCAATGCGCTCAGGCAGCGTATACAGGCCAGAGGGCGCAGAGGCAGGAGTTACAGCTAATTTTAGGGACTGGGACCTGAGCTCTGATACCATGTCAGGCCAGGGTAACTCCAGAAATTAATGAGCACAAGAAAGAACTGATAATTTTATTCATTAGCCAACTATTATTTATACATACATAAAACAGATCAGTTCATCTTCTAGATGACTGTCCAGTTCACCCATCTGTTTCGGATTAGGTGTCAACAGTTGCATTAGATTGTAATGCTTGTAAAATTTGGAATTCTTATGGTGCCATTAGAATTTGATCTTGGACAAATTTTCATAGATGTTGAAATTAATGATATAGAATTTGGCTTTTATTTTCTTATATTGGGAATTAACCAATATATTTGGAATGGAAGTTTCTGTTCTGTTTTCCTACTGTTGTCCTACATTTTATATCTCTGTTGTTCCGATAATGCACCCACTTCAACGTTCCTAAACATCACTAGTTGGGTAGAGTAGCATTTTTCTATATGTGGATCTACGAAGACCAAGTTGTGGATTTTTCTATTTGACAAATGTTGATGCAAAAGAAAAAAAAAAAGAAAAAAAAAAAAAAAAAAAAAAAGAGAGAAAAAAAAAGAAAAACAAACAAACTCTTCATGCAGACGCAACTTCACATAGACCAATATATCTCTGATTTTTTTTTTCTTAAAAGAAAAATTATCTTATGTAAACTAGATTTTAATATCTTCCAAAAGAAAATAAAAAAATTAAAATTCTCTGTTGCCTAATAAGCTACTCCAAGAGTCATTCAGAAACCCTGGAATGCAGTCAATGAAACTTAAAGTTAGCCCTAACAAAAAAATGTTAACGGGCTTCTTTGCCAATCCAGTCAATATATAAATTTGATATTTGTTTTACATGCTGTAGCCGTCATTACAAAGTGGTATTAAGTTTAGATTCCATGCTATTCTTTTCCTTTATTTTTAAGAAAGGCCTGTTATTGCAAGTCATTCCATAACAGTGCATCTCTATTTAGTAATAATTTTTTTGTTTGTTTGTTGGACACCTTGGAAATCTGACACTACAAAGTGATGTTTATGAAATTGGAGTAGTTCTTCTCGAGCTACTAATCGGTCGTAGACCTCTAGACTTAAACCAATCCCTGACTAACAAGAACATTGTATCATAGGTACATTGTTACAATTCTCTGTTTATAAGCAGTTTGTTTCCCTTCCCCGTTTGAACTGATGGAAGACATTGCCTATAGTGTCGAGAAACCCTAGATTATATGTATTCCTGTGGTGTTAGGAAAACCTAGATGGCCTAAAAGATCTTTTTATTTTGATCTTCCTATATTAACACATGTGCTCTTATAACAACTTGTGCAGACTTCCCAACCATTGGCAAGAATGTGGGTATCTAATAAGCGGAGTTACCTTTAATCCTTGAGCATTGCCAACCCAAAATTAACATATTGAATCAGTAGATGAATGATGAATCTAATGCAGAGCATAGACACAAATTTTTAATGTATTGAAAAAATAAAAATAAAAATAGTCCTTGCTAATTTTTGTGCAGTACTTCTTTGATTTAGGAATCTAGGATCATTGTCATTAACAATAGCATAATCCTTCTCAGTTATTTTGTTTTTGTTCATTTGATCTAGGATCTCTGCTAGTAACTTTCCTTAGTTTCCTACTCTCTGTATCCTAGCATTGCGACTAGATAGCATAGCAAAATATCTCTCTGTCCATTCAATTTTAGATTATGTGATTTTCATTGGATGGCAATTTCTTAGGTTAGGAACAAATTGAAGGAAAAGAGAAAGCTAAAGAAAAAAAAAAGTTATAGATTCAGAGGTGAATAAAGATTCATATAGCATGGAATCTATGTCATAGATCCTGAGGTATTAAAGAAATTATATGCATCAAACTTATACTAGCGCCTTCTAGTGGAATTGGTAGTGCACTAATCTGTTGCTTGCCAATATTTTGGTTGGTACCACCTTATAGGATATTCGGGTTCAAATGCTATCTTCCATGACGGATAGTTGAATCTATTTCAACTCTAATTGTTATTGAAGGGTTCCACAAGGATGTCACATGAGCATTTATGATGCCCCCTTTTTAACGTAGATAGCCACCTATGTTAAGGTTCTTCCATGTTGTTATTTATCAACATTATACACATTTGGTTGGACACGTGAAAATCAATTGATGGATTTGGTATTGATGATGGAAATGTTGGATGTATGACCAAATGTGTGACTTACTTGGTTACAATTTATCTAGTGCATAACTTTTCAGAGTTATTGTTGCATCGTATAGGCTTATATAGATATGATTTATCTAATCAATGACTTAGTGGAATTATGATTTATCTGATGTAAGATTTATTTCCAGTATGAACAACAAAAATTGACACGTGGAAACTGGGCTTAATAAACATGATGTTTAAGATCATGTATCTATATCTATTTTGTGGTTGTATATATGCATGGATGAGAACTAAACTACAGGTTGGAAAGAACCGTATGATGACCAAGATCTACTATTCCATTGGGGGAGGTTGAGACGACCAATGAGGAAAGGTACGATGTACATTGTTCTATTACATTTGGTATCTACTTGATATGCACTCTTATGACATGAGTAAAATGCAAATGACAGGTGGCAAGATGACCTGACTGGATTATTCGATGACAAGTCCAACCAGGGGTGGAGGTGTTTCCCACCGTGTATCCTTTGAAACCTGGAATCGTGGGGAGGATAGCTGAACACTCCCCCTAGACGTGTGATGACGATTGCCAGATGCCTGCTGGGGAAAGTTTGGTCGAGGTATTCGATGCTTCAACCATGTCGGTTTTATCAGTGGTTAGTATGGCCGTTGCCACTGATAGAGCAGCAGAGGATGGATAGGGTGGGAACGGAAGTAGGCCAGGGTGGATAGGAAGATATAGATCAGTTGGAGACTCTTGATGGGAAGTAATGTCACTGTCCGACTTATCAAATTTTAATGCTATAACTCTCTCTGGTTTGCTATGCTTTCAAACTCCTTGTATCTTTTCATTCTAACTTCAGGACGAAGTTTTCTGAAGGAGGGGTGTATGTAATGCCCCACTTAAATCCTATCCTACAAATTGTGTTAATATTTACATTATCTGAAAATATTGAGAAATATTGGTCATAAAATAAATTTATGATTTCCATTATTCAAATTCCCCACTTACCTTCTCAATTTGAATATTATGTAGGATATGGTCTCCTTCCATTAATTCAAAATATATTTATTCATTTCACATACCCCAATGTACCCTCACATTTACTTGGGAGAAGACATAGTCCTCTCCATCTTATCATCAATATATATTTATTCATTTCACATTCCCCAATGTACCCTCACATTTACTTGGGAGAAGACATGTCCTCTCCATCTTATCAACAATATATATTTATTCATTTCACATTCCCCAATGTACCCTCACATTTACTAAGGAGAAGACATGTTCCTCTCCATGTAATTACACTTCACATTCTCAAATGTACTTTTCAGATTTACTTGGGAGAAGACATGATCCTTTCCCATTAAATTCTCAATTTTATATTCATGTCACAATTCCAAATGTACTCCTAGCTTAGAAGAGAAGTCAACCAAGGATGGGTGAGAGTTAATGACATTAATGAGAGGTGGTTGAGGAAAGAGGGTATAAAAAGGGAAGGGGGAAAGAAGAAAAGGGGGAGTTGGAGTCTTGCTTAGGATTGTGGGGGTTGGTTGAGATTGTTTGGCCTTGTTATGATCTTTGGGAGACCTTGGAAACATGTGGAGGTTTCTTGGGTTTGAGAGGAGGAAAGTATCATTATCTAGTTTTGCACATTCTTCTTGAGGACACACTATATCTGGTTGGACTTGGGCACGGAGGGCTAGGGAACCTGTGGAGGTTTCCAGGGCTAGGAATTTATTTCCTAGTTGGATGGGAGGTAAATCCGGTTGGGTCGGCCAGAGGGAGAGTTCAGCAGGAGCTATAAGACAAAGGTATCATCATCAACCGCCGGAACAGGTATTTTTCCATGGACTACTCTTGTTAAGTTGATATCAATGGAATGCTCACCTTAATTTATGCTGCTTATGATAAAATGATAAGATGTTAAATGTTTAAAGCTATGTGAAAAGGTCAGCAAGCTCCTTTTATTATTTATAAATTAACAGGAAAATAGATCTGTTAGTGTATAACAAAATAGAGGCTCTAATAATAGGATTCAGGCCCTTACAAAAACAAATTGAGAATAACTCATATTTAGGGTGAAGAAAATTATTTTATTTTCTTTTTCATAACTAAGTAACTCTATAAGTAAATAACTCTAAATAAAAATTATTAACATTAAAATTATTTCATTTTCTTACTCTAAGTGAATAAATCATTTAGTAAAACTAATTAGAAACTTTTACTTCTCCTTCACCCTCTTTGTAACGTCCTGAGGTTCTACCCGAGAGTGCGATGCGTTTGGGCGACAGGCGAGCCGGGCGCACGTGCTGTTGAGGGCGAGCTGCGGTTGAGCGACGATCATGCGACAGACTTGCGAGAAACATATGCGACATTATAATGAGGGAGCATTGGTTTATAGATGCACCATTGGGGCGTTGAACATATGCGTGCGACCGACCTATGATGGGAAGGAAAGCCGATGGTGTTCTGGGCATTTTAAGGGTGTGCACAAGGCGTTGGGCAAGTCGGTTGGGCGCCAGACTTAGCCCCAAGCCTTGGTATATATCATGGATGTGTTGGAGCGTTCATTCAACATTGGATCATCACTCGTAATCTTCGCACAAGGAAGAGAAGTGCGCAGGTTCTAGTGTGCAATAGGGGAAGGAGAAGGCGCAGTTCTCATGCGCCCATCCTTGGGCTAGTCGCACGGTAGAAGAAGTCGCACTTGGTGTTGGGCAAAGGTGCGAGCGAAGGTGCGCCCGATGATCGGGTGAGGCGTGCACGGTGAACGTGTGGCACCCGTTTGTGCGAAGTCTTGGCTTGGGTGTCTTGGTGGCTCAGGTGAGCGCCCGCCCATCATGCAAGTGTGCACAAAGGTGAACGAAGGTTGGAACCGGAGCTCGTAGAGTTGGGCAGGTGGTACTACGTGCTGTTCACACGATTTGGGAATTTTCCAAGAGTTGGCAAGTGGCACTGCGTGTGGGCAGGTGTACACGGTTTGGGCATTTGTGACCAAACGAAGAGCGAACCGGCGAAGACGTGTGACAAGGTGAACGACAGGTTGGAGAGTCGTGCGGCGACCATGCAGAGGTGCCGAGGAGCTGGGCAATTGAGTTTGCTGAAGTTGTGAAAATTGACTAAGTGTAAATTTGGGGTTTCACAAGATTTAGCTTGTACATTGTAAAAGTGAAGATTATATAATATATTGATTCGGGCAGACTCATATTGCAGGGAGTTTCCCCTCCCCTTTATACTGTGGAATTGTGTTCTTGTTATAATTGCTGTTGATAATGAATGAGTATGGGTGTTCATTGGTATAAAGGATAAACACAATAATACTTGGTTACGAAACACAAACTAAGTAGGAGAAAGTGAATTAAGGCATATTCCACGAACACAAGTATTGGTGAAAAGAAAGTGTTCGGTGGTGCCGCACCTCGCTATAAGCGGTTGAAAGACTACCACAGGTGTAGGGGCGTGATATTTGGTATTAGAGCTGGTACGTGACGAAGTGCAGGTGTGGATGCACTTGACAGTTGGCACCAGAGCAAAGTTGCTCGCGACGAAATGACAGTGGAAGCAGGTACTTGCAGGTGAAGGGAGTTGGTTTCACGTACAAGTGGAACAAGGGCTGGTTCATGGTTGCAGGGAATTTGGTGAAGCTGGTGAATGGTGAAATAGGTTTAGCAGAGGTGAAGCTTAGTCCTTGGACCAAGCTTAACGACAAGGCATGGCAGGTTTGGAAGAATGCGAAGTGAAGCTCTTTCTTACCTTATATAGGTTGAAGCGGATGAAAGAAGAGAACCCCCGGATTCGAGATAAACTGGACGTCTTGGAAAATAATGTTGAAGACGAACTTCTTCAACTTGGTTGGACAATGGAGCAAGATGAAGTTGCAGATTGTGCTATCAAGGAAGAGAAAGCGGTGATAGTTGAAGATGTTGCAGATATGACTGTAACGATGGAGGATGAACTTGAGATTGATCAAGTTGGACCAAGATCATGCAGTTTGCAGACGTGGATGAATGAGGATACTCACATGGAGGAGCCTCATGATGATGATGAAGTAAGTATTGATACTTGTGTTTCACTTGAGCGTTTGGTAGATGGATCGTATACACGGAAGAGCAAAATCAATTTGCCGATGCTAGGGAGGATCTTACAATGGATGTCTGCGATGAGACCTTATATGGAGAAGCAAGGATTGTTGATTGTTGCAGGACTTGTTGGGGTTGTTTGTGACCTTATGGTAGAAGGTGCAACGACCCGTGACAAGGGAGGAACATGATGATCGTTGTGGAGGATTGGGTCATGCTTTAGCCACTTTGGCTAAGTGCCCGACATGGCTCATGGACAGATTGGAGGGCACACTCTTGGGTATGATGATGCTTAGGTGGACTTCTCATGGCCGAGACTAAGAGTAAGTCTTGGTGAAACCTTTAGTGGGGGAGCTATGATGGAAGGGACTCGTGATGATGTTGATATGGTTGGGTGACCGAGTTCACTAGACTGAAGATTGCAGACTTGGATGAGGATGATCGATTGTTGTGATGGGTCTACTTGATTAGACTACATGGGAAACTTAGTCATGGACATCAGGTTGGGGACATGGATCATGGCAGTCTTATGCAGGGACATTGTGCAAGAGCACTTGAAGAGGTGTCACTTATGGGCATCCAATGAGAAGCACCAAGGTAGAGGTTTTGTGCAGGTGGATTTGCTGATGTGACATGGGGACTTATTACTTATGAGTCGATGGAGAGGTTGTGCACTTATGTACATCAAGACCATGGACTTGGATGGAGTTGTGAGCAGACTATGGAGCATTCCTACTACATGGAGAGTTGAAGCATCTTGCAGAGACCTTTGGGCCGAGACTTATCTGCTTGCTGAGATGATGGTTGGAGATGATTCATGGAGCTCATGATGACATGAGATTGTTGTGACTTTTAGAAGGACTTCATATATGGTTGACTTGGAGGATCTGATGCATTAAGGAGCTGAGGTCAGAGACTTTGATGCAGGATGGGGTGCATACTTTCAAGTACATGTATGGGAATGGCTTGAAAGAGTGACTTGATGTAGAGGATTGATATGAGACACTTTGGATGATGGAGTTACGATGATGATGACGCCTTGGTGACAACACTTGGGCATGGGTTGAGCCAAGACACAACTACTTTTGACACATGGGAGCTGATTGATCTATGATCATGGGCAGCACATGGATAGATGAGACAGGTGTATACTTGTTTCTACAGCAGAGTTGAGGGATGAAACATTGCAGATATGATGGAGGTTGCTTCATGGACCTGGATGTGACACACCGAGAGTTGGAGATTGATGAGATGATCTCTTCATATGGAAGAGATACACATATGGATGATGTTGGGATAGATGTGGTTGATTTCATGTAGCACATTGACACCAAACATCATGGATAGCATGTTGCAGATGAGATGAGGGCTACTTCATGGACCTGAGCATGACTTACACTTGTATGGAGATGGATTCTTGATCGGGTTGAGGATGTGACAGGATGTTTGGAGAAACAATTGATGGTGGCATGAAGATGTGCATTCTCATGGTTTGAGCGTG
The DNA here is from genome assembly GCA_031772625.1 of Pinus tabuliformis. Taxonomy (NCBI): domain Eukaryota; kingdom Viridiplantae; phylum Streptophyta; class Pinopsida; order Pinales; family Pinaceae; genus Pinus; species Pinus tabuliformis. The sequence continues at coordinate 1,244,163,882 of CM062817.1, read as the reverse complement.
ACAGTTGGATTAGCTACCCAACTAGTTCAGACATGGGGGTCGGCATGTACAAAGATGTGTTAGCATTATGTTGGAGTACCATGGCAGCAGTTCACATGATGACACATGATGAGGTCGACACGAGATGTTGCAGTGGGCATGTAGCTTGGATGGAGGGACCAGCCTTCCACGACGGGGAGCAGCATGTGGAGATTGTGACAGGGTGATCAATGATCATGGATTGAGATGATCTCTGATGTATGACATACTGATGAGGTGTATACCTTGGTATCGTGATCTTCGTGACAAATGGTTGCCGAGGTGAGACATGGTGGAGACGGTGGTTCTAAATATGATGCAGAGATGTTTGCAGTGTGTGGAGGAGTTGACCATGGATATTTGATGATCTTGGTGGATGGCTACCAGGATGATATGTTGTCGAGGACGACAACGATTTCAGGTGGAGGAGGATGTAACGTCTTGAGGTTCCACCCGGGCGTGCGACGCGTTTGGGCGACGGGCGAGCCGGGCGCGTGTGCAGTTGAGGGCGAGCTGCGGTTGAGCGACGGTCATGCGGCAGACTTGCGACAAACATATGTGACGTTATAATGAGGGAGCGTTGGTTTATATATGCACCATTGGAGCATTGAACATGTGCGTGCGGCCGACCTATGATGAGAAGGAAAGTCGACGGTGTTCTGGGCGTTTGAAGGGTGTGCACAAGGCGTTGGGCAAGTCGGCTGGGCGCCAGACTTAGCCCCAAGCCTTGGTATATATCATGGATGTGTTGGAGCGTTCATTCAAAATTTGATCATCACTTGTCATCTTCGCACAAGGAAGAGAAATGCGCAGGTTCTAGTGCGCAATAGCGGAAGGAGAAGGCGCAGTTCTCATGCGCCCATCCTTGGGCTAGTCGCACGGTAGAAGAAGTCGCACTTGGTGTTGGGCGAAGATGCAGGCGAAGGTGCACCCGGTGGTCGGGTGAGGCATGCACGGTGAATGTGTGGTGCCGGTTTGTGCGAAGTCTTGGCGTGGGTGTCTTGGTGGCTCGGGTGAGCGCCCACCCATCGTGCAAGTGTGCACAAAGGTGAACGAAGATTGGTACCGAAGGTCGTAGAGGTTGACAGGCAGTACTACGTGTTGTTCACACGATTTGGGCATTTGCCAAGAATTGGCAAGTGAGACTGCGTGTGGGCAGGTGTACACGGTTTGGGCATTTGTGACCAAACGAAGAGTGAACCGGCAAAGATGTACGACGAGGTGAACGATGGGTTGGAGAGTCGTGCGGCGACCGTGCAGAGGTGCCGACGAGCTGGGCAACCGAGTTTGCCGAAGTTGTGAAAAATGACTAAGTGTAAATTTGGGGTTTCACAAGATTTAGCTTGTACATTGTAAAAGTGAAGATTATATAATATATTGATTCAGGCAGACTCATATTGCAGGCAGTTGCCCCTCCCCTTTATACTGTGCAATTGTGTTCTTGTTATAATTGTTGTTGATAATGAATGAGTATGGATGTTCATTGGTATAAAGGATAAACATAATAATACTTGGTTGCGAAATACAAACTAAGTAGGAGAAAGTGAATTAAGGCGTAGTCCATGAACCTAAGTATTGGTGAAAAGAAAGTGTTCGGTGGTGCCGCACCTTGCTATAAGCGGTTGAAAGACTACCGCAGGTGTAGGGGTGTGACACTCTCCCTTTAACATTTTTTTATTCTATTTTTATACGCGTAAAGCTAATGCTAATGAAAAATAAAGTTAAACCGAAATCCAATGTAGCAAATCAATAAGTTATCAAACTTGGCTTGAAAATTTAAAAGTAGCCATTTATATTCAATAATAACCATTGAAGGGATTGTTAAAAAGCAGTGCGAAATATATGGTGACGTTAGCTCTAAGCCCACCTCAACTCTTATGGTAGCTCGGAAAGCATAACCGCTTTTGGATGGCTTACTAATGAGAGTCACTTTTGGATGGCTTAGCAATGAGACATCGTATCTGTTGGGCACTCCAAAGACGGAATTGACATGATTAATGAAAAATCTTCGATAGTGTGCAAAAGTTATATTTTTCTATATTTATAGGGAGCACATCACTATAGATGAAATCTCTATAGATGTTCGGTCTAACATTTTATAGGGAAGAGATCCAAATCTGTGTTTTATTTCGGAAGTCTTTAAATCTCTTGTACATAGACGCTTTTATATAATGCTAACATTAGATGATCTGAAATGTTGAGAACTTATGTATACGTTTATATAATGCTGACATTATTTGATCTGAAATGTTGAGAATTTATGTATAGTTTTTTTCCGTTGAGAATTTATCTATGTTGCACGGGAACCGTTCCTGAGAGCTGGGAAACCCGTTCCGGTGGTTCCCACGCTCCTTGGAACTTTGGAGCTGCATAGGAACATTCAGTTTTCTGTGGGAACGGTAAAAGAAACTTTGGACGGTTTCCGGAACTGGTCAGACTTAAATTTGCAACGCTCCAGCGTTTCCATGTGGACCCATGTGGAAATTGGAATCGGCAGCGGTCTTTTAGCTATGACAGCTAGTTTCGAACCAAACATTCCTGTATGGTTTCGGTGGAAACTGCCAACGTGATATGAAAATTGGCTACTTGAATTCACTAATTTAATAATTTAGTAGTTTTCACTTTGAATTCACCCACGAAATTGCAGAATTTAGTAATTGAATTCACCCATGAAATTGTATAGTGGATTACGAACAATATGGTAAGTCAAAAATACTGTAAACCCCAAAGAAAAGGACCTGGGCAGAGAAAGACGCACTTGCTGTTACAAACTGTATGATCAGAGAGGGAAATATGCACTTGTTATTAATAGACGATGCACTATTCGTCTTTCCACCAGTTTCTGTGGATATGAATGGGCGGGAATGTTTTTAGCGCCAAAAAAACCCTTCAGTTTTTCCATAAATGCTGGTTGCTACACCTCTTTTCACTGAGAGCTATAGTTGTTGTTTGGCGTTGAGAGCGAAGAGCTAAGTGTGTTGGGAGCGGAGAGCTGAGTGTGTTGAGAGAGCTAAGTGTGTTGGGAGCGGAGAGCTAAGTGTGTTGAGAGTTGGAGCGCTGCCCTTCAACAATAAACTACTTGTTTCGTTTTCATAAGTTCGGGTAAAAAAACAAATCAAGCATATTTTATTTTTATTTTTATTTTTGTTTTTTTATATATTCGAGTTGTTTGGGAATGCAGCATTTAAAAATTTAGGCGGAGAGCTCATGGCTTAAACATTTACATGTACGATCCAACATTTTACTCAAAGATGTTCATGGATACAACGCAATGATTAATTCAAAAGAAAATGATAAGACATGACTTCAAACTTAAAATTGGTATCTACACTACACTACTAAAAAAGTGCCTTTAAATTTGTTATGGATCACTAAATTTTTTAAAGAAATATCTGCAAATTCTTTTTCTTACCTCTGTGACTTATATTAATGTAATTTTAGTAAAGGTTCACTGTATTGGTAAATATTATATTTTTTTGGTAATATAGGAGACATATGTCAACACTTATTTTTGGTAACATAGGTCAACATATATATCTTTTTGCTATGGCAGCGGTCTTTCTATTATATATATTAATTTTTTATTATATTATTGCCGCTCCCAATTAGCCGTTTCCTGGAAAATTTGGGGAAACTTCTATTTGTTCCAGACACCCGTACCCAAGTTCCCAACGTTCCCAAGTTCCAAAAACTCGTGCAACATAGGAATTTATGTATAGTGATAATGTTTGTTTTTGTTTTTTTGGGTCTCCATACAGGAGAGATTTCAAAATCAAGCGAGGTTGGATTTTTGATTTAATCAGTGAGGTTTATGACTATGTATCTTTCAGAATGTGAAACCTATGTAAATTGGTTTTCTCCATACAAAAATCTGCTTTTTTTTCCTTAAAAGAAATAAAAAAGCATGGCCCAATAACGGCTACAAATCCGGCCAGCCAAATTTGAGGAAATGTAAGTCATGAACCATTGTGGTGGCTGATGTTCGTCTAAACATGCGAATTTTTGGAGACGTCGAGGTGCCCACTCGTCAAGCCCCCGAAGACCCTTCCAAAAACGTCCCCCTCCTACTTTTGTCGACCTTTGTTTCCGTTATGTGTCCGCAATGTTACACACCATACCTTATGCATCATCATCTCGCCGTCACCTTTCACCATACCGTTCATTTCTCAAACTACTCCTATTATGATGGCTTTTTATGTTAAAGTAGTGTAAATTTGTTTTTACAGTAGATGTGTTAGGTACCATAACAAAAAAAGGAAACTAAAGATGTATTAGAGACTTGAAAATAGTTTTCATGGATAAATTGTAAATTATATGGTCTGCTTAATTTGTGAGTATTATTTTTCTATAATAGTAAACAAATAATGTAAAGATATGGATTCACATAATAATAAGTATTAAAACCATTATTAATTGTTTTTTAATAAATTTGGAAAAGAGTAAATAATTTATAAAATATATTTTGGTAAATTCATTTTTCTCAATATAATTTATATATAAATTTCATTATAAAATTATTAAAAAAAATAGTTTTAAAAATTTAATTGTAATTAATAGGGAAGGGATTTGACACATTTTAATATATGCGGCTATATATATATATATATATATATAACATTGAAAAAATGGGTTTTTTAGTTACATAACATTTATTTATGTAAAAGAAAGAGAATTCATTCCCTTATTAATTATTAAATTTACTTGGTTTGTTAATTATTAAGTTACCAAGTAAATTTTCTTGTTATTATTTCTATTTTTTATTATTAAAATTTATTCAATTTATTATTTTAAAGAGTTATAGTAACTTTAATATTATTTCCTTATAGCAAATCCTAATTGAATGTCATATTATATAGAAACAGTCATATAAAAATTAGTTAAACATCTCTAAATTAAATAGAAATAAATATATATATATATATATATATATATAAGACCAAGCAGAATTAAGAAAGGAGGTTCAAAAGGTAAAAGAAGCTAGAAATGAAGGAAAATGGGCAATAATCAGAAATAGAAAAGTCTTTATTCGAGATAGAAACCAAAAAGATAGTAATCAATAGCAATTAAACATGCTCTGGTTCCTTTCTTGGAATTGTCGGGGCTTCCCATGGAACAAAGGCCCCAAGCTAAGTTGGATTTCAAATGATGTTGATATTATTTTTCTTGTTGAAACTTGGGAGCACGAAGAATCTAAGGTCCCTAACATAGATGGCTTTACGCTATGGTCTACCTGGAACAAGCGATCCTCCCATAGAGGCATTGGGGGAATAGCTTGTTACATTAAGAAGAACATCTCCCCCCATGTTAGGATTTATAAAAACGACCCTCACAACCAATATAGTTGGATAGAGATCAAAGACATTAATAATAGAAAGTCCTACATAGCAATATGTTATTTTCCCCCCATTAACTCTAACTTCTATAAGAAGAAGAATCTAGATAAAACTAACCCTTACAATGGTTTAGAGAATGATATTTCTAGCCTAAGGAATGACGGTAATATCCTTTAAATAGGTGACTTTAATGCTCAAACTTCAAACAACCAAGCTATTATTCTAAGCAATCATTCCAACCCTAATCCTCTTTGGTTAGACGAAGACCCTACTCTGGCTAGCAGGTACAAAAGGAACTCTGAAGATCTCGGGGAAAATTTGTTTGGGTCGGAGCTAGTCAAGCTCTATAGTGCTCAGGATCTCATAATTTGCAACGGTCTAAAGAAGTGGCCCAATTCTAGCAAGATGACTTGCATCCATGGACTTGGTAGCAGCGTGGTAGACTACGTTATTTCTGATCTCCCATTATACAACGAAATAATAAATTTTGACATCTTAAATGACCACGAACCTGACATTGATCATAGGCCTTTACTTATAACTCTCAATTTTGTCATGCATAGAGTTCCCATATAAAATAATACTTATAGCCAAAAGAACTTAATATTTGATAGAAATAAAAATGATCTCTTTCTAAATGAATTAAAAACTAATTTGCTTCCTTTATCTAATATAGACAACATAGAAGACCTCTATCATAATTTTACTACAACCCTCTCATATTCTATTAACAAGTTCTCAATTGAAGTTTCAAATAATAAAAGAAATAGCAAAACCAATCCATGGTATGAAAAAGATTGTAAAAGTGCAAGGAGAGCAATTAAGGAAGCTATTGATGAATCTCTTAAAATGGACAAGATAAAAATATACAAAGCCCTAACTAAAAGGAAAAAGAGGCAGTACATTCGTCAAAGACAGGAGAATCTCTTACACCTCTCTAAGGTAGCTCCTAAGAAATTTTGGAGGCAGATTCTAACTAGGAAGACTAAGGATAATAATAAAATTGCTCCTCACGATTGGAATTCCTATCTTAAAAAGCTTTATGAATCTCCAAATGTCATGGATAATTTGGAAACCCTTCTCACAACGAAAGAAGTTTTCTCTTTAGAAGACATTAAGTTTGGGGTTAATCGCCTCGCTAATGGGAAAGCTAAGGACATTGAAGGTTACCAAGCAGAAATCTTAAAAATTGGAGGTCTTGTCCTCATCCCCCACATCCACAAGCTTTCCAATCAAGCAGTCAAGCAAGGGTTCCCTAAACCTTGGACTGAGAGCCTCATTATCCCTATTTTTAAATGTGGGGATACAAATAACCCCTCTAATTATCAAACAATTATGATCAACCCTCTCTTAGCCAAGTTATATGGTAGTATTTTGCAAAAGAAGTTAAGCATATGGCTTGAAAGTGAAGGTAAGCGGGCTAAAGGCCAAGCAGGTTTCATAAGGCATCACTGAACAACAGACCACCTTGTTACGCTTAGGATCATTGTGGAGGAATGTCGTAATGATAAATCCAATTTATTTTGTTGCTTTGTGGACTTTAGAAAGGCTTTCGATACGGTTCCTAGATACAACCTTTGGAATACATTAGAAGAGCTAAAGGTTCCTCTCGAGTTGAGAGCTACCGCTATAAGGTTATACGAGAATGTAATTGCCAAGCTAAAGAGAAATGAAGGGCGGTCGAAAGATATTAAGTGTAACATCGGAGTTAAACAAGGTTGCCCCCTCTCCCCTACCCTATCTGGCATTTACATCGATAAGCTCAAAGGCTATTTAGAGGAAGCAGGACGTGATGGCACGACCTTAGCTGGGATAGTCGTCATCCTTCTTCTTTATGCTGACGATATTGTTCTTTTGGCAAGGTGCCCATCTGATCTTAATAAGCAACTTAGGCTTCTTAAGGATTTCTGCTCTACCATGGGTATGACTGTTAACACTGACAAAACAAAAGTTATGATTATCAAATCCAAGAAGGACATTTACACTAATTTTATGTATGACAATAATAACTTGGAGGAAGTGTATTCTTACAAGTACCTAGGAATTGATATTCATCACAAGCTCAACTGGAACCATAGCATTGAGAGAAGGATTAATGGGGGGTGGAAAGCTTACTTTGGTCTTGAAAATAATTTTAAAATAGCAAACCTTGTAATGTGGAATAAAAAGAAGTTCCTCTTTGAAACTTTAGTCACTCCTGTTATCTTATATGGTTGTGAGGTTTGGGGTTGTAGCATCTCCAGAGAATCATGGAGAAAGATTGAGCAAATCCAGAAGCGTTTTATAACTTATAACCTGAAAATTAGAAGTAATACACCCTATCCTATTCTCTTTATAGAAGCACGTCTTTCCCCTATTGAGAGCCTAGCTATGCTTAGGTTTCTATTATACAAGCACAAAATCAGTAACATAGACGATCATAGACTTCCTAAGCTATCTTTAAAACCACCTAAGGCTGAATCGAGGGTGGGATAAAGACACAAGGGCCTGGTTAAACTATTGGGAGATAAACGAAAATGATGCATTGCAAAACATAAATAACATTAAAGATATTGTTACTTCTAAGTTCAAAGAAAAAATGTGGTGTGAGAAAGACTTAGCGGCTAAAAGAAAATTAAGTTATTATAAGAAAGTCATCAACCTCACCCTAGAAGATCAAAAGTATCTCTCTATTTTAACTAGCTCAAAGAAGAAAATTAATATAGCAAAGATTAGAACGAACTCTCATGAGCTCCATAGTGAAACAGGCCGTTGGGCAGTTCCTAAAACGCCATGGATGGAAAGGATCTGCCATATATGTGAGAATAGGAACATCGAGGATGAAAACCACATTAGATCTCAGTTTCACAATCTTTGTTACAATACTGACCTTCCTAGCCTTTTACAATGTCAAAATTATAGTGAGCTCGGGAGGCTTCTCTCCAAGCTTTTTGAGCATAGGAATAAAATCTTAAATCAAAATAGATAACTTGTTTCTTTAGGTCCGATAGACCATTATTTGGTCTCAGTGGACATTAACCACCATCATCATCATCATATAGATAGATATAGATATATATAATTTTAAATTTAAATAATAAAAAAATTATTATGTATTTTTAAATACTTTTAACATATAGATAAAAAAATGTAAGTTTTCCAAATTTAATATAATAAAGTAAAATATTGATATTACTTAAAAAAAATTAATATCAACTTTTTTCTTATATAATATCAAATAAAACACCAATAAAATAAACTATTTATATTATTAAAATTATTTTAAAAAACTATAATAAGTTATTTGTATCCCTATATTGTTATAGAATAATAGTTAATTTATTAAACTTTGTTAATGTTATTATTATTAATAACATGTTACGGAAAAAGAATGAGATTATTATAATTATATTAATTATATTAAAACCATTATTAGTGCATCGATATTCTTTATTTAGAAGAGTATCACTGTTTATATAATAGATTAATTAAATATATTGAGAAATGAAATTGTAGGTTAACCATTGTAAAAAGGTTAATGTGAATTACCTAAAGATGTTAAATTTAATTTTATAAAATTTAAACTTTTAATTATGTAAAAGAAAAAACATAAAATGTGAGAATAATTTAGGAATATTTTAAAAATAAGTTGAACTCTTCACATTAGATACCATTAAAATAAGTTATATTAGTTATGAAGATATGTTTTTTTAAATAGATTACATGTTGGTATTTAAATAGATGAGAGGTAGATTTCTTATTGCAAGGTTTTATATAATAATTTGGTGTCTAATTTGATCATTATAATTAATATTAACTAATTGTGAGAGAATTAAGAGAATTAATTGTTTTATCAAGAAACACTCTACAAGCCTATATAAGATAGATTGTGTAGGCCCTAGATGTTAATATTTTTGAAATTCAAATTTTTTATTTTATTTTATTGCAATTTTGTTTTTATTTATATATATATATATATATTATTTTTTTATTAATTTTTTTTTTTTTTTCTGAATAAAGACTAATTCTATTAAGATAAGAAAAGTATAGTACAATCAAGCTTGCAAGCAAGCAAAACAGAAAAGAAAGGGAGCCACAGGTGATAGGCTATCCACCTCGCGTCTTAGAGACATTCCATGAAAGGGCTAAAGAAGACAAAGGAGAACAAAAAGAAAGAACTCAGCTAAGAGAACTACCCTGAGGGGTCATTTCCAGCCACACGACATTTTTTTCCTTTTTTCTTGTTTACTTTGACACACCCAGTGGAGTTTGGATGAGCCATGACAAGCTGTAGACTATTCCGCACTGGCGGGGGAATACCCTTATCAGAATCTAAGGAAGAAGAAAAATGAGAACGTTTCTGAGAAAACTGAGGGTCAGAGGTGACTGCTGGAGCACCCGAGGGAGTGTCCATCAGAATCACATCATTCTGCATATCTGCTTCAATATCCTCATCATTCTGCAAAACAGCTTCAATTTCCTCCTCCTCCGAACTAGAGAAATCTAGATCGTACATTGAACGGGGAGGATCACAAGGATTTCAGCAATTGGATTTGGGTTTGCGATTTAGATTCTTATTTTTATTGAGGAACTGAGTACATGTACTCTGTAGGTGCCCCGTTTGATGGCAATGGCGGCATCAGAAGGCTTTATTCTCGTAATCCAAGGTTTGAGTCCAGTGGAAATCCCCAATCTTGAGATTAATCTGATCCGGTAGTCCTTTGCTGATATCTATTTCTGCACAAAGTCTGTCGTAGGTGTAAAGACCATTTTCCTTTCTTGAGGTGTCTGTAGCCAGGTAGCGTCCTAAAGTATCTCCAATGGCTAAGAAAATAGATGCATGCCATAGATGAGCCGGAAGATTCGGGAGCCTGACCCAAATGGGAAGCTTGGTGATGACTGCTGTAGAAGGGTCGAAGTCTGGAAACCAGGGGGTGAGAAAAAGCCCAGCCGCACCCCAGAACCAAGGGCCTCCCATTAAGGCCTTCTGGTAATCTTCATTTGAGTCAAAAACCACAATGAAGAATCCTTTTGAACATAAGTAAATCTTGCTTTTTTTAGTCCAAGTGGAGTAGATCCATTGGTATAGATTTGCTGTGCGAGGCCAAAGCCCATTAAATCTGCAAAAGAGTGTTGATTCTTCAAAAATCTGTAAGCGATTTTCAATCTCAGCATGAGAGAAATTGATGGAAGGAATTTCCTCTGATTTGTGTACCAAAAATGGCTTTGGAGCCCCATTTGGATGGGCTGCTTTTGGAGAGGACTGAGGTTGGGCAGCGTCTTTGCGAGCTGCATCTTTATAAGAGAAAGAAGGGGCAGATGAGGTCTGCCCAAAGGAACCACCTCTTAAACGAAAAGAAGCCCCAATGCAGGCGTCCTTATGAATGTTGTAAAAAGAGAGAGGAAGGGGATTCATAAGTTGCTTACCCTTATATAACAATCTGAGGAAGGAGGAGGGGATCCCCAGCCGGCATTCGAGCTTTTGCAGAAGATCCTGGACTAGATCCATTGCTCGAACCCAATGCATCCTTGTCTTGCCCAGTAGTTTGACTTGGATCTGAAATTCCTGAGATTCTTCCAATAGATCTGTCTGATTCAAAAGAGGAACCTCTGCAAGAAAATCTAACGAGAATGAGGAGCAGATTCGCTGCTTGCTTCCGGTAGAGAGGAGATCTGGAGCAATCTGGCCGCGAAAATGGAATGAAGATGAGACAGAGATCCTGAAATCCGCACTAGGGGAGACCAATGCCTTGGTCTGTGCGTTCTCCTCTAATTCCTCCTTCAAGTCATCCATTTCATCGGACAAATATCCGCAAGTTGGCTCCTTTCTGTCGACTCTTCCCTGAGGAGCAGGATCGCCATAGAGATTATTCTGTTGAATGGAGGGGTGATTCTGCGTGAAGTTTTGAATCTCGATTCTTCTGAGGGGCTCACTGACTTCATGAACTAGAGAGGGCTGGAAACTCTGAGCGGGATTTACAGGCAAATCGTGTGATGCCCGCAAAGAATCACTGGTATCGAAACTCCACCCTACCAAGTCCACGGCATGGGAATTAGATGGGGAGATGGGCACTAGAGAACCTGCGTTGCAGTTCCCCTGCATGAGATCTGCGAAAAAACCCAAGTCGATTTGAACGCCGGCGGCGGCTTCCATGAATGCGAGGGTTTCGAGCCTGGTTTTGCGCTGCCCTATTCTGTAGATTTTTAATTTCCCTGAAACAAAATATCTAGCAAACTCTTCAAGTTCGTTTTTATTAATAAAATTACAAACAATATTTTAGATAAAATAAAATCATAATATAACTATGACATTAAAATAATATTTAAATAATGATTATAAATTAACATTCATTTTACCATGTAGATTAAAGTAAAGATTCCATAACTATATTTAAATTTAATTAATAAGCACATAAATATTTAATAATTACAATATAGCAATATTATTCACCTCATTTGAGCATGGATATTATTAACTTCTAAATAAGCTTTCTTACAATACCATGGGCCAATACCACTGCTTATCAATACCAAATATAAAGAAACCATAACTCATTTCAAAATAAAAAATGTATATACATATTTTATTTTAATTAAAATTTATAACATTTTAAATTAAAAATTAATACCTATACTAAACATACAATATAACATGATTCTTAACCATGGATAGTCATCTTCATTTTACCATGGATATTATTAACTTGTAAATAGGCTTTTTCACAATACCATAGGCCAATACTATGGTTTATCAATACTACTTGCCCAAAAAATATAACTCATTTCAAAATCAAACTATTTTATAAATATTTTATCTTTATTTTATTTTATAACATTTTTTAAATTAAACCTAAAAGGGAAACCCGAGGGGATGTTGTAGTGGTGTAAAAATTTGTAAAAATTTACATGTGGACTTAATTAAAAAATAATAGAAGGTCAAGGGTAATTTCCTCTGGAAGTAACATAATATGTATAAAAAAAAATTCAATTCAATTAAATTAATAATGATAATTATCAATAAAATATTTTGACTTTTTTCAGTTACATCTGCCTTCCAGTACCACGTTGTGTATCATTGATTCTAGTGTTAGACAATTGAAATAGTCTCGACCCTAAGATTGAAGATCAATACTACAATTACAATTCGGTATTACAATTACAATTCAGTGTGGATACTCAAATCTAAAGCATTAAAATGAACCCCTGATGCAGCGAATTGGAACCCCTCCTTTGGGTTTATCCCGTGTTGTGAAATTCCTCAGCAGCTCATGCCCTATAGCACACCATCCAATAATCGGCGTAGCCGGGGAAGTTAGTAGCGAGCCTCTTCCTTGCGAGAGTTGTTATCCTCCAAATTATTCATAATAATGCAAGCTCCTTGGTAGAAAATCCAGGAGGAGATTAAATAAATGAGAAACTTCTTTTGCACTTTGCGTAGAGAAAGCAACGATCAATCTTTGTTGATGTTCACAGGGTCCTTATTTCCATTCTCTGCTTATTGTATTTCACTTATATTAGAATCAAACATTAAGTCCTTATGTAGTCACTTGCATTGGGGGAAGGACATTAACTAACTTTTGGGTTTAGAATCAAACATTAAGTCCTTATGTAGTCACTTGCATTGGGGGAAGGACATTAACTAACTTTTGGGTTTCTTGTATGCATGAGATGATATTTCGTGGCACAGACGACTCTGCTCAGAAGTGGACCATGGAAGAATTGGTGTTGAACCCTAAAGCTCAGAAGAAGGCAAAGGCAGATTTGGTTGCCTGCCGAAGCTTGACTCATTCAGACATTCCAAAGTTTCGTACCTCCAAGTACTGAAAAAAAGGTGTGCAGAAAGGGCTTGGGTTTATCTTTTAAGCGATATATCATAGTGGAGGCTCCCTTCAGTCCTGGTTCTAATGGTTAAATCTACATGTTTGATTCTAGGTATTAGTGTAATTTTAAAAAGTCATATGAGGGAAGCAAGTGAAATAAAAGTATAAAAAACTTTTTGCATGATTTACTTATTTATTTAAATATTAATATGTATGAAAAAAAATTGCGTTAATATTGTGTGCGTGAATGGAAAGTTATTTCTCTTTATTTTCTAGTCATTTTATTTATTATTTTTATCTTCAATGATGTTTTGTATGTCATGTTTTTTTTGAATTTACATTTTACAAAGTTTTCTTTGCAACATCTTGATGCAATTGCTAGTTAAGTGTCTTCTAATATGAGTGAATGTGTAATTTCAATTTCAGATTGATACATGAAAGCTTTGTGTAGAGAGTGATATCCTTTACAACATCTTGGTGCAATTACTAGTTAAGTGTCTTTTAATATGAAGAAATGTGTAATTTCAATTTTGAATTGATACAATTGATACATGAGAGATATGTGTAGAGAGAAATATTTATTTTAGCTTCACACCAATCATGCATGGAAAGGAATAAAACCTCTTGAAGTTAAAACATCGTTTACATTTAAAAATTTAAAAAAAAATTGTAATTTTGAGAGAATTTTTCCATCTCGATACATCATCATTCAAAATTAAAATGAATTTTAATTAAAACATTTCAATTTTGATGGAACTAAAAGAGATGTATCATTCTTTCAATATAAATTTATATATTCTTTTCAAATATTAATTAAAATTAAATTTATATAATTAACTTTTCTAATAATTTTATAATCATATTATATATAAATTATATTGATAAAAATAAATTTATTTATATATATATATATCTATATATATATATATATATATATATATATATATATATATATATATATATATATATATATATATATATATATCCTTTTAAATATAGATTAAAATTAATATTTTTAATAATTTTATAAAAAAACTATATATAAGTTATATTGATAAAAATGAAATTATGAAAATATTGTTTTTAAATTATTCACTTTCTTTAAATTTAATAGAAAAATTAACACATTATTTTAATACTTATTATGTTAATCAATGTCTTTACATTACTTTATTTATTTATTAAATTTTTAAAATGGAAAATAATGTTAAAAATATATTTCTATAAATTCATTTTTATCAATATAATTTATATTTAAATTTTATTATAAATTTGTTAAAAAAAATAATTATATAAATTTAATTATTTATATATATTAGTTACATAAAATTCATTTATCTATCTATAAAAAGAAAGAGAATTCATTTATTTATTAATTATTAAATAATCAATTAAATTTTCTTGCTAATATTTATATCTTTTATTATTAAAGTTTATTCAATTTACTCCCCAATGGGGGTGATGAACATTGAGGCGTGCTAGATGTGTGTGCAACGAATATCTACATTCAGTCGATGGGAAGGAGGAAAGATAACCTATCTTCCCATTATGTAAGGTGTAAGGTGTAAGATGAGTTCAATGGTGTTGCATGTGAAATCACATTCACTCTCTAAGCGAATGTGTGCTAGTATGGTAAGTTAGTTTGTGACAATCATTGGGTTTTTGAATTGACATATTGTTATAGTGGGATGGTGGTTGTCAGATTGTGTTTTGAGTAATGGTCATCTATATGGTTTCTTCAGTGCTCCAGTAGTCTATGAATGTTGGAGAAAATGTCATTGTCACCTCCTCCATCGTGAATAGTTACCAAAAGCATTAAATATCTCTCCCATTGTGAGGTTCCTCGCTTCTGTTAGTGGTTTGCGGGAATTCTACATGGTAATTTGGTCAACCTTAGTGTCTATTTTTTCCCTCCTTGATATCTTTCTCCCTGAGTGTTATCAGTGTTTGGGATGGGGTCTCTGTCTTATGCTCGTCGATTATCATTTGGGTCTTCCACTCATCGTGTTATTACCCTAGAATCCCGAGACACTCCACTGGGTGAGCAACAATTGGGCTCGGTGGTGGAAGGGTGGTCTACAGGTGATTGTGGTGACTAGAGATTAGTTTTGTTTCATTTCTCACTTCTTTGTGATCTATGGTCTAGTCCTTCTGCTTTTTTCTTTGTTCCAAGATGCTGCCCTTGTGAGAGGAGAAGAAGAGGCTTCAGTCTGGCTGACATGTTTATTACCTGTAGGATTTCTATCAACTCTCCTAGTTGGTGTGTGGTGGTTGTCATCTCTGAGGAGTAGGCTTATGTTGGATAATTTGGGGCTAGTTTTCGGGCTGCATTGGTTCAAGGTTTGTCAGGAGGTGTTGGAGATTAGTGTTTATCATATTTTGGGTGTGTGTCTCTAGGCACTCACCATGTGTCCTATGCCACTTAATTCTCTCTCCCACGAGAAGAGGAAGATGCATAAAGGGAATTTAATCCTAAATCCACATTCACCTTCTCAAGTTCACAAATGATCACGTCCTAATTCATTATAATCTTTTCAAACACAGAGTATATAATATTCGAATCCGCTATCCAGTCACAAGCCAAACTTGTAAACAATATTGGGAACATTAGGCAATGGAAAAAAATGAAAGTACCATCTCAAATGTTGACGCCCATAATCTGTGTCTACTTTGTCATGATACAATAGAAGAAACCCCACAATCTTCTCGTTGAAAACAACATTATGTAGGTAGATTGGCCTTGGCAATGCCCACACTCTTCCATGAGTTTAAAAAGAATTGTATATCTTCATGATCAGGTCTTAATTATTTTGACCTGATTTACCTAGAGAACAAAGCTGATCATATACTCATTTTCAAGCTTATCCTCTCCTTGCAATGATAGCAAAACATTAACAAAAGATTGATCACCGCTTTCTCTATGCACAGTGGAGAAGAAGTTTATGATTTATTTAATCCCTTTCTGACAGTGAAACATCAACAAAATAATTATCATCCCATTCTCTACCCACAATGGAGAAGAATTTTGTGATTTATTTAATCCCTTTCTGAATTTTTCACCCTCAAGAAGAAAGAGTGATTCAATTTTCCTACGTGCTAAAAAACTCAATAAATAATCAGGTTGAATTTCTTGGTTTTTAGAAGGGTTTGGAAATGGCTTCCTCCAGACTCTTCACCAACTACCACTTTTTTGAGACTCTATGAGAGTGATCCAACAAGTGATTAAACTTCAAGGAAATAATGAGTAGTTCCTCCCCATAGATCTACATCGAATCAAGCTAGCTACGGATAAATGTGATTGGATTGAATTCTTCTAGATTAAGAGAAACCTCAATAAGGAAGTTTATGTCTTGGCCACTTAGGGAGCATAGTTGGAACAAGGAATATTAAAATTTAATAATGTTGATTTTATAATTAAATCAATCCCATAATGAACAAAATTTATATGAGCCTTAATATGTTTACGGGGAGTGGAGTGGTAAGCATTGGTTATTGATCTAAGTTCATTCCATCAATCTTGTTGCACATTATAAAGGATCCGCATTAATTAGGATTTTATGGAGGTGTTTATTTGTAATGGAGAGATTTGTTGCAGAGGAAAATTGTGAAGCAAGCATCATATTGAGATTGACACAAGACAAATGGATACTAACTGATTTAATACATCGAGCATCTTAGATGTGGAAAATTTTATTCACTACATCTATTCCTCAATTCATTTAGTCCTCAATTCATTGGAGATCTTCGCATCAAAACTTGTTGTGTCTTCCATCTTTCCATAATGTAGTATGCATATTTGGCATCAGTATCCATATCCAGATATTAACGATGATTTGAGTGGGAATGTTTCTAAGAGGGATAATCCAAATATATTTAAGATCAGTGAGGGTGATCATGGAAGCAACAAAATTATATTAAGGAATGCAATTTTTCAAGTTCTCAAAAATATTTCAATGATGTTGTACTACACCTTATGGAATGTACGTCTCAATTTTTGTTGCACTATTGCTTGTTTTAATGTAGGTGGGAAAATAGGTTTGATAAAGTTGTCTGGAAAGTGGAAGAGAAAAATGATGGAGAGAATCCAAGTGTCAAGTTTACTTACCATAGTTATGATGGTGAACAAGGTAAAATTTAAAAGTTCTGATACATTTCCCTTCATATGCAAAGAGTGTGATAGATCCTATGAGCTTTACTTTTCTTATTATTGACCAACATATCAAGCATATGAATGTTATACCATATGAAGTGTTACTGTAGATCCAAATTTTCCATTTACAAGCCCAATCCATAAATATGGAACAAAATGAGTATAATACCATGTAAGGAAAAACAAAAGTTGTGAATGTTTCAGGATATGTATTTTCACTCTTTACAACATTGTGTGAGTGAATTTTCCATTCTATTCTCTTTTGAATAAAAATTAAGAACTCTCAGCCACCATTCCATGATTAAATACAATATTTTCAATTGTGATATGGTAGCTGAGATTGCAGAGCAGCTCTCAAGGGTTCACATAAATTTGTAAGCATTCTCACCACATGTTGCAAAGGAAACGACGTAAGGCAACGACATAACAAAAAATAGAATAGAAGAAAGGAGTCAATATTTCATGCAATTTTGTTTCTTTACTAGGTGTTTCTTTTTTATCATATGTCATGTTTTAGGGAGATTCCAACCACCGTATGTTCAAAGTAGGCAATGCACAAAACTCCACTCCAAAGGATTTATGAAAATTCTCTTCATTAAGATTCTGGAACCTTTATAAGTAAACTCAAAGATCAATTATTCAACCACCATGTAGCCTTTTCTTCTTTCCTATCACCATTATCAGTAAGCCACTTTTCACATTTGCGAAGACCGTCAACTGTCAAAATGCACAGAAGTTTCCATATTTTCCATGGTCTATTCCATGTCCCCACCTAAATGGTATGAGGCCATGTAGGTTGCTTGCAAGTCCCGAAGTGATTTTGGAGAAATGGTTACCCGATAGGCATAGTTACTGCATAACACACCAATGATCATATTTGGGATGTTTTATGAACTTCAGAAAGTGAACTTGATTTTATTGTGCTTATTTCATCTTCCACTATAATACCCACTCAAAGGGAATTTGGTTTTATTGTGGTTATTTGAATTTACTATTGTAATACCCCCTCCAAGTAAAAGAATGATATATAATAATAAATGACATGGTATAGGTCATTAATCACCTTCTCTCATTCAAACTCCTGATGTAGCTTTCCCAGGGATCTTGATGTCTCTACAACCTACACTCTAAGTAGGAACTTGGAATTCTCACTTGATATGAATGTCATACCAAGAAATAAACAGAAGCAGTGAGCTTGGCTCAACATACATATTTGAATTTAGCTAGCCATAAGAGTGGAGATAAACTTAGCCATTTTTTTCAAATTTTGAGCTGCCACATAACCCAGGTGGATGAGAATTTCATTACGA
This sequence comes from Pinus tabuliformis, assembly GCA_031772625.1. NCBI lineage: Eukaryota > Viridiplantae > Streptophyta > Pinopsida > Pinales > Pinaceae > Pinus > Pinus tabuliformis. Next base: position 1,244,145,272 of record CM062817.1, on the reverse strand, counting down.
CAGGGGAGATTTTTCTAGTTAAATGAATTACATTTCAAATCTTCAAGAGAATGGCTAATATGTATAAAATTTTTGTAGGTTAACCCGATATTGCAATATAAATCAAAGAAGAATACTATAATCTACTTCTACTATCAATTTGCGGAAGCTTAAAGTTCGAGCTGAACAATACAACCAAAACAAGAAGAATCAATGGCACAATACACATGAAAATACTTTCGGGAAAGCCTCAGCTAAAAACCCCACACTATTGTATTATCATACATGGTGGAAATATATAGGAGTTATATAAAGCCTTAGCTTTCACAGCTAGCCAGCTCTCAGTACAATCCTCACAGATTCTCATGGGAAATCATGGCTTCTCTCCAGCCTTCCACTCTGCCCTCCAAGCTCCTATTTCCTTGCGTTGTTCCTTGTGTATGATTAGCCTTTACCAAGTGGAAAACCAGTCTTCAAAACTGTGCAATCCTCAGGGATGAATCCTTGAATGCATGCATGATTTTTCTCCATGAGAAAACACATGCAACTGATAGTTCACTATGCTTGAAAATTAACCTCAACTGGGTCTTTCTCGGAATAGACATGCATGAGTTTCTGATGAGGGAATCTTCATTTAACTGGAGTAGCACTAGTTGAGTGCATTAATGCATCAACTAACTGTTAACTCAGTACTAGTTCCTCAAACATTTTGGAACTAATTTAACTGGACTTAACTCAGTAAATTGAGTTAGCTAATTGCAACTCAAATATAACTCAATCTTATCTCCTTAATTTAAGGGATAACTCTTGCATGACTTCAAAAAGACTTCTAACTTGAATTTCTCCAACTAATTAATTTAAAATAAATTAATTAATTATTCCCAAGTAGCTGTTAAGACTAAATTCGATTTTAGTTCACAATTTAATTCAAGGACAAACTAAATTGGAATATTCTTGTTGCCATATTTCAACACTCCCTCTCAACAAGAAAGAGATTATATGCCACCCCAATCTTGTCTCTATGGAACTCAAATTTTTACTTTGACAATGCCTTTGTCAAAATGTCAGCATCTTTCTCCTCTGTCGAAATATATTGTAGCAACATGATCCTCCTCACTACACAGTCTCTGAGATGATGATACCGGATGTCGATGTGCTTGGACCTATCATGAAATACTAGATTCTCAGAGAGTTTGATACAACTTTTATTATCACAATAGATCACAGTTGGATCCATCCTCTGATCAAACAAACCAACTAGAATTTTCTGCATCCATATGGCCTCACATGCTACCTAAGTTGTAGCCATGCATTCTGCCTCTGCTAAGCCAAGTGCAACCAACCTCTGTTTCTGGATGTACCAAGAAACTACCGCTGAGCCAAGGTTGAAAATCCTTCCTGATGTGCTCTTCTAATCTTATGGACTCCCTACCCAATTTACATAAGCGAAGCCCTGTAGCTTCACTCCCTTTGTCCATCTATACCATAATCCATACTAAGATGTGCCTTTGAGGCATCTCAATACATGCTTTGCAGCCTTCCAAAACATCTTGGTAGGTTGAACCATCGCTTGAATAAAATGGTTCACAGCATAACACAAATCTGGTCGTTTGGTGGTCGTGTGTTCACCAAGTACATTAGCGAACCCACAAGCTGCCTATACATAGTAGCCTCTACCACTTCTCTTGAAGTAGCAACCTCCTTCTTCCAGTTACTTGCTAGAGGATTCTGCACAGGCTTGCACTTCTCCATGTGGAATCTCCTAAGTATCTCGTTGGCATACTTTCCCTAAGACACAAACAACTCCCCATCCTTATGCCACACTTCCATGCCAAGGAAGTAATGCATGATACCCATGTCTTTCATCTCAAATTCTCTTGCAAGGTCCTCCTTGAAAGACACAATCAACTGATCATCACCAATCAACATGAGATCATCAACATAGAGTACAATTATTAACAACTTGTCTTTCACCATGATGTGGTACAAGTTCGCATCTCCTTCACTCTTTGTGAAGCCGAACCCGGTGAAGTATTTTTCTATCCTAGTGTACCAATCATAAGGTGCTTGATTCAACCCGTACAATGCTCTCTTGAGTTGACACACATGGGACTCCCAATTAAAGGTCTCAAAAAATTTCGGCTACTCTATGTACACCTCTTCCTCAATCTGGCCATTGAGGAATGTAGCCTTCACATCCATTTGATGGATCTTCTGACCCATCTATGCTGATAGTACGAACATATATCCGATAGATAAGTACCTTGTGACAGGATAAAAAGTCTTATCATGGTCAATCCCCTCGACCTGTGAAAAGAAATGGGCAACAAATCTTGCCTTATGCTTCTCCACACTACCATTAGTAGCTTGCTTTACGTTGTAAAGCCAACGGGAACTCATAACTGACTTGTTCTCTAGTCTCAGAACCATGTCCAAAACACTTTTACGAACTATGGAGTCATACTCCTCCACCATAGCATCAACCCAAATCGGCTGTTGCACTGCTTCCTCAAAGGAATATGGCTTGGTATCAACACATTCCCCAACAAGGGCCATGTATCTAGTGTACCTCTCAAGTGACCTCCTCTACCTGCGCTGAGAAGATGGTGCTCCTACGTTCTCTCTTGCATCCTCCAACAATCTGTCAGCTTCTCTTGTGTGATTTAATCCATATCTGGAAGACTCTGCTTGAGTGGATGTCTCCACTCCTGGAACCTCTGCATGAGGCTGCTCCACATCAGTCTGAGGCTCCTCCTCCTTAGGAACGAACAGTTTGTCCATAGCCTATAGTTGGAGCTCCCTAACAAGGAAAACACACATGGCCTTCTGCTCATCAAACTTGAGATCTTTACGAACCACTATCCTCCGACTAGTAGGCAAGTACACCCAATAGTTGTGAGGTGTGTTAGTGTACCCAAATAATATCCACAACTCTTCTATCAGCACAAGCTTCTTCCGTGCATCATTTTTCACATTGAACTATACCGATGAGCCAAAGATTCTGAAGTGATCCACATATGGTCTCTTACTGGAGAAAGCTTCCTTTGGTGTCTTCATCCCAAGTATGCGGTGTGGATTTCTATTATGTAAATAGACCACTGTGTTGCATGCCACAACCCATAAGTGAAGTGGTAGGCCTTGGCCGTGCTACCCTTACAATAGTTCTGTTCTTCCTCTTGGCCAACCCATTCTTCTGTGGGTTATGAGGTGCTGTTAACTATCATTTAATTCCTTCCATTGCACAGAAGTCCTTAAGCTCTTGAGACACATATTCTCCACCATTATCACTTCTTGAGGCCTTGATCTTCTTCCCTGACTCTTTCCTGACCAAAGCTTGGAACTCACAAAACTTTGTTCAAGTTTGGTCCTTCTTCTAAATGAAATAAATCCGGCATTTACGAGAATAGTCATGAATGAAAATCATATAATACCTTTGCTTCACTGTGGATGCTGTCGAGAATGGTCCACACAAATCAGTATGAACTCACTCTAAGATAGCCTCTGCTTGATTGTCTCAATCATGAGAGGAAGACTTCGTGTACTTTCCCAAGGTACAACCTTTGCATGTGTCAACTTGCTCAAGTTTACCTCTGGGAAGTACTGTAGATATATGTTGCATTATCTTGAAAGCCCCATGATGTAAATGGCCCAACCACCTGTGCCACAACTCACCAATTTCTTGGCTTTACACTAATTCTTTTTTTGTACTCAATGTTGCACAATCATCTACCTCTATTTTATACAGATTCTTCACCTGAATCAATATCCTCTTGGTCTGACCCATGGCTATGTGCCTTAGGAATTACTTTCCTTTACTGAAGACAACATCGTAGCCTTTTTTCTCCAACATCGCAACCGATAGCAAGTTCTTCTTCAGTCCAGGCACATAGATCACATTTGTCAAGGTGAGAGGAACTCCATGCTTCATCTGAAAACCAACTGTGCACACTCCTAAAACACTATACCTTCTCTCATCACCCATCTCTATGCACATCTTGAGGTCTTTCTCCTCCAAGGCACTAAATAAATTTTTATCACAGGTCATGTGGAATGAGGCTCCACTATTAAGATACCAAACAAAACCCATCATCGATGACACCATGCATGTGATGAGGGTAAAGTCCATTTTGAACTGAGAGGCTAATGCCTCACCTTATAATCCTTCTGGGGATCCCTTCTTAGACTTCTTTGATGGGCAATTAGTTGCATAATGTCCCACGTTATGACAATTAAAGAATCTTACTTTAGACATGTCACACTTCTTCCCTCCATGAGAAGAATTCAATTTGAAATGAGAATCCTTCCCCTTCCCTTTCCTTTCCTTACTTGCTAAGGCAATTTTCTTCATCATCATTCTTGGATGAAGAACCATCTCATGTGCTCCTCCTAGTCTCCTCCTACATAAGATCCAGCCACAGTCATTCCCAATTCGGTAGTTTCTCCCTTCCATTCACGAAGTCCTGGTAGTTATTCCAACTCCTTGGAAGGCCAAGGAGAGTGAGGCTCACCATATCATCATCGGTAGTAGTTATTCCCACACTGCCAAGCTCATTTATGTAGGTGGTGAGATTGCTCAAATATGTGGAAATAGTATTAGCCTTCTCCATCTTGATTCTTCGAAGCTTATCCTTGAGCGCCAATTTCCTCTGGTCGCTACTGTTCTGGTAGAGGTCCTTCAAGGTCTTCCACATTGAAAATGGGGTATCCTTCCCATGGAGACTCGAGACAATTTGGTCTCGAACTCCCTCAAGGATGATCCATCTCGCCTTCGCCACACACTTCTTCCACTCAACCAACTCTTGTGCATTAGTTGAAGTTTGCTTTGGGATTTCTTGATCAATGAATTCCTTCAAGCCATTTTCTTCTAATACAACCTCCATTCTATCTTTCCATGTTATGTAATTCGAGCTACCTTCCAAGGCATACTCGAGTCTCAAGCCATAGAACACCATTAGCCAACCTTGAAGTATGATATGAACTCGATTTGCACCTACAACCCCAAACTTCAGACTTCAAATTCTCTTCTCAGTATACTGTTCACAGCTCCGATACCATGTAGAAAATTTCTACAAATCCAACTTTGGTACCATGTAGAAAATCTGTGTTGGTTAACTCGATAATGCAATATAAATCAAAGCAAAATACTATAACCTACTTCTACTATCAATTTGTTGAAGCTTAAAGATAGAGCTGAACATTATAACCAGAAAAGAATCAATGGCACAATACACATCAAAATACTTTGGGGAAAGCCTAAGCTAAAAACCCCAGACTATTTTATTATCATACATGGTGGAAATACATAGGAATTATATAAATCCTTAGCTGTCAGAACTAGCCAGCTCTGAGTACAATCCTCACAGATGCTCACAGGAAATCTTGGCTTCTCTCCAGCCTTCCTCTCTACCCTCCAAGCTCCTATTTCCTTTCTTTGTTCCTCGTGGATGATTAGCCTTTACCAACTAGAAAACAATCTTCAAAACTGTGCAATCATCAAGGATGAATCCTTGAATGCATGTATGAGTTTTCTTCATGAGAAAACACATGAAACTGATAGTACACTATCCTTGAACATTAATCTCAACTAGGTCTTTCACAGAATAGACATGCATGAGTTTCTGATGAGGGAATATTTTGTTAACTGGTGTAGCACTAGTTGAGTGCATTAATGCATCAACTGAATCTTAACTCACTATTAGTTCCTCAAACAGTTTGGAACTAATTTAACTGGACTTAACTCAATAAACTCAATTAAATAATTACAACTCAAATATAACTAAATATTATCTCCTTAATTTAAGGGATAACTCTTGCATTAATTCAAAAAGACTTCTAACTTGAATTTCTCCAACTAATTAATTTAAAATAAATTAATTAATTATTTGCAAGTAGCTGTTAAGACTAAATTCGATTTTAATTCACAATTTAATTCGAAGACAAATTAAATTGGAATATTCTTGTTGCAATATTTCAACATAATATTCAGAACATTAGTATTTATGCTTGGTCACATCTTGTTAATTGCAGAGACACTGTCCATTTTTATTTAACCTATTTAATATATGTTCAAACTTTCCATTTCAATGATGTTGTACTGCATCTTATGGAACATATCTATCAATTTTTGTTGCACTATTGCTTGTTTTAATGCAGGTGGGAAAATAGGTTTTGATAAAGTTGACTGGAAAGTGGAAGAGCAAAAGGATGGAGAGTTTAATATTTTACATAGTAAAATATGTTAGTAATTATTACAAATTAGAATTTGGTTTTGTTTAATTAATTATCAATTAATAATCTATACTTTATAGAAATTAGAATTTGGTTTGGTTTAATTAATTATCAATTAATAATCTATATTTGAAAAGAATGTTTGCACATATTTAATATATGGTTTCATTCTAAACATAAAATGCATGATACATTGTAATGGGGAATCTGTATAGAAACTCATTTATATTAAAGATTATACTAGAAATTGCACCAAATTTTGCAAAGGAAACGTTGTAAGGAAGAGCATAGATGAAGAAAAATATGATGTTTTACACGATCTAAATGTAAATGTAAACCAATTTGAGTGAAAGATAAATTATTGATGTGAATATATATAACAAGTTCTTGAGATTTAAGGCTACTGTGAATCTTGAAGTCAATGTTCTACAATGCTAAAATTTACATGATTTTTATTTTTTGGGTTCACTCCCTATGTTGGTTGCCTTCAAATAAAAGATTTATCACATGCAATATGGGATAAAGGTGCCAAAAATTGCAGTTTTATGCCTTACAATATGGACTCCCATGGCTAATTTGTACATTATAACAACAACCAAATGATGGAATGAAGCATAAGATGTTAGAATCTTTTGGTAACACAATATGTCCTTTTATTACAAATACAACATGATGGATTGAGGCTACACAAGCATTTTGTCAAATTAAATAACAGTTAGCATGTGATAAGATTGATATAACAATATGAATTGAAGATATTATACTCCATTATGTCTCGCATGTGAATATGGCATATAGCTAGGCACAATTATATATAGAGAAGACATATTTATCATCTAAGACATGTTATTCTTTCAATGTGGATACATCCTCATTAACCCTGGTGCCTTTTTCGCAATGAAATGATTTAGGAAGTGTTGTGTAGCTCCTAATGTTATGATCACCATATCAATCTACATCACTTGCTCTGCAACACCTACTAGCTTCTACCATAACCTCAGGCAAGCGGGATGGAAGCAGAATTAGAAGAATATGTCCCTCGCTCCATAATGCCTACTGGCATCTACCAGAACCTCAAGCCAAGGCAAAGGAAGCTAAATTAGAAGAATATGTCCCTCTTTTTACAACACCTACTAGCTTCCACCTTAACCCGAAGCTAGGGTTGAGGGAGAAGAAGTAGGATATAATGAATAATAAAAAGCAACCATCATAAAGTACTAAGAAAACCCATGAGAGTTTGAGAATGAATGTGAAGGGAAAAGAGACTTGATGGAATGGGAAAGGGATGAGACAATGGTTTCTTTGACTTTCCTTCTCTTGGGGATATCCCTGCAGTGAGAAGGAATTCTTATGTGTGTGCACTTGGCCTATTATGGCATGGTGAAGATGCTATGAAATCTTTCCAATTAACCAATTTACATAAACTCCATGGAAATATTGGCGAATTATAAATGTGCATAGACTTCGAGAAAATATTTGTGAGAAAGTCCAAAGAAAGCACTATATATTTAACATGACTATGAAATATTTAAGATTCTATGAGTGGAGCATAATGTCAATTGCACAACTTAATAGCGTGCAATTAACTAGGAAAAATTATATAATTTATCAAATAGATTACCGAGGCACAACTAGTCAAGCAATAAATTTATTTATCACATTGATTACTGAGTTTGAGTACAACTAATCAAACAAGCCTTTATTTCCTATACTGAATCAAGAAATTTATTCACATGCACTATGGATGAAAAGGATAAAAATGACATTGGATGAAAAGGATAAAAATGGTGTTGTCTACCAATGCCAAAATTCACCTCGATGACATATTTCTTACTAGAATATGGTAAAAAAAATTCAGAAAATTAGAATACTGGAGTGTTTGAATTATTTTTTTTAATGGTGGAAGTGGATTCACCACTATCAAGAACCACTGTGGCACCCAATGTCAAGAAGTTTGATAGCTATAACCGAGATTTTCAAAAATTTAGGCTGAATTTTGTCATAATATTGCTAAAATTCCATTATTTTTGAAGCTAATTTGTATGTTTTTTAGACGGCATTGATAAAAACTTGCAGCTTTATGCTCTACAAATTTATGAAAACATGTTTCTTTAAAAAAATAGATAGAAACATTGGTTTGCATTTTTCGATATTAAACCCTCTCATTTGACAATTTACATTATTCTTATTCAAAGTAAATTGTTAACAAATTGAATGACCAACAAAATCATATGCTTCCATTATAAAATAATAATATATTTTATATTAAAAATAATATTCAATTTGTTAAGCCACACAAGACCTTTTTTTAATGGTAGGATTTCCCGTCCCTGGGACGTTTTGCTTCGAAATCCGTCAATGGATATAGTTGGTGGAGGAAACTTTGTCGACGTAACTAGTATATCTAATGGTTGTGTCTCATCCTTAGCACTTTCAAATATCATCGCTACATCACTTCAATATTTGGGCATTTGAAACCTGTTTGCATTTACAAGTAATTCAAGAAAACCCAAGTTGATAATCATGGACGGGGACTTGTAGGTATAGGTTCAAGTATAGGTATAGAGATATAATGTTTGATTGAACCATGTACATGGAGGGCATCCCGGTAGATTGGAAGTTGCATCGGTTGGTACCCATGCATTCCAATAGATGGTTGTTTCTTTATATTGACACCAACATATATTTTGATCATGTTGGACAACAATTAGACTTTGTTTATTTAGATTGAGACAAGTAGGGATTAAGCTGGGACTTGGAAAACATAATTCCTACTTGTCTTACCAGAGGCGTTTGTCCCTAGTGTATAAGAGTTTGTTAAGGCCTAGTTGGTTGAGAGTTTACTAAATTGATGTGTGGTTGAGATATTCATTCAACCAAGAGATTATGTGCCAAAGCTTGATTAGCTTTCTTGGGACATAGCTTCTTGCATTTTTATTGCATTATTTTTTTGAAGTGAATATGTGTTTAAGTGTCTTATGCAAATTTAAGTAAAATTACATGATAATGGGATTCATAAACCATTTTTTTTTAATAATGGAAAAACTTACCATAATTTAGTTTTCAAATTACTCAATTGTCAAACCAGTACTGAGCACAATCATCTCTTGTTGATATCTAAGAATGCAAGCTAACTCATTACCATTATTCACGGAAAACCACGTCACTTAGAATGAACTGTTGGTCATGCATAAAGGGGAAGACTTTCACTCTCGTTAAATGCCTCTAAGTTTTCAGTTGTTAACTTTTTGTTTTTCCAAAGAAAAAACGAACTTTTTTATAAGAAGTAAAAAAAGTTACATGCAGATGAGTTAACATTCTGAAATGTCTGCCTAATAAAAGGCCAGCCTCCTCTAGAGAGGATCCTCAGCACACCTACCTCGTGCTGCCCAGAAGTAAAAACACAAGCCCTCGGCCTAGACAGCCGAAACCAAAGGATGAAAACATAGTCCAGATGACCCAGATCCAGCTGGGCCTCCTTTCAAAAGGAAAACAACCCAGCTGATCCATACCCAAGTATCATAAACACAACAGCTCAACAAAAACGGAGCATCAATGTATCTGAAAGTAGTAAAATAAACATGAGTTTTTTAGACTAGTGCTACTAGATTTCCATGAAAAAACAACAGAAAGAACTCTAGAGCAACTAGCAAAAAGAAAAGCTATGCATATGGAGGGAGATCCGACACACGGATCTGTTCCTGGATCTGCTCAGTTATTCTCCACGAGCCCAGATCTTGTTGTAGACCTGCCTTAGAAAGCCCATCTGCGACCTCATTGAATTCCCTGTATATATGTTCAATGGAGAAGACATTAAACTGCTGTTTTAAAGATTGTATTTCTTCTAAAAGGGGCAGCAACATATAATTCTGACATCTGAATTTCCCAATGACCCAGTTTATAACATTCAAAGAGTCTCCATAAATCTGAATGGTGTGGATGTTTTTTTGGATGAGGCAACAGAGCAGAAGTTTTAAGGCAGAGAGTTCGGCAAAGTTATTTGATCCCGTTCCAGTTTCGACCGCAGCCTTGAGAGTGTGAGCGTTATTAATGTGAATGCATATCCCAGCACCCGTAATGTTATTTTGAGCAGCACCGTCGAAAAAAGCCCACGGGATCCCTTCCCGAATATTTGGTGTTGTTCTCTGATTTCGATTGTTTTGCTCCTCATTCAAGGGAATGCTATCAAAAATGGCGATGCTTTGAATGGCCACTGCAGCCACGGGAGATAACTTTTCTCTAAAAATGCTACGATTTCTTGCAAGCCAAACACCCCAGCAGATGATGGGGGGCAAATTCCTCAAGTTCCTCTCCTGAAAATGATTCCACCAGTATTCCCAGGTTGCATTTAAATCGACCCCTTCCCATCTTAGTTTTACATTCAGGAGCCTTTCTGCCTCTATCCAAATCTGTTTTGTGAACGGACATAGCAAGAAAAGATGGTCAATGGTTTCTTCATCCGCGAAACACAGAGGGCATCTGCTTGGTCCCTGTTTAAACCGAACTTGCAGAACATCCCAGGAAGGGATTTTATGGTTTAAAGCACACCAGAAAAAAATCCTAGATTTTTTTGGGCATTTTAGCTTAAACAAAGGTTTTGACCACCAAACAGGAGGAGTCCATCCTTTATTCTTCACCAAGAAGATATAGCCAGCCTTTGGGGAGTAGAGTCCTGATTCAGCATGTGCCCAGACCAGAGAATCTGGCCTATCCATAATTCTGACATTTGATCTTCTCAACTCCTGAATATAACGCTGCCAATCATCTCGCCAAAAGACATTTAGACCAATATCCTCTCCAGTCTTCCAGGCCTGGCCCCAAATAGAAGTCTGCTCCATACTAGCTATCTGATTTAAACTTTTTATACCCATGCCCTCCAGATGAGTAATCAGTTCCGGGGAAAGGGCAAAATCTTCACTGCAACCTACCCAAGGGTCTCTGCCAATCCTCAGACTTTCTCCATTCCCAACTCTCCATGCCAAACCTTGTTCAATTACCTTAAAAGCCTCCGAAGTGGCTTTCCAAATGACTGAGCAATTCCTCCCTTTCTTATTAGGCCTTCTTATCCAATCTTCAATCGGGATGGGATCAATGTATTTCCTTTTTACCACCTTCGTCCAAAGATTCTCCATTGTTATGATTCTCCATCCTGATTTAGCAGCTAGAGCCTGGCTAAAATCTACAAGATTTTTTAGCCCCCAACCTCCCCAATCTTTTGGCCTTGCGATTTTGTCCCATGCCACCCATGGTAGAACAGACTCTTCCTTGGACCCCGACCAAAGAAATCTACTGCAAAGCTGCTTTATTTTGTGGAGGATTCCTTTGGGTATCCATGTCAAGGCTGCCCAGAAAACTGGTATAGCCTGCAGTACTGAATTCACCAAAGTGAGTCTTCCAGCCCTCGACAGCCATTTGAAACTCCAATGGGCAATTTTTTGTTCAATCTTTGCTACTAACCAATTCCAGTCCTGCTTCCTGTAGGAGGTTGGCTTGAGCCAAAACCCAAGGTATTTAAAGGGCTGCTCCATATTACATGTTCCAAAGGGCAGCTGAGTCTCAATTGCTGTCTCCTCTTGCCTACTGAAACCCTCAAAAATCAGCTGAGACTTTCTGTCATTTATTTTAAGTCCTGTTGCTTTTAGAAACAGATCAAGTATAGACTTTAGCTCTAATATTTCAGATATATTCCCATTTGTAAACAACAGAATGTCATCAACGAAAAGCAGATGGGTGATGAAAAGGTTAACAGCAACTTCCAAACCTTTGATCAAACCTGAACTTTTAGCCTTTGAGATAAGCCTACTTAGACCTTCTGCCACAAGGAGGAAGAGCAGAGGGGAAAGCGGGCACCCTTGGCGAAGTCCTCTTTGGCTCTTGAAGAAATGGGAAGCAGCTCCATTTATCAGAACAGCAAAATTTACATTTGTGATGCATCCCATGATCCATCTAATGAAACCTGCTTGAAAACCAAGGTGCATCAAAAGCATCTTGAGATATGTCCAATTGACCCTGTCATAAGCTTTGGCTAGATCAATTTTAAGCACTGCCCCCTTCTTATTTGCCTGCCTGAGACTGTGTATTGTTTCTTGTGCTACTCCAATAGCCTCATGGATCTGCCTCCCGTTTAGGAAGCCAAATTGTTCCTTTGAGATATAGCAGGATAGGATAGGTTTCAGGCGTACCGCAATAATCTTTGCTATAATCTTGTAGATGGTATTGCATAGAGAGATAGGCCTGAAATCTTCAAAAGAGCCAGGATCCTCTTTTTTCGGAATGAGGGCAATGAAAGTTGCATTGAACGGCCCATATATTTCTCCTTTAATTCTAGACTCCTCCACCACCTCAGAAAGTTTTGCCCCAATGGATTCAAAGAAATGAGTGAAAAGTTCTATGGACCAGCCATCAGGTCCAGGACTTTTGTCTTTTGCCATGGACTTTATAACACTCTCAACCTCCTCTTTTGTCACCTCTCTAAAGAGGTCTTCTGCCTCCTCCTCCTCCACAAAACGAGGAAAGGCCTGAGCAATTCTGATGATTTCTGGTAGATTAATATCCCCCGGATCAGCAAAGAGGGACTGAAAGTGATCTTTCCCCATAGCAGACAAATCTTCGAACGAAGATGCCTCCCTACCTTCCGAGTCCCTCAGCTTCCAAATAGTGTTTGCATTCCTCCTCCCTTTTGCATAGTTGTGGAAAAATTTTGTATTTTCATCCCCTGCTTTTAGCCAGATAGCTCTGCTTTTCAACCTCCACTCTTCTTCTTTATCCAATAAAATCTTCGCCCTCTTCTTTTCCAACTCCAAAATTTTCTCTTTAGATTCCAAAGATGCATAGGCGCCAGCCTCTGGTTCTTCCAGAACCCTCAGGGCTTCATCAATGCTTACTAAATCTTCAGATTGTTTCCTCCTCCTTTCAGAGGCCCAGACAATGGTTGCTTTCTTCAACCTTTTTAAATTTTCCATGAACCTCCCAGCGTTGCTCCCCTCAAGGTCAGGTCTCGGGTGCCTCCAAGTTTCATGGAAAAGCTTTATGTAAGCTTCCTCCTGGAGCCAGAGAGCATTGAATTTGAAAGGCGAGGCCGGCTTATGAGGGGGCTTTGAGAACTCAAGGAGAATGGGGAAGTGATCTGAAATTCCACCTTCCCCTACCCACTGCCTGAATAACGGAACCAGAGATGCCAATCTCTCGCTGATGAGGAACCTATCCAACCTTTTAGCAATTCTATGCTCCCCAGTCCTCCTGTTTCTCCAAGTAGGTTTAGCTTTTATGATGTTTACATCAATCAGCTGATGAGACAAAAGAGCATTTGTAAAGAAATTCGTCAAAGGATCCTCCCTTGCAAGAGGTCCCCAGGCTTCCGAAGTTCCCATGGAAAAATTAAGGTCTCCTCCAATGATGAGATTCTTGTCCTGTACCAAACTTTTGGAGAGAAACTCATTCCAGAACGTTGCCCTTCCTTGACATGGTCCATAGACATTTACAATTGTCAGAGGGAAATCAAACTCTGATGATACAACCTCCATTCCCAGGACATTTTGGAGTCCCCATGAGGAAAGCACTTTCAACTTTCCTTTTTTGAAACCCATAGCAATACCTCCTGAGTGACCAGAGGCATCTGCAGCCATGAAAACCCATCCCGGGAGAAGGGAGCAGAGAGCTGCTTCAACTTCCATACTCTTTCCTAATGTCTCCTGGAGGAAAACAATATCAGGGTTGCAGCGAGAAATAAGGTCTTTTAGAGCTAGTTTTTTAGGTTTACTAGCTAAACCCCTACAGTTCCAGGAGAGGCAGATCATTTGATAACCGTCTCAGGGGGTTTTGCTGCTCTAAGCGCCCCAGGGATTGTCATCTGTTTCCCATCAGCAACATCAAAAATTGCTTTTTCCTGAGTAATGTGTAATCTCGATTTTCTACCTCTGCTCTTTTTTGTGTGGCATTTTGGAGTTTCTAACCCTAATCCTCCTACCGGTTCCATGACCTCATTCGGGACAATCGGTTTTTTGCTAGAGGATCTCAGGTTATAGGGCCGTGATACAGAGCTAGGTTCACCACCAGTCTTCAAAGGGGGAAAGTCCTCACCACCCAGATTTATGGAGACTGACTCAATAGAAAGGTTATCAATTTTTTTCATCACATCGTTACATGTGTTCAAAACAGAAAGCCCCCCAATACAAGAATCAGATATAATAGAGGAATGCTTTAAAGCTGTGGACGGCATACCCGATTGATTGCAGTTTGTTTCGACATTCGGCTCCATGGTGGTGTCCTCCATCGGCTCTCCTTCCTCCTTGGAAAAAACTGCCTCTGTCTGATGAGAATGGTCCTCCCCGTGAGTCCCCGCGCGCACAGGCTCCTCTACCTGAGTCTCATCCTGCCCTATAGGCTCTTCCCAGCCCTCTGTCTCCTTTTGAAACCTCCTCCTTCGTCTTCCCAGCGGGCAATCACGCGCCAAATGACCATATTCGTGGCAACAGTGACAGCGAAACGGGAGATGTTCGTAATCGAGTTTCTGCTCAATTCTGTAATCCTTATAACGAAGAGGAATAGATTTTGCTAGGCCCTCCTTTGGATTGAGTTTAACCAGAATCCGTGCCACCCTTTTCTCAAAGGTTTGTAGGTAGGATCTATCTGCATCCAGATAAGTCCCCAACACATTCCCAATCGACCTGAAGACCGAGTCCGCCCAGAGGTATGGGGGAAGATTTGGTATTCTTATCCAAACCGGAAATTCGTCCATCCTTTCTGTTTCAGCATCAAACAGAGGCGTCCATCTCTTGAAAAATACCGGCCTATTCCCATATGCCCAATTCTGACCTTCGCCCCACTCCATAGCCTCCTTACAGTCGAATTTGACCATAAACCAACCCTTGACCAGCGCATTTGATTTGAAGGTGGCCGCCATCGAACCCGCCCACTGATTCTCCGCCCAACGCCTAAAGGCTACACCTGAAACAGGCTGACCTCTAATTCTGCCCACCAGCGTGACCCCATCCACATCTAAAACATCCTCAACCTGCATATCCATCCCCAGAACCACCTCTTCAAACTCCCTTGTCTTTAAAGGTTTTGATTTCTTGCGTTTCCCCCCTAATCTTCTAACATCAGATGTCTCGAACTTGTCTCCAGGCTCCTGAGATTGTTCTTCATACCTCCTTCGATCTCCATTATCCGCTCCTTCTGCATGCTCGATCCTATTACTTGTCTGGGTCTCGACAAGCCCTTCAATCGGACTGCCACTATTCCCTTCCCCGGCAAGAACATGAGGCAAACCGGGGCTTTCACCCAAAATATGCCTGACTTCTCTGGCCGCTTCCCCTACTTTCGGCCCCAAAAAACCCTGATCCAAATTTTTAGGGAACAAGTCCCTATTGACCGCACACTGCTGTGAACTCTTCCCAGATTCGATTCCAGAGGATTTTATACCCCCAACAGGTCTCCAGACACCGACATTTTGAACCGAGTTTATAATATCTTCTAAACCCCCAGATGGGGAGAAAATTTTTGAAGGGGATGGTAACTTACCAGACTGCGGATGAGTGCCCTCGTCTTCCCATGATGGCTTCGTGTCAAAGGTGGAGCCTTTTACAGCTTCTTTCCCAGGAGTTCCCAACAACCCCGACAGGTCCCAACTTGCTTCTGACAGAACTTTGACATAACTTGTGGCTCTGGTTGTATCCCCCACGCCCGCAGCAACTCCTGACCCTTCTTTCTTCTTGCCAAACGACTCTCCCAGAGCCTGTGCAGCAAACTCCCTTCCCCAAACGGTTATCAGGTCTTCCGGAGAGGGTTCCAGCTCCAACGCTTCGCTCGAGTTTACCATTGTTTTGGTTTTGACCGGGAATATAGCCTTCCAACCACAGCCCGAGACAGTCGCTTGGTAAACCGCTTACAGCTTATGCTCTTAGGGTTGCAGCTGGCCAGAACAGTGAAAACTTCCACGAAAATTACTGAAAGGTTAAAAGTATTGAAACCGCCCCCGTGACCAAGTAAAGCAAAATCAACAAACCGCCGTTTGAAAAGGGGTTTTTCCTTCCTAGCTGTCGCCATCGGCTTCCCACCACGCTGAGTACTGTACTTTCGCCAGCGCTGCCTTCGCCGTACCTGCGTGTCGCCTGCGGAAGCCTGCTCTACCTAGGCCTAGGGCCTAGGGCTTCAGGAACGAAACCCTCCTCTGCCATCTCTTGGACATGTGTTTCAGTTGTTAACTTATTTCCTTATGTCCAATCTCTTAACCAAGAAAAAACAATTTTAGGACACACTCCATACCCAATTTAATACATGAATTAATACTTAACTATAATGTTGAAAACTAAGTAAATATTATTATTATAAGATGTAGATAAACAGTTTACATGCCTATTCCACATAGAGAAATCTATCCAAACCTTCTTCTATTGTTTGTCTAAGGTAAGGTAGTCCATGCTAGCCGAGTTTGATTTTCCTTGACACTTTGTATTCTATTCCATATTTTTGGCAGCATGCTACCGAAGTTTGATTTTCTTTCATTCTATGTATTCTATTAAGTTTGATTTTCTTTCATTCTATGTATTCTATTTTAGATTTTGGATCCATTTCTTCCCAATCTGTTTTTACAAGTTGATGAGGTGCACTAGCATGAACACATAAGCATCTAGTTCTAGGTGGTACTCCGTGGGACCCACAATTGTTGGAAAGAATGATGATTGATGTCATCAAAGGATTAAGTATAGCGACCCCCGAGACTTTTTACTTTGTTTCCACGGGGTGAGACATTAGAAAAACATGAAATGTAGGCCGGTTGTGGGTCATGGTCATTTCATGTGGATTTCAATTGTCTTGCTTCACATGTGTGCAGCGGAAGACATGTGTAAGAAATAGGGGCTTATTTCGTTCCCCTAGAGCTTTCACGACAGACACCTATAGTAGTCTTTTTAGTGTGTTTTAATAATGTATTTCACAAAAGTACACAAGGGCACATGGACATGACCCCTCCCTTCCCTCTTTTTCATTTCTACTTTTTCTTTGATAATGTTTGTTCAACTGAAATTTTTGGTTTTCTATAACTATGGGGCGGGGGAAATAATTTTTTACTTAGAGTAATTTTATGATCTAATTTCTAAAAACCATTTAATTATTTTAAATATAAATTAGTATAAATTATAAATTAAATGACTGGTATATATTGATAGATATCAAAATATTTTCTTAATGATCATGATGATTAACATATACTAATGCATCTTATTAGTAAAATAAAAAAATTAAATAAAAAATCAAAAAATAAATAATTATAATTTTATTTTTAATTATTGGTATTAATTATAATTGCACCATATATTGCAAAGGAAACGCCGTAAGGAAGGAGGGTAAAAAATAATATAATAGAAGATAGAAGTAAAATTTTCATGCAATTATATTTATTTAATGATGTTTCAAAGCAAAAAATTGAAATCTAAACTTTGCAAACTTGAGCTATATCATGGATTATAATTGCAAGATGGGTTGATTGCTAAAAGACTTTCTGTTGAATTAAGAGAGTAATTTACTCAAATGTTTCGTCATTAGAATACATTTTGTGGCAAGTTCAAAGCTTTGAAATTTAAACTTTGCAAAATTGAGCTATATCATGGATTATAATTGCAAGATGGGTTCATTGCTAAAATTACTCTGTCTAGAATTAAGAGAGTACTTTATTGAATGTTTCATCATTTTAATATACATTATCTATCTTAAATATGAATGGTTAATATCAATATACATTTTGTGGCAAGTTTTTTTTCCTTCCTTATATGAACCAAAATCAAATTTGGGCATCCTATATCTCAATAAATTACCACACAAAAAACACTACCAAGATCAAATGCCTGAGGATTTTAGCACCACTTGCTATAATAGCAGAGCATAAATCATCTACTATTGTAAAACTCAAATCCAAAATTTGCAGATTAGTACAGAGATTGGTTGCAAAGAACGAATGTATAGTGAATGGAATAGGAATGGGAGGAGTAGAAAAGATTGATGATATGAAGCAAAAACCACCTTAGCATATGCTCCCACTCCTCAAGACTTTAATCAACATAATATGTTCCTTTCCTTCTCACAACCAACTATGAAAAGAGGCCTTCTCTAGTGAAACATGATAAGCTAGTAGCATACGGAAGAAGAATATATATGAAGAGATATGTGACATCTTATGTGATATAGATGTTATCTAGTTTAGAATTGTTCCCTTGCAACATAAACTATTGCCTATAACAATAGATAATAAATTAATTTAACTTTGAAACATGATTACCTGGGCCTACGTGAATGGAGACCTCAATTTCATGAGGTATGTATGAGCATATTATATGATAGGGCTAGTTGTAGTTAACATTTCCCAAGAGTGGCACATATAGTACTCGATAATTGGTTTAGAGCAAGATTTAATTTTTCTAGTTGTTGGAGTTGGCCAATGGATTTCGAGATTATTCTACATAGATTATAGTTATTATGTTTAAATATTTATTATTTTTATGATGAAATTGAGATTGAGATGTTTACTTTAGAAGGGATCTTATAAGTGGGAATTTCTAATCTGGAGAAATCTATGCTCTGAGTTATGCTCAGTGGTTCACCTCTCAGACCTCTCCAACCACTTATAATTCTTAAATTTGAAGGAAGCACCTCAAAAAAAAATGCTAAGTATTAATTTCTAAAACTAAATTGCAAAGAGTTGTTTCCAGTGGCACATCTCTCAAGGGCCATTTTTCTGACATAAGGAAGGCATGTGTAGTGGCTAACTTTCTGGGCCACTTATAATATTGTCTAATGTATTGCAAGAAATAACTTTAAAAGGATACATAGTATTAATTTCCCAGCTAAACAGTATAAGAGTTGGTGAATCTATATTTGTAAAAATTGACATACTTTGCAAACCCAAGACATATTAGGTTGTGTTAATGCAAAATGTAAAAACTACTTGCAAGTGCAAAGACCACAAATGAATTCTACCAAATAATTTGTTCGAGGAAAGAAATATTATATTGTCAATTATGTTTAATCAATTATGCTTCTAGCATAAATGAAGTTTTGATTCGATAATCCAAAACTTAACTTTCCTTTTGTATTACAAAAATCACTCAAATTGGAGGTTCTTCCAAGGATCTTATTGTTTCTCTAAAAGATCTATATTTTATACAAATATAATGAAAGGAAATTCTTTATATTGAGGAAACTATCCTTTCTTTTGAAGTGATTTTTTTGTTATTTCTTTAATTTATTCTAGACTAGAGTATTTAAAATAAATTTGTTGCAAAATAAAAATCATAAATTGTGAAACACATCACCAAATTAAGACTTTGCGAGGCTAAAGAGAATGAAAAGAAGAAATGTTGAATTCACTGCTTGTTGCATTGTATCACTTGAAATAGATGTGATAATATAGAGAATTTCAAGGGTGATGCCCTAATTTTCAAAGTGATAAGAGCAACTAATGAAAATATTCAAATTCATTGTTACTACTCATATTTCAATTCGAACTATGATTTTGTCATTTAACTCTGCCAACCTACGCTTGATTTATCAATCAATGGTTAAATTCCCTCATGTTTGACAAAATCAACAAGTTTTTATGTCTATAAAGGAAAAAAAAATTGAATTTCTTTCCACATTTACTTTTCCATCTTGTGCTGTGAAAAAAGGTTTGCAACAGCTTTGGTCCTTGGACACTTAAATCTCACTGATTTTGTCTCATCTCAATGTTTGAGAATATACATAATATACATAAATAGTGGGTAGTCTTGCATATCAATTGGGCATTGATTGTTTATAAATAAGGGCATTCTCAATAGTATATTCATCTTCAAGTATAGCATTAATGAAACCTGGTTTGAAGGCCATATGCTTTTACAAAATATTCCACTACATGTATTTATAGACTTCACTTCAGACTATCAAAATCAACCCCTAGATTACAAAGTACATTTTAAAATAGGTTCCTGTCATATACTGTCCAAAAACCACGATGAAAAACTACAAATATACATAACATGACCGAAATATAAAAGACTAAAGAACTAAAATTCATGCAGTCCAGGAGCAACTTGGACTTCCTTTATTGTCACTTCGAGCTAAATTGGAATGAATCCAGGTTCATTGATGTCGATGCCTTCTTCCTCATCCATCTTATCTTCCTACTTAGTTTGATCCTATTGCTCTGCATCCTCGTGCATGAGCTCATGCCCACCATGCCTTCCCTCATTCCTTACTTTCCACACTAAATTCAAGAATCTCATTTGCAAGTTGTAAACAATCCATCTTGAGATCTAACATACCTAAACGTTGGGAGAGCACTTCAGTTTGAAACTTGGATTCTGTCAAAATCATCTCATAATGGTTGGAAAACATGGTGATTACAAACTCCAAAGTTTCAACCACCATTGCGAGTAGAAGCCCAAAATCCTCCTGTGCATATCCTCCATTATGCTTCCATACTTGAGGATATTTGTAAGGTTTCATCCTCAGTTTTGGGTTACAAACGTGTCTCTGCATTTGAATTGAGACCTGATGTGAAGGTTATCTAAAGCGTAGGGACAACTGCCTCTTCCACATGCACCACCATGAAGTAATTTATTTCTCTTATAAGAGAACAAGCTTGATTTCCATCTTGACTTGTTTTTATTATCTATTTTTCAATCGGGTATTTTATTCTGTTATTCAGTGTTAAGTTGTTTGAAGAGTACAATACAACAGATTACAACGAAGCTATGTATTTTCGTTTTTTAAAACGTGGTGTTTGTATATCTGTCTCATTTTACTAAGTTGTATTTCTTTAATTATGAGTATATAACTGTTCATGTAAGTAATTTTCCTAAAGGATTTTACATCTATAATACAGGTTTCGCAGGATTTGCATATTGCAATGGTTGTGGTTGATCAACGTTATTACTTATTTCCCATTTGCATTGATTCACACATTAAATATATGCTTTAAGATAGTTATCATGTCAAACCACATTTTTGTATGGTGCAATTAGGTTATCATTAATTTGTTAATATCGTAGAAATGTAATTAATTCTTTATCTTTGACATTTGGCTTTGTTTCATAGAAATTTGATTATGCTTTAGAGATGAAAAATTCTAACCATATTGTTTAATGAGTTTAAGGTTTGTGTTTAGCTTAATACGAAAACTAGATTATTTGCCTCACATATAAATAAAAATAAAAAAGAATTAAATTATTTAAAAAAATTATAATAAGTTATTTGTATCCATATAATGTTATAGAATAATAGTTAACTTAAAAAAAAGTTGTTAATGTTAGTGTTATTAATGACTTATTATTAATAATTTGTTATCGAAAAAAAAAATGAGATTATTATAGTTATATTAATTATATATATTTTTTTACATAATAATAATGATTAAAATCATTATTAATGTATTGAGAGTCTTTTATTTAGAAGAGTGTGATTGTTTGTATAATAGATTAATTAACTATATTGAGAAATGAAATTGTAGGTTAACCTTTGTAAAAAGGTTAATGTGATTTAAATAAAGATAAAAAATTCAATTTTATAAAATTTAAATTTCTAACTGTAAAAGAAAAAACATAAAATATGAGAACAATTTAAGGATATTCTAAAAACAAGTTGAACTCTTCACATTAGCTACCATTACAATAATTTTATATTAGCTATGAACATATGTTTCTTAGTAATATATTACATGTTGCAATTTATTTAATAGATGAGAGATAAATTTCTTAGTGCAAGGTTTCATATAATAACTGCTATTTAACTTCACAATTATAATTAAAATTAACTAACTAAATGTTTGAGAATTAACGGAGTTAATTATGGTCCCAAAAGACACTCTGCAATCCTGTATAGATTGTGTAATGTTAATATTTTTAAATTTAATTTTTATTTTTTTATTTTATTTTATTGTAATTTTTTTTTATTAATAAAATTATAAATAAATTTTCAGATAAAATAAAATCATAATATATATATCGTATTAAAATAAAATAATAATAATAATTATAAATTAACATTTATTTTATCATGTAGATTAAAATAATGATTCCATAACTATATTTAAATTTAATTAATAAACACATAAATATTTAATAATTACAATGGGGGAAAATTTTAGGGGTTAATATACTCTGGTTAATTTTCTCTACTTTTTCCAAAAAAATGTTTTGCTAATTTCCATTTTTTTTTGTAAAAATGATTTGCCCAAATTTTATAGAATGAAATTATTTTACCCTAAAAATTGCCAAAAAAATTATATATAGACTATATAAAAATATTATAAATTTGAATTTTTTTACAAAAATATTTCCAAACATTTTATAGATTTCATATTATGGACTAGTGGGATCTTTAAGATAAATTTCCATCCTTCAAATTTTCCCTGATTACAATCTAACAAGATTATTCACCTCATTTCACCATGGATATTATTAACTTCTACATAAGATTTCTTACAACACCATGGGCCAATATCACTGCTTATCAATACCAAATACCCAAAAACCATAACTCATTTCAAAATTAAAAATGTATACAAATGATTTATTTTAATTAAAATTTATAACATTTTTAATTAAAAATTAATACTTATATTAAGCATACAATATAAGAATATTCTTAACCATGGATATCTATCTCCATTTTACCATAGATATTATTAACCTGTAAATAGACTTTGTTATAGTACCATGGAACAATACTATTTATCAATACTACTTTATAACTCATTTCAAAATCAAAAATATTTTATAAATATTTTATTTTAAACATTTTTTAAATTAAATCTAAAAGAAAAAATCTAGGGGAATGTTGTAGTGGTGTAAATATTTATAAGCATTTACATGTGGGCTATATTATAAAATAATAGAAGGTCAAAAGTAATTTCGTATGGAGGTAACATAGTATGCAAAGATGTTGTAATGTCCTCTAAACATTTTTAATCTGTCAAAATAAAATAAAACTAAAATTCAATTAATAATGATTATCAATAAAATTTTTTAACTTGGTCCAATTACATAAAACTAAAACTATATATATATATATATATATATATATATATATATATATATATATATTAATAATTACGATGTAAGGCGTTCCCTCTGAGAAGAACTCCCCTCCCATGTTACCTGTGCATTTGTGCGCCATTGATTTTTGTGTTAAACGATTGAAATAGCCTCAACTATGAGATTTAAGACCAATATTACAGTTACAATTCAGTATTATAATTACAATTCAGAATGGATAATCAAATATAAAGAATTGAAATGATTGAATAATAAAACGTAGTGCAACAAATTGGAACCCCTCCTTTGGGTTTATCCTGTGTTGTGAAATTCTTCAGCTGCTCATGCCCTATAGCACACCATCTAATAAGTGGGCGTAGATGGGGAAGTTAGTAGCAATCCTCTTGATTCCCATAGTTGTTATCATTCAAATTATTCAGAATAATGCAAACTTCTAGGTAGCAAATTTAGAAGGGGATTACATAAATCAAAATCTTCTTGTGCATTGCACATAGAGAAAGAAATGATCAATCTTTTTTTGATGTTATTCTGTTAGAAAGGGATTAAATAAATCAAAAACTTCTTCTCCATTGTGGGTAGAGAAAGGGATGATCAATCTTTGGTTAATGTTTTATTTTCATTGCAAGGAGAAGATAAGCTTGATGAGGAATATATGATCGATGTTGTTCGTTGGGTCCTTATTTCCATTTTCTTCTCATTTTATTTCACTTATATTAGAATCAAACATTAAGTCCTTATGTAGTCACTTGCATTGGGGAGGGACATTAACTAATTTCAAGGTTTTTTTGTGCACATGAGATGATTGTTCATGGCACATACGACTCTACTGATAGAATGGACCATGGCAGAATTGGTGTTGAACCCTGAAGCTCATATGAAAGCATAGGTAGAGTTGGACATCACCGAATCTTGAATGATTCTGACATCCGAAAGTTGTTGTACCTCCATGTGGCGGTGAAAGAGGCTTCATTTATTTTTCAATTCTTTTTCATCTTGTGTTATGAAAAAATGTTTGTAGAAAGGGCCAGGGTTTAGCTTTTAAGATATATATCTTAATGGAAGCCCT
The DNA here is from genome assembly GCA_031772625.1 of Pinus tabuliformis. Taxonomy (NCBI): domain Eukaryota; kingdom Viridiplantae; phylum Streptophyta; class Pinopsida; order Pinales; family Pinaceae; genus Pinus; species Pinus tabuliformis. Next base: position 1,244,120,972 of record CM062817.1, on the reverse strand, counting down.
TCAATTGAGGTTATAATGTTTAAATCTACGTGTTTGATATCCTAGGTATTAGTGTAACTTTTAGAAGTTATATGATGACATGAATTGAAACAAAAAAAGACCTTTGCATGATTTAGTTATTTATTTAAATCTTAATATAAATTGATTTAAACCATCTTTGAACATCAGAAATGACAAGATTATATAATATATATATATATATATATATATATATATGAATATGAATATGAATATGAGTAAAGGAAAAATGCAGTGTAAGATTAGCTAATAATTATTTAACTACCTACAAGCCATTTATATTAATTCTAATATGATTTAATTATTTAATAAAATAATTAGTTTCTATATAATTAAATATTAATCTATATAAAACATAAATAATAGAATAATAAAAATATTAGGTCACTGCCTATAGTATTCATGTCTCGATATTACTATACGCTAGTACAAAAAAATTACAAAAAAATATTTGCAGCTTTTAAGGTAAACATTGGACTTTGGAGCTTTCAAGGGAGTGGCGTCGGTCAGCCATGAAGAGGTTTTCAATTACAGCAAAACCCATAGGTGTTGGTAAACATTCCAAACAAGTAACTAAGATCCCCAGGGTGGAGATTACAGATTCCATAGACGTGTGGTGATTCTTTCAACAACCCCCCTTAAATGCAACTTGGGGGAATCAAACCTGGTTTCAGGACCTGATAGCATTACTAGGTGAAGATCCCAAGGTAATGCACCATAGTGGTGATCAATGAGAGGACTCAGCACCTACAACAAGTTTCAGAGAGAACTAGCCAGTTGCGGAGTGAAATGAGGAGCAAATCAGGGAGTAAATCATGCAGAAGAACTAGCCAGCTGCAGAGTGAAAGGAGGAGAAAATCCGGGAGTAAATCATGCAGAAGAACTAGCCAGTTGCAAAGTGAAAGGAGGAGAAAATCAAGGAGTAAATCATGTAGAAAGGTTCTTTCATGTAGTCCCATGCTCTAACTAAGTGTCTGCATGTGCCAATAATGAAGGTCCTAGCTGTGTAGTACCTCCAACACCCCCCCCTAAACACCACTATGGGGAAAAATAGAAAATGGGCCTTGGAAACTAAGGGAAAAGGTCACCCAAAATATAGTACAACTTGTACTAAAATTGAGGAAAGAGGGAAAACGTTGTGCAAACCCCCCCCCTCAAAATACAATGTAATCAAAAGAAAAGAGGAAGAAAAGATAGTTTCTAAGAAACTATGTCCTTCACTCCAAGATGATCACACAGAGAGTGAAACTTCTGCTCAGTAAATGTCTTGGTGAAGATGTCTACAGTCTGTTCTGCTGAAGGACAGAACTGCGAATCAATGACACGATCATGTACTAAGTCCCTGATGTAGTGCATATGGATCTCTATGTGCTTCATCTGCTGTTGTTGTACTAGATCCCTGCAAAATTTGAGAGTGCTCTGGTTGTCACACCAGATGACAATGGGCTGGTGGGACTCGACGCCCAACTCTGTGAGGAAGTGTTGTAGCCGTAGAGCCTGAACGATGATGTTGACTACCCCTCTGTACTCGGCCTCAACTTGAAGAGAGAGAAATAGCAGCTTGATTCTTACTCGACTAAAAAATAGGGCCAGACCATAGACTAAGTGAATATCTCGAGGTGGACTTGCGATCAATGTTGTCGCCTGCCCAATCAGAATGTGTGAAGCTAAGTAGATTTAATGCAGTTCCTGCTGCATAGTGAATCCCGAAGGCAATGGTGCCCTGCACATATCGGAGGATGTGCTTGGCAGCATTCTAGTGTAGCTCATGTGACTCCGGCATGTATCTAGAAACTTCCCCTACTGCATATGAGAGATCTGGTATAGAATGGGTGAGGTACAGTAAGCTCCCCACTAGCTGTCCGTAGAGAGTATTGTCAACTAATGGAATGTCACCTCCATCTTGAAGACAGACCCTAGATACAAAAGGAGTCCGTGCTGGCTTGTAATCAGTCATGCGAAATCTCTCGAGGAGATCGTGTTCATACTTAGCCTGAGAGAGTTTAATTCCTATGGCATCTTCGCTGATCTCAAGACTAAGAAAGAAGTGTAATGGACCCATGTACGTCATCAAGAACCTATCATGCAAGGCCCTCTTGACTGCAGTAATGGTTAAATCTGAGCTACCGGTGATGAGGACATCATCCACATACAAAACTAAGGTAAGAAGAGAATCATGTGTCCTAAGCATGTAAACATTCAGATCATACTTACATCTTTCGAAGTTTTCTGATAAGAGAAAATAATCCATCTTTGCATACCAAGCTCTTGGGGCCTGCTTAAGGCCGTAGAGAAACTTCTTCAGTTTACTGACCAAAGATGAATCCTGAATGAAACCATGTGGCTACTCCATGTAGATCACCTTAGATAGGTCTCTGTGAAGAAAGGCATTCTTCACATCCATCTAATGTACTTCCCACCCCTGGGTAGCCGCAATGGCAAGTGGAAGGCGTATCGAATCCATCTTTGCTACTGGAGCAAAGGTCTCATAATAATTAATGCCATGCACTTGTTGGAAGCCTTTGGCTACTAATCTAGTTTTCTGTCTGGTGATTTTCCGGCTGTAGCACTCTTGGTCCTATAGACCCATTTTCATCAAACAAGTTTCCTTCCTGAAGGAAGGGGAACCAGATCCCAGGTTTGGTTCTCGAGGAGGGATTTATACTCCTCCACCATCGAAGACTCCCAAGAGGGATGCCCAATAGCCTCAGCATAAAACTCTAGATCAGAAGACTGCACGAAATGACAATGCTGAGATGGCATTGGTTCGGTGGCAGTGAGGGTAAGAGGAGGCTCAATAAACTTTGAGCTACTCCTCTGCAGATCAGAATTATCTTCCACAAGACCATTTCTAGCAACTTAGTGGTCTTCCGCATATATCTCACTTAAGCTCCTTCTTCTTTGATTTATGACAGGGGAAGTTGATTCACTGCTGAAATCCTGATCTAGGCTTGGATGTGGATCATCATATGCATGCACTGGATCTGGATCTGAAGACTCTGTCTCTACATCTACATGCTCTACCTCGGAAACTGCATGCTCTTTATCTACATCTAAGTGTACTAAATCATCATCTCAGACATGAGGTAGATAAAAGGTGTTTGCATGTGGTAATTGAGGTGCATGTGAGAGACTTTCCTCAAATTTGACACTTTGCTCAATGATGAGCTTGACCGTAGAGGAAATCAGGAGTCGGTATCCCTTCACACCATTAGGGTATCCAACAAACATGCACTCAATTATCTGTGGATCAAGAGCTTTCCTCTTTTCACAGGGGATCTTGGCCGATGCTCAGGAGCCGAAAACAGGGAAGTGGGTGACCTTCGATTTAGTGCCACTCCAGGACTCAAAGGAGGTATGATCCTTGACAGAGCTATGAGGAGATCTATTTTGGATGTAGTTAGCAAAATTAAGTGCTTCAACCCTTATCTTATGAGGTAGTGACTTAGCAAGCAGCATGCAGGAAGTCGTCTCTTTAAGAGATCGGTTCTTTCTCTCAACAACTTCGTTCTCATGTGGAGTGTATGGAATTGTGTGTTGCAATGGTATGCCTAACTCAAGGAAAAGGTTATGAAGTGATATTTTAACATATTCCCCCCCATTGTCTATACGGAGGGCTTTGATCTTTCTCTCTGACTGTGTCTCAGCTGGTGCTTTGAAATCTTCAAAGTGCACAAAAAATGCAGATTTGGCCCTAAGAAGATACACCCAAGTATACCATGAGAAATCATCAGTAAATGTAAGCACATTCCTTGCTTTGTTGATGGAAGGATGAGGAAAAGGCCCCATGATATCACTATGGATCAGATCTAGAGGAGAGGATGCTTTGTGAGTCTTTCCAGTGTCAAACTTTTCTCTAGGATGTTTGCAAAGGACACACCCTTCACAAACTCCTTTGAAGAAACTGATATTTGGCAAGCCTTCCACCATCTCATGCTTGCTTAGCTGCTGCATATACCTGTAATTTAAGTGACCAAACCTCTCTTGCCAAAGCCTACTACTATCATCAGCATGTGTAAGCAATAAGGAGGATTCAAATTCAATAAATTCAGAAAATGTATGCAGTCTAGCTCCATTGTTTACCTCACCAGTTGCAATTTTGGAGCTGCTATGTAGGTCATATATGTTCATTGCATCTAGAGCGAATTCCACTCTCTTTTCAGTGCTGGAATGAGTGATCTAATAAAATGAAAGTAGGTTTACAGAAATTTTTGGAACATGAAGCACATCTTCAAAGCTTCCATGTAAAAGTTCCACTCTACCTTTTCTGGTGACCTCAATAGGTGAGTCATCTCCCATGAGAATGGCAGGTCCTTTGCTATAATCAGCTTGTGTAAGCAATAAGGAGGATTCAAATTCAATAAATTCAGAAAATGTATACAGTCTAGCTCCATTGTTTACCTCACCAATTGCAATTTTGGAGCTGCTATGTAGGTCATATATGTTCATTGCATCTGGAGTGAATTCCACTCTCTTTTCAGTGTCGGAATGAGTGATCTAATAAACTGAAAGTAGGTTTACAGAAATTTTTGGAACATGAAGCACATCTTCAAAGCTTCCATGTAAAAGTTCCACTCTACCTTTTCTGGTGACCTCAATAGGTAATTCATCTCCCATGAGGTTGGGAGGTCATTTGCATGCATCCAGAGAGGAATAGACTTCCTTTACAGTAGCCATATGATGTGATGCACCAAAATCTATAATCCATGCATCAACAGAAGAGTTAATTGCGACTAAAGCATGAAAATTATTACCTTTCCCGTGTGGCGAATCCTTAGTTTTCTTCTTGGCACCCTAAGGGATGTGGTCAATTTGTTTCCTCATGGAGGAGGACAGATGGAATCCTCAGTGAGAATAGGTGCATTTATCTCCTTGCTTCCTTTTCTCATTTCTGGAGCCGGAGGAGTCATTGAAGGGCTTGGTGTACCCTTCCTTCTTTGGATGGGAATGTTCTTTTCCCTTGTCTTTTTGCTACTGATTTTTTTGATTTCAATTAGATCTGTGATTTTTATTATGGCTGCCATCATGCACAGCAAGTGCATGCACTTTTGGAGGTTTGATTTTCCCCATGCCAATGAGTTTATCTTGCTCAAAAGTGAGGAACTCGAGAGAAGGCATAGTGTAGTATTTACCTATTGCAAGCCTTACTGAATGAAATGTAGACACAAAGACGGAGTATTCTAGTCCGAGCTATGACATAATATAGAGAACTTGGCGACTCTCCTCCTTGGATTTGTGAATTCCACAACCCTTGAGTTGCAGAAATACATCATTATATTTGGTGAAGAAGTCTTGAATTTTGTCATAGTTCTGTGGATCCAATGAGAGCAACTCCACTTCGAGCAGATTTCCTTTCATCTCATCCTGTTTCTCGTAGAGTTCTTCAACCTTTTTCCAAATCTCATTGGGAGTACTGTAGGTAGATAGATGAAACTGAAACTCTTGGGAGATGCACATGCATATGGATCCATGGGCCTCATCCATGTGGTTGAGGTACTTGGATTTCTCTATGGCTAAAGTGGGTTCCACTTCTGCATCCATGGTAATCCTGTACAACCCTTTCTAACGAAGGTATCGAACCATTTGGTCCTTCCATTCGTGATAGTTGTACGGTGTTAGGATTAATGCTTTGGGAAACTCCATTTTTTTGTCGATCTTCTATCTCCAAGTTGTAATATCTGCAAAATAAAGTACTGGTGCACCGTTTATCTAGCAACCTGTGGACTTTGATACCATGAAGAGGTTCTCCATTACACCAAAACCCACAAGTGTTGGTAAACGTTCCAAACCAGTAACTAGGATCCCCACGGTGGAAATTACGAATTCCAGAGAGGTGCGGTGATTCTTCCAACAAGCTGCCCTCACCCTCACTAGGCCTAGAGAGCCCGTGGCATGACATCATCCCCTCTTTTTCTATCCGGATGGAGTAATGTATAGGTTGGCCAATAATTGGGGAGAGACCATGACATGAGGTGTTTACTACAACATTCACAGATCCAGCCAATGAGCAATGACATTAATGACCATTTATGCAATGACAACCCATACAATAGGTTATACCTCCTTTGCCCCTCGGCTTCACGTGGTGTTCTTATAACACTAAGGGTTCTTCTTTTGGTTCTCCGTGTATGTGGCTGAAATAAATCAATGTTGGTCATGCTTACATTGATTGTCAATGAGTAAGATTACTGAAAATTATCAACATTTTAAATGGAATTTTGAGTTTTAGAAGGGGATTTTGGGGTTTCGGGTGGTTGTTTTACTGAGGGAACATTTAAATGTGGATAGAGTTCACATTCACTCTTATTATTATTATTATTATAATTATACTCTTCTTAAATCCAAAAGTGATATCTACTAACAAAAATGATTTTTTTGACATGATATTTATTTTGTGTCACTGATAAGGAGAGCTCACATTTTAAAGAATCAATTTTATAATAAGGTGAATAACCAAAACACTAATGTTATTGGGTTTGTAATGATTTTTTTAAAGTTATTTTTTACCAAAATTTAGTACGGGTTTTAAAGAATTTGAGTTTAAATTGTCTAATTTGTAAAAGTATAATATTCTATATCTATTTATACATTCAAAAATATATTTTAAACAACACAAAATCATAATATTGTTTGAGATTATATCACCAAATTTTAATGAAAACGTCACTTGTTCAATAAATTGAATCTAAAATACACCTCATAAATATTAAATTAAATATTAACATCTCTCGAGATATTTAAAAATGTTGAATCCATTTATGGATGAAGAGTGATGATACTATCTATACATTAAAAGTAATGACACTAATTCATTATTTCAAAATTTGAATTTTGGAAAAAAAATATATGTAACCTAATTTTATGACAACAAACCCAAAAAATAATATATTTAAAATTTGTACCTACCTTCTCAAACACAAATTAACATATTACAATTAAACTTTACCTCCTTTAAATTACACTATTTTATCTTATACATATATAGTTATGTATATACTGTTTTTATTGTTCTCAAGTTTTTTTACAACTATTTCTAAATATAATTTTTTAGAAAATTTAATATTCAAATATTTATAATGAACACAAAATAAATATAAATTTATATTCAATTTTATTATATATATATAAACGCTATATTAAAAATTAAAAACATTATTTTAAGTTTTTTTTTTTAGATTTTTAAACATATCTTAGTATTATACAATAAGTAAACAACATTATTTTAAGTATTTTTTTTTTTAGATTTTTAAACATATCTTATTATTATACAATAAATAAACAGGTAATATGAAATGTTGGTGAGAAGATTGCACCATCAAGTATTATTAATTATTAACTGACTATTAACTTCAAATTATTATTAACTATTAACTCACTAATTAATATTAACTTTCTAATTAATATGATAATTTACTATTATTCAGTCATCTGAAACTAAATCTGAGAGTTGTGCCAAGTAACGCCCAGGAAAGATTTTCTTAAAGAGAACACGTCAATCTTATACCATTTTTTTCATAACATGAGCTTCAAAAAGAGGCTAATCTATAACAATTATTTAGTATTATTTTATTTATAAATGAGTCAATCGACATGGGCATGGGTTGGAACGTTGCGACGGTAGGGAATGTGTGCCCATATAGCGCTCGTCATTGAAACTGAGATTGAAGCCACCAAGCACGCAAGCATTTCTTTTGTTCTTAGCCATTCCTATTAAAGGGCTGTAGAGCATATTTTATATTTATATTACAGATGGAGGTGTGCAGTGGTAACGAGAAAACAAAATGTGTTGACCCCGAACAGATCGATAGTACAAAAGCGGAGCACTCTAATTCTAATTCTAATCCATCTGAAATGACCACATTGCAATCATCTGAAATTTCCAATGTGCCTACCAGCAGCGGCAACAATCACACTTCCAATGACCCAGATCTTGAATATGACTCTGAGATGGAGGAGGAGGGTGTGTCATCATCAGAATCAGATGAAGATGAAGTCAAAGAGTTTATAAAACCAGAAGACATGCCCTGGTTAAAAATCTTGAGAAAACTGGAGGAAACACTTAGAGCTAGAAAGAAAAACTATCAGCCTATTGTTGCAACTCCTCAAAATCTTTTGAAGCAAAAACAAAATATGTCGATCGCTAAAATGGCCCTCTCCCACTGCAAAGCGAGATATGATATTTTGTGCAAGTCGCTGCTTCAAATCAAGAAATCAAAAGACGAACTGATTGAACGTAAGCGTGAAATAGAACGCGATTCTGATTCTGATTCTGACGAGATAGAGGATTTGGAAGAACAGATTGAAGAGATAGAGGCTGAGGGAGAAAAGGTTTTACGTGAATGGAATTTCTTCTTTAGGAAGAAGCAAAAGCTGCAAGAAATAATAACTAGTAAAATGTTTGATATTCGCTTTGTAGCAGCAGAGTTAACTCGACAACAGCATAAGAAACATGGTTATTAGTGATTCAACCTTCATACACATTCCATTAATCCCCATGCTCCACGCAAATATATCTTCTTCCACCATTTTTCTTCCTTAATTATTATGTAATTTAAATGCTCTATATGTTATCAACATACAAGTTTTAGCTTTGTTTTATTATCTATTTTTTTTATGTGGCTTTTTTATGTTTTTCCACATTTGAAAACCATTAAACAAGGCATCGTCCAATAGTTTTATTGTAATATGATATAAATCATTAGACATTGTCAAATTGAATTATAAACTTTAGCTCCATCAAAAAATATTAATATAATAAATAATTTACAGAGGCTTTCATACTTCCCAAAAGAATATAACATTATAAGAAACATAATATAACTATAAATATATGGTGTTTAAGTCAATCATTGATATCACTATGATGTTTAAGCCATTAATTAACATCACCACGTTTTTTTTAATAGCCTGAGGTTGTTTATTATGTGCGTTATTAAAAAGTATTTTCAAATTTTGATTCTTATATTGAATAAAATAATGGGTTTTAAGTAATTGTTAGGTATTTTTGGATTTTGTTGGTTAGTAATGATATATATTCAAAATTATTGAAATTGTATATTTAGTATTATATTTAATTTTTTTTATGAGTATGTTTAGTTTAGAATGGGATTTTCAGAATTTTAATTTAATTATTAATAATTATTTACTTAATGATAGGGATTTAATTTTTATAGAATATTTTAGAATAATTTTAGTAATATATATAAATTAAAAGATAAAAAAGTTATTTAACTTATGTCTTTTTTTTCTTTTAAATTAAATCCATTAATTAATAAAAATCTCATATTAACTAGTGTCATACAAAATAAGTTATGGGTTTTTGGGCATATGGTATTAATAAGCAATGGTAATGACTAGTGATATTGTAACAAAGCATATCTACATGTCAAGAATCTCTACAATAAATTGTGTTTGATCTTCATAGTTATGAATATTGTTACATTTTTTTTTAAATGTATATATTTTTATCTTATATATTAATTATTTTATCATTAATAATAATAATAATAATAATAATAATATAGTTAATTCTATGTTTTTTTTAACAACATGAGAGGTATAATGAAGTATTTTCATGCTTATTATCAATTGTTGGCTATCAATATTTACTAGGCATTTAATTTATATGCTTGCATGAATATGATTGTCATTATGCCATTACTTTATTGTGAACAACGTCTCCAATAATGGTTGATATGGAAGTTGAATATCTTATCACTTCATTATGATGCATCATGTTGTCGTATTAATGGAGGTTAAAAAACTTGGAGAGAATATTTTGGGGCTCAAAATTTGTGCTTTATGATGGTTCGAAATGGTTACAAGAAATGCTCATCTCCATTAACCTTCACTCCTCCACCTTTGCATTTCTATTTTGATTTCTAGCTCCTCTCACCATCCTTTTGTCTCTCTACTCCTCTTGTTGGGCTTTCTTCCTTTTCACTAGGGGAAGGACTAATCCTACTTGCTTTAGTCTACCCCCTCATTCCTTGATATTTCTCACTATCCCTCATAGTTTTTTGCACTCCATGATTTCATCTAAAGTGAAGCTTGGAGTTCAACTTGCAAGTATCTTGATCCCTCCTAAGATCAAGCACTAATAAGAAGCTAGCCTCACTTCTTTAGAATGAAGGAAACTACCGAATAAGTAAGGGATTAATTCAAGAAGTGGTATAGGTCAAATCGATAACTACGAGGTTCAAGCATTGTAAGTATATTCCTAGCCAGTGGGTTCAAATTAATTAATCCAATCGTATCGACCTTGGCGGGCTAGGTCATAGCATAGTGGTACCTAGAAGAATCTCTAAAGTGTTATTCCAGGCTGATGAATGCAGTTATGTAATGCCCCTATCCAACAAGACTCTATGAAGCCTGCCCTTTGATTCTTTCCATCGGATCCAATGCTGGTAAGTAAGGCAGGCAGCACTCCATCCACTAAGTTTGTTGAGGCAATAATAAAGTTAAGGGTAAGGGTTGGTTACACTAGTTTTTATAGTACACAATTTTGATTTCACAATATATTTGCATTTGGTATATGTTATTCAAGTTGAATTTTTCTAATAGCAGTTATAGGTTGCAAGACATTGCATTTACCGTTTTGTTACTCTGAATTTATTATATTGGTGTATTTTCAAGGGGATCTTAGATATTTTAGATAATTTGTCTCTCTCATATCTCTCATTTCTAAACAACCTTGATTGTTGGTATTTCTATATTTGGTTATCACCATTTTGAGGATTTCTTTCATTGCTTGTTTCCATATGGATTGCATGATTTGGGATTCTCTACCCCATTTCCTCTTCCCCAATGGATAGACATAGAGAAATCTTGAGTTTTGGAGTTGGAAGTAGAGGGCACACAACATATCAAGATTTCAAGTTGGATCTTAGTCTTCAAACCATCTACACCACATGTAGACACCTCTGAGAAGTAGGAGGAAATTGAGGAGGTGGAATAAGGTATTTATAGTGATAGGGTTTTGGAAGCTATTTAGTTATCGATACTTTTTCTATTATTGTAAAATCGATTTCTTTTATAGGACACAATGGAGGTTTTCAAAATCCATACTTATATACAACAAAACTCTATTGGTAAATAAAGTACTTTCTTGACAAATTCCTCCTCAAGAGGAATGAGGCTAAATATGAAGTTCTTATGTAGTCTGATGAAATCAAGAGGAAAAGTATGGAAATTGAGACCTTCCTGGCTCACATTAAAGCCTAACTGTTATGTGAGACACACTTAGATAGCCCAGTAGATCTAGTTTTGGTTGATATTTCCACCGCCTCTTGATGGTTTCACTTATAGTTCTAAATGGTTCTTGGTATTTCAATGCTTGTGTATTTTTTATAGTTTATATAGAGAAGAATATAATTTAATTTTTTTTATAGAGAATAATATTTTTAGAATAGATTTTTATTAGTTTCTACAAATAGAGAAAATCTAACAAATGTTTAGTACTTTGATATTCACATTTTGATATTTTGGATAGAGATCCTCTTTGTCAACCACTAGTCTAGTTTCTCATGTAGTTAATTTACATCATCAATTGTCCACAAAACATTGTGAGAGACAAAGGCATGATAATCAACCATTGATGCCAAAGAAGGAGGATAGTAGCTTTGATGGATATTGGAACAATATTAGAGTGAGAATGGATAATTTAGTATAACATTAGAATGGATAGAGTTAGATTTATCATTTGGAAGGAAGGAGTCCAAGGGAAGGATAACTTACAATTGCTAATCATTCAGGACTGAGCATATAGGTATAATTCTTCATGATGAGAACTTTGTAAAAGGATACGAAAGTTGTGTGGTGAGTTTGTTCTAGAGATAGTCTATTTTTGGTTTAAGTTATTCGCACATGTTCATCTCTAATAAGACCATCTTGGAGCTAGAAGGTAATTGGATCCTTAATATGGGTACCATGACGACTGAACTAACCAAATACATCTAGTCAGATGGCATTTACTGGATAGTAATGATGACTATCAGAAGGGTACTAATGGGCATATCTATGCATAATTAATAAATTCTACTCCATGTTTATGAAACCCAAAAGAAGTACAAAAACTAAACAACAAAGTGATAATGATTTCCCAAGTATTGGCTAACCTACAATTTTCATATTATAGAGATACCAACACACCTATATCCTAGTAAATAATATAGACCATAATCATCCAAAGAGATAATCCTTAAAAAACCTTTATTTCACTTTGATGCTTTTGCAATAGTCATAATCAATTATTTTATTGGAATAATCTAGTTTTAATAATAATAATAATAATAATAATAATAATAAAAATAAATGCCCTTTTACTTTGATCTAATACAAAATATTAATATTTTCTTAATTTATAGGAGGGAAAAGATAATAAAAAAAAATCTTGTTATGTATGGAGTGAAATAATGAAAATATGGAAATATTTGAAAAATATATAAATCACTCTTGAAAAAGTAAGAATCAAGCAATTCAGCAATCTTATACAACCATGCAATGGGGATGGCCATATGGTGATATCAAATGTAAAAAATTATATGGCTTCATGGGTTGGATGAAACCTTCAAATGAAATTTTAGTTTCGATAATTCCTTTTCTTAACCCATCACAAATATATAGGATGCATTAAAAAAAAAAATTAAGAAAATATTGATATTTAATTATCAAATATTCTAATTGAATCCGATGTACCTTATATTTCAAAGGGGTGTCATATATAGTTATAAGTCACACCGGTTATAATATTTTCTATTCTTTCTAACCTACTTTCACACCCTTAATATTCTTATGAACCAATGGAGTTTTATATCTTAGAAACATCAACAATATTAAAAAAAAAAATGATATTTTGATATAACATATTTTATTCTAATTCAATACACCATTTAACAAAATGAAGTAATGTCAAAAGTATAGGTTACATAAGTGGTGTGTGAGATTCTGTGGGCATTCATTTAAATTTTGAAATTTAGTCAACCCGGGGTTGATATACTTTATGAACTTAAAATAATTTTTCTTTAAATTATATTTTATTAAACAATATTTTAATTCACGTGGCATGCGGGAAATGTTACACATAGTTTTGCTTAAACTTATTAGGTGCATTGAATTTTTTTTTCCTTATGTAAAATTATAGACGTGGAACACCACTCACAATATGGTGACATACACATGTTATGTGATATACTAAATAAATTAATAAGGATTTCTTGAAATTTTAGTTCATATTATTTATCTAATATGTTATCCCACCTTGCTGCTAGGTTGCATAATAATTCCAATTGTTAATGGACACATTAATGTGAGAGTATGGCTAAAGATCATTTAGTATTTTCTGAGAGCTCTGGGTACTTATTGTTGCTATCTTTCACTAAAATGGAGAAGGAAAAAGGGATTTCACGAAAACCTCCATTGTTAAGGTGTTTTCCTTACACTGAATTTATCTTTGCAGGTTTTAATGCTAATTTTAATTGGGACTCATTAACAAAATTATGTCTCGACGTTATTTCCTTAACAACCATTTCGTGTTCTTTGGTATTGGTATTTGTCAATTTAATAGCTAAAATAGTGCTTACTTTCGAGAGAAGTATGAATGGATGGGATCAAAAACATGAAATGAAAATATCACAGCTTATAAAATGTAGGATACGTTCTCATGTTGAATTGATTAACAAGCCATACATTTTATATGTATTTAGTAATAACTAATTTTGTTCAGAGATATTATTGATTTACTTTTGAAATTATTTTCGGTTACACAATTTATTTAGAATATATAACATTTATTTTCAACAATAACATATAATTTAAATTAGAAAAAGTTGAAGGTAAGAAACATTGCATTCAGAAGCCATATATATATATATATATATATATGCTAGCTTATACTCTACCTTATGAATTCAGAAAACAGTAAAAACACATGAAAAATACATAACAAATATAAAATAAATTAAAAAATATGTCCATAAAGAAAATTAACTTAAGACCACCTAATTCCCCAATGTTGCATTTTCCAAAGCACATTTGCATGAAAGGTTTCTATGCAAAGATATATATTAACTTGTAATATAAATTAATACAAACACATTAAAACTAAGGATGCCCATGTCCTTGTTGGTGGTCCAAGAGAAATCTTGTAGAGTGGAGTTCCATACAAATACAAAGTCCAAGCTAGAAAATGTGAACCATCTCTTCGGGAATTTCAAGATGAGTGGAGAATTTTCTAATCAAACATTTCGTACAACTAATATGAGATCCTAGCTCTTAATCCATTTGAGGGTGGATCTACATGGATGTGATAACCTCATCCCCTATTTATTTAAGCTCCAACAACAGGGTTGTAGTCTCCCTAAATGTTATTTCGTTACCTTGTTTTCATGTTTCATTTCCATCACCAACAATCTTCTTCCCATGCTTTCCATCTAATTGTGGAATTCTTCATACAAAAATATCTTCTTTGATCCCGTTCTTATAACTCTTCACCTCATGTTGAACATCCTTAATCATACATAGAATGCATAATTTCACCTCATGTTGAACATCATTAATCTCATATAGAATGCATAATTATTTTCTCTATTGGTACTAGGTCATTTCATCTCTCAAAACATGAATTCTTATGTTGGATAATTACTAACTAGATCTATACAAAGTGGCACCCTCAAATGGAGAGACCCATCAATTATTTTGTGATGACTACAACAAGGGGTGGCACAAATGACTTTGACACCAAATTATTTTTCTCTAAATTTTTTATATACCACATGCTATTGAACAAGGAATATGGAGTAATGGTCATTGAGGGGATAATCAACTCCTCTTCCATGCATGCATGCATGATGAGGTGACTATTATTTTTTGGCACAATCTTCATGATGTGAAACAATTTTTTTTCAATTGCAAGGGTGTGGGGCCATGAAATATGAAGCTTGTTGATGAATGAATTTAATAATACTTTGTGAGATATGAGAAAAATGAATTTTATGAAAATTAATGTGATTCCACAATGATATTTTGATTATATATGAGTCCATATCCACTATGGCATGATGAACCCTTCTCTAGTTTAGCATTGTAGAAATTAGGTTGTTGATTGGCAACAGGTCATGAATTTTTAATCAAAATCACAAGACAAAAACCTACACTACTAATCTATGGACATTAATTCATAATTTAGAACAAAAATCTCAAACATACAAGAAGAAATAACATACATATAACAAGTATTTTTATCTGGGGAAAGAAATTTGCTTAAAACCCCAATTCTCGCTTACCTTAATCAAATGAACAGAGATGTATTACAATTTTTTTCTCAATTAAGCTCACCCTATAAGTGAAAACCTATCTCTATTCTCGTTGAAGGCCTCTAACCCAAAATTAGTCAAATTTTGCCTCAACTTGAGCTAAGGAAAAATCAAATTGAATATTTCTTGTTGCAATTTTCAACACTCTCCCTTAGCAATAAAGGGATTATCAACCAACCCTATCATACACCTATTGAATTCGAACTTCCATCTTGACAAGGCCTTTGTCAAAATCTCAACATCTTGTTCCTCCATCGGAATGTACTGCAACAACATTATCTGTATCTACACATAGTTCTGTAAATGGTGATACTAGATATCTATATGCTTGCATTAATCGTGAAAAACAATATTTTTAGAGAGCTTGATGAAAATTTGATAATCAAATTAGATCACAATTGGATCCATCATCTAATGAAGCAATCCAACAAGAATTTTTCTGATATAAATTTCCTCACATGTTTCTTGATTGGAAACCATGTATTCGGCTTCTACCGAGCAGAGTGCCATAGATATTTTCTTCCTATTATACCGAGAAACTGTTATTAAACCAAGACTGAAAATTTCACTTGATGTACTCTTTTTGTCTCAAGGAATCCTTTCTCAATCTACATATATGAAGCCACATAATTTCACTCCCTCTCTCTATCTATACCATAGTCCATATTGGGTAGTACTTATGAGGAACCGTAGAAAATGCTTAGCTATCGTCCAAAATAACTTGGTTGGTCTAACCATAGCTTGACTTAGTTGGTTGAATCCATAGCATATATATGGTCATGTGTTCACAAGATACATTAGTGAACCCACCAACTATTGGTAAATAGTAGTATCCACTTCCTCACCTGAAGTGGTATCCTCTTCCCTCTAGTTGGTCCCTAGAGGTGTCTCTATGTGTTTACAGTTTTCCATGTAGAAAATTTGAAGTATCTTATTGGAATAATTTTCATGAGAGACAAACAGTTCCCCATCACCTTGCCATATTTCCAATCTGAGGAAGTAGTTCATGAGACCCATATACTTCATTTCAAACTCTCTTTCAATGTACTCCTTGTACGATCTGATTAACTTCTCATCACTAGTTAAAATAAATTCATCAAGATATAAGACAATAATCAACAATTGACCTTCTACGAAGATGTGATAGAGGTTGTCATCCACTTCACTTTTAGTGAAGCCTAAACCAGTGAGACAGCTATTGATCCTGGCGTACCAAGCACAAGGTGCTTGCTTGAGATTGTACAATGCTCGCTTGAGTATGCACACATGAGACTCTTTATCAAAAGTCTCGAAGCATTTTGGTTGCTCTATGTACATCTCCATGTCAATAACTCCATTGGGGAAGGTTGTTTATACATCCATCTGGTGGATCTTCCACCCCATCTATGCATCAAGAGCAATAATTGATCTAATGGATGAGTACCTTGCTACATGAGAAAAGGTCTCCTCATAGTTAGTCCCCTCAACTTGACAGTACCCCTTAGCCACAAATTTTTCCTTTTATTTTTATATTCTTTTGTTCATTGCATGTTTTACCTTCAAGATCCATCTCAAACCCAAAATTGATCTATCTTCTCGTCTTGGTACAACTTCCCAAATATTGTTCCTCAAAATGGATTCGTATTCCTTGACCATTG
Source organism: Pinus tabuliformis (assembly GCA_031772625.1). Classification (NCBI taxonomy): domain Eukaryota; kingdom Viridiplantae; phylum Streptophyta; class Pinopsida; order Pinales; family Pinaceae; genus Pinus; species Pinus tabuliformis. Next base: position 1,244,104,006 of record CM062817.1, on the reverse strand, counting down.
CATTAACCCACATAGGTGTCTCTACTACTTCCTCAAAAGAGGAGGGCTTAGTCTCTACAAGCTCAATTATTAGATTCATGTAGCCAATGTACTGATTTTGTGACCCTCTTTGCACGTGATTATTTGAAGGAGCACCCACATTCTCCATCGCATCCTAAACAAGTATCTCAACTTTCTTGGTCCTTTTCCTACCTTCTCTAGATGGTTCTTCTTTAGTGGCTATCTCCACTCTATGCTCCTTAATTTTTGGTTTCTCCACAACTTCCTTTGGATCCTCCTTTAGAGCTAAAATCTCCTCTTCTGGTGGTATCTGAAGCTCCCTCTCAAGAGAGAACTGCATGGCTATATCTTAATCAAATTTTACATCCCTTCACACAGCTTTCATCCTGAGGGGTGGAAAGTAAACACAGTAGCAGTGGGGAGTTTTTTTGTAACTCAATACCCCCAATTCTATTGCCTTATCTAACTTATTTTTTGATTCTTTGGAGACATGGAAATAAATAGGGGCTCCAAAAACCATGAAGCACGACACATATGGATTTCTCCCCATGAAAGCCTCCTTCGATGTAGTCATGCAAAGAATCCAATGGGGACTCTAGTTCTACAAATAGATTGTTGTGCTGCATGCCTTGGCCCATAAATACAAAGGTAGGCCTTGATCATCAACATCACCCTCACTTCTCCCACAGTGATACAGTTGTTTCTCTGAGCCATTGCATTATGTTGTGGGTTGTGGGGTGTTGTCAAGTCTCATTGAATGCATTCTTTTACATGAAATTTTTTAAATTCATTCGGCATGTACACACTTCCATTATCGCGCCTGAGAACCTTCACCTTCCTGCCTATTTCATTCTCAACCATTGCCTTGAATTTTATGAAATTGGAGAATGTCTCATACTTCTTCCACATGAAGAAGATCCAACACTTCTTTGAGAAGCCATCAATAAAATTGACAAAATATATGTGCTTGGCAGTGGAGGTTGTCGAGAAACGTCCACAGACGTCAGAGTGGATCCTTTCAAGTATTGTTTTGTCACCTACTACACATTTTTTTAATTAGGTAAAATGATTTCAAATGGTGGACAAAAAGGGGAGCCAAAGTGAAAAAAGGCCAAAGAGGAGAGTGAATATCAGAGGTTGAAATCATGAGGAGGAAGCCAAATCAAAAACCTAAGTCTCGAAGCTAAAAGCAAGGCAAAAATCTAAAGAGGAGTACTGAAATTTGGGACCCAATCACACATCAAAACCCTTTTAAATTCCTTTTGAAAAAAAAATTGATGATAGGGGCATCGATATTATATGGCACCCAGTCATGGAAAACGAAAGGGACCAAGGGCCCAGAATTGGGTGGAGCTCCTATGTGCTCAAAAGAAATAATAAAGGATGAAGCCATTGGAACTCTTTTTAATTCCTTTTTAAAAAAAAATTGATGAAGAGGAGTTCTAATACAGACTTGCACTTATCCATGAAAATACAAAGGAAACCATCCCAAAACTAAGGACCCTAGGGACCTTTTCACTCTTGTCTAAAACGGACACATGGCAGTATATAGTTGGTTTTGAGAAGTTGGCAGTGCAGCTTAGGGAAAGATGAAATGGCCGATAAACAACATGTGGTAGGCGATTTTAGCAGTTTGGAGGGCTTAAAGTGACAAATATGGTTGACATGTGTTATCACTAAGGAGGCACCATGTGGAAATGATGACGCCAGCATGATGCCATTTTGAAGATCTGTATTTCGGAGGTGAGATAAATTGAAAATATTTTATAATTAGTTTTTGAAAATGTTCCAATGAAGAGGGATTTGATATTATATGATTCTCGGTCATTGGAGTTCCAGAGAACCAAGGGCATAGAGTTGGGGCGAAGCACAAAGAGCTATGAGCTCATCAGAAGTGGGATTTTTTGTAAATCCAATGTTAATTCCTAATTTTAAAACTTCCAATGAAGAGGGCTTCTGATGCAGATTGGCACATGTGCATGAGATATCCAAAGAACCTAGAGCCAAGGGAATATTTATCACCTAAGTTATATGGGCCATATCATGGATGTGAATATCGTAACTCCTGTGTAAATTCTAGTTTGGAAAAGTTCTGATGGTGAAGGGGTTCTGATATGTGGTGGCTCTTGGTCATGACCATCCAAAGAACCAATGGTGAAGCACATATTACAAAGGTAGATAGGCCCTTGACAAGATACCATGGGATAAACATGAAGAGGGCTAATGGAAGAAGATCCTGGAGGCATCAAAATTTTCTGTTTTTTCAGAATGCATTAAGCCTTTTGTCACAGGAAGTGGTCCCATGGTTGATAAGCGACAAGAATCTTAATGAAGAGGATCCAAGGGTGATTAGAGTTTTTTGTTTTCGTAATGATATTTTATAAGAGTTAAGAGATGTACTGTATTCTGATACTATAGCCTAGAGTGTATGCAAGTGGATGGGTCAATCGTTATGTCACGAGACATCTTCAACACCACCACACCTGATCATGGAAAGTTCAGAGAGGGGAGATTGAACAATTAGGGTGAGAAAGTGAAAAGAATATTGGCTAGTAACCACGGAGGAACATTATGGCAGAGACGTGGCCTAATCATCAGTGGTAAGCGCAATTGGTATGGATATTTTTATGTTGTAGCTATCATTTAGTTTTCCCATGTATTTTTAATTTTTAATTTTTGTGTTTTAAAGAAGGAACCAATCTGTTATGTATTCATTTGAATATGCACACACTGAGATAGCTAGTTGATTAGACAACTCCAACCTTATAAGATATTTTTTAAATATTGAATCAAATCTCCCCCTTTCCCCATAAATATGGCAAAGAAACTCATTTGAGAGTTTCCAAAATCGTGTTCCCAAAGGTCTAAAATCTGTCTTTGCAGGTATTCTAAGTTATGTATATAAAAAGAGATTCCAACTCTTGGTTTAATGACTTTCTCATAAGATGCTAATGCTTATAGAAATGTCAACTGTGTTGGAACAATGATATGGATTCCATTTTCAAAGATTAATGAAGCAGATCAGGTGATTCCATGCGGAGTAATGTGTATTATGTGGTCCCTCTGTTTGTCATTTCATGTATGTTTATCTTCCTTTGAAATTTTGTAAAGTTGTTGGTTTCACTCTCAAATTATGGATTTAATTATGTTATAGGGTTAGAAACTGCACCTGTAAAATTACAGATTTACCAATGTTATTTTGATGCATTCTGTCAAACACTTAATAAATATGAAACCTATAGTTGTAAATAACATATTTGAGCTTAGAGGTCTCATACTTATCTAAGATTCGTTATGAAGCATTATCTCCTTATCACATTAGTTGTCATTTAATAAATTAGCTCATAGATACATTGATCATTCAATAACAAGTAAAAACGTGTTGAACACCATACATAATTGTTGTCATAAAACGTGCATATAACTGGCATAATAGGAATAGAAATATAATAAACATGATATCCATCCAATCCATAAATACATCAGTACCTTTACACATGAAAATCAAGAAAGGATTTATCATTAATGAATGTAATGAAACAACCGGAGATGGGACTTCCACGTTCCACCCAACCATAGAATGGCTGAGCCAAATCTCTCTTTAGTCATTCACCCTCGAGCCATATTCCGAGAAATAATGTGGGATCTCATAAAACACATCAATCAAAACTCATCTAGGGCTTTCAAAGACAACTCACCTGAACCCATCAAAAGAGTGATTCCACCTCACACTTAGAAATCACAAAACCATCATCAGGTCGGTCTTTATTGAAGCCTTGCATGGCTCTAGCAAATTTGTCCATCCAAGGCTCCAGGACTAGTAACTCAACCCATAGCTTTTACTGAGCTCCAGAGTGATCTTCCAACCAGGGTTCTAGGACTAGTATCTCAACCCACCAAGCGCTCTAGAGTGTTTTTCCAACCAAGGCTCTAAGACTAGTAACTCAACCCAAGCTAGTACAAGTCTCTAGAGCTTTTGTCCAACCAAGGTAATAGGACTAGTAACTCAACCCAAGCTAAGGAAACACGAGAACCAACAAAAGAAAAGAAATGAAAGTAATCCCACAATCACTACAGCTATGTAGTAAATGGAAAGGCCAGGCAAGCCATTGTCAATCAAGGCAATCCTACATGCCAATTACATATCACAAGCAGAAAACCACCTACATACTTCATGCATGTCCAAACCAATGAAAAAATCGTACATGCAACTCAATACCTACAAGAAAATATGATGTAGGTGTTGATGTCAATGCCTTCTTGCACTTTCCAGCTCTTCTTTTGTCTTCTTCCTCCAAAAATCCAAGTGTGCCACACCTTGCAAGAGTGCTCGAAGACAACTCCAAGTATCCAAGAGTATGAGAGAGAGAGATAATAATGAGAGAGAACTCCAACACTAAATTGACTAGGCCTTACCCACTGATCCTCATAAGCCTTTTTATTAATGAGGCCTCTAATTTCTTCTTTTTGCAATATTTTCCTTCATTTTCCTCCTCACATGCAATCCGTGACCCTTTACCTTCCTTGTTTCCTAATTTCAATTATTTTCATAAATTAATGTGACAAAATACCTTTCTTTTTCTTTAATGCCTTAATCATTGCCTTTGCCAATATCCTTAGCCATAAACAACTGAATGAACACGCCCTAGGATGTCCTGCCCATCATTCAACTTGGAATATGTGTCCCATAATCCATGGTATTTATATATTTTTGCATGGAATTGTCAGTAGGGTTGTTACAGAACCCTCCCCTTTGGGGGCACACCGTCCTTAGTGTTCAGTCACACATATACCTCACTAAACCGTTGGAAATAAGACTTACTACTCATGGAGTTTTATAACGCAACTTGTTGCAATATCTACAACGAAATACCCACTAAAATGTGACAAACATACTATCTATTAGAGCTTTATAATACAACTCATTACAGTATTTACAATCCACATATACACATATGCACATTTTCTAAACCAACAAATAAGGATACGATACCTGTATAAATAAAAAACGGAATCCAGAGGCTCACATCTCCACCCTCAAAGTAGTACTAGGATTCATTTCCTTCTCAGGAAGTCTAAAAACTACTGCCATATTCAAAGTTGCATCCAATGTCTAGCGTTGCAACTCGTGCCACTTATTTTCTTAGTGAACAGTTAACAACTCGTTGTTCAAGGTCCCACTCCAAATGTGCATCTAATTCCATCTAGAAATTCTCATGGCCAAAAAAATACATTCTCGACCTTCCCTTCTCTACTACATACTTCCTTGGGAAATCCGATCAACCCTTTCGCGCAATCACTCACCTTCCAAGTTCCACTATCACCCCATCCCGGGAAATCCATCCCTTGCCAAGGCTTCCTTGCATCGAAAGATAAAAAATAAAGGCATATCCCTATTTCGAAATCATCATATTGGTCATAGCATGCTCATGAAAATCAATGGACTCTATTGGGTACGAGTGTCCCGTAATGGCCCTACTCCTAATGTTCTTTACCAACATACTACGGCATGATCAAATTTCTTTTTCTACTGTTGCCAATTCTTGTAGTCTATTTCAACCACCCAACTAGGCATGTTCACACATTCCTTTTCCAAGAACATAACTTCCATTAGATTTAAAATAAATCGAAATAGATTCACATCTTACCTCATTGGTAGCTCTTCACTAAGGTACACTTGCAATTTTGCTCACTTCCTATCACAATAAGTCAAACTAACTATTTGATCAAAACTTCATGTATAAACATATCATATTAGGTTATCTCAAATACAACCATCATAGATCAACATCATAAATCACATGTAACCATCCTAAACCAAAGTCATAGATGACATATAATCATCGTATACCATAATCATAAATCACATGCATAAGAAAACTGAAATCATATATTGATGCTTATCCTTTAATTGATACTTACTTCTACCTTTGTTCTTATTTTGTATGCACACATGATCAGTTCCCACACCTGAAAAACACCTAGTGCCTTCTCCTCATCCTAGTTCACATACACATAGTGTGCATTACACACATATTACCACAAACAACATACAACTCCATGCAATAAGTTAGTTCCAGTCTTTGCAGCCTGTCACTAGGGATCAACATGAGCTCTTACTATGTCTGGTTTTGTTAGATGTTTTGCACATGATGTTCAACACAAAACATGTCACAAGTGCTTCTAGCATAAGAAGATCAGAAAAATCCTTCCAATGCTATATCACACTCCCATAACCAGTTCCTGGATTAGAAGAAATGAATGAGTGATTCTTGGTTATGCATGTTTTGAGGTTAGTTGCTGCACACAATGACAAGTTTAGTACAAAATCACTTTCTAAAATAATGGTAAGGAATTTTTCAAAAGTGAAAGAGGTTTTTGTTCAAAACATACTAGATAACAAGAACCTCCTTCAGTTTATGCACAGGGGCTACTATGTGGGAGATATACAATGACATTTGGAGCCTACATTAAAACAAAGCAAAATTTTCATAGTTTTTACTGTTTTAGTCATGTTAGTGCGGGGCAATTTTACAGCATATGGAAAGTAATTTTACAAAACCCAAGGATTTTTTTGTTAAAAATGAGCCATATAACAAAAAACTCTTTCATTCTTTTAACAGGTGTCACGGATTGGGATATGTGACTAGATCTTTACAGCTCATTTTCACATATTTAAATTTTTAATGATTTTCTGTTTTAGAGATGATTTTGTGGAACAGATTGCGAGCTACTGGAAACGAATTTCCCAAATTTGAGAGAGGTTTTGCTCCATCATGACATTATCTACAAAAAAAATCTTTTAGTTTTGTTAGAGGTAATATGGTTTGGGATATACGAGTTCATCTTCAACAACTATTTTCAGAAATTCGGCCCAAGTTTAATGTAACTAATTCTATTTTGAAGAAAATGGTTGAGCTCAATCCCTTAGTACAAGGATGAAAAAATGTATATACTTTATGAATTTCATAGTGTAGGGGTTGGATTTTGATAGAAGGTTGGACATTTGGGATTGCTTGGCACTCCATTGTACATCTGATTTCTCCATTTTTGGCAAAGGAAAGACCAAGGTTTTGCAGCAATTGTTGGGATCCTTGTGGCTCTGTGTTCTGATGGTGTTTTTATTCATGTAATTGTAAGTTCATTGATGTTTTATGTATGCCATTTACCTTCTCTTTGCTTCTGAAATTAAACAAATTGAGTGACAAAGGTAGAATTCATGAATTTGTTGTGCTCTGCCTTAAACTTTGTTTAGTTTTACATGTTTTCATCTGTCTGGAGAGGATTCTTGCAGGCTCTTGCCCTCTTCAGCTCCTCAGAGGTCTTTTCTATCCATTCATTTAATATAAAGCATCAAAACTACTTCCTACCTTGCCCCAACCGGAACTCTGCAAAAGTTTGGCCTCATCCCCGGACCCAAATTTGCCTTTCCCTTTATTCCAACAAAACTCGCAAAAAATAAAATCAAATCCTTGCAATTAATACCTAGCCTAAAATTAGTTTATATTTCAGTCATATCAAGCCCCATAGATCATCTTTTGCTGAGATTGACATGGACAGAGCCCTCTCTTGTCCTCGTAGGGCTAGCTACGAGGCTGAGCGTGGTTTGATGTTGGCCCTGGATCCTACCTTTTTAGCCTAAGGTAAATCTAGGCACTAACACAATACATGCACATACACCTAACATACAACACATACACCTATACCCATTGTATATGTATATAATACATATGCTTACATCCCGTGCATAACATAATACATACACCTACACCTGATGTGTAATATAACACAAATATGTATATAGAGTGTAACATAATGAATGCATATGTCTCAATCCCATGACAACACAACGCACATACATAGTACCACATGCTTGCAACACAACATGTACGACATGCACTCAATCCCACATGTACACAATACCACATGTACCAAGCACTACCTACACAATGTGTGCACATCATCACATGTACACGACACCACCTACACAACACCATATGTACATTGTGCAATGTGTACACAATACCACACACATGACATATACTCGACGCCACATGTACACAACTCCACATGCAAGACATGCACACAGCACCACCTTCACACAACACCACTTGAAAAACATGTACACAGTACCACATGCACACAACACCTCTTTTATAGTCATGCACAACACACCATATGTATATAGCACTACATGTACAACATGCATGCAACACCACTTGCACATAGCACTACATTTCCAACATGTACATAGCATCATTTGTACACAACACTGCATATCGAACATGTACATAGCACCATCTATACCCAACACTAAATATGAAACATTCATACAACATTATAGGTACTACACCATGTATATAATGTTACATAATCAACATGTACACACAGTAAATATACACCACACCACATGCACACAAAATCACAGGTGAAACAAGTAAAACATGTACGACATATGCACAAGAGTCATACCACACATCCAAAACCACATTGTCTCTTTACCAAGAAACCTTGCTTCCAATGTCTTATCCATGCTTGTCCCAACATGCCGCAAACCACATTGATTTCAATTTGCTGATGTATCCCTCAATATATTATGTCCATAAAAATAGCATAGGCATAATACAAGCATACAATATAAATTCATATTGACATGATATTGACCTCATATGTTTGTCATGACTACCCTTCCCACTTGATTCTTCATAGACTAGGAACCTCTTCATGTCATTTTCCTCCACAAGCAATCATTCATCCACAAGGATTATTCCTGATGACCTTGTCAGACAGTGACATAGATACATGGATACATACATTCATATACATAAACATTAGCATACCACAATCATGGTCATTTCAAGCAACGATATGCATACGCACATATCGACATATAAACATTAGCATTAAAGCATCATGATCCATGTTGACCCTATCATACATGACATACATACATACATACATGTATTCATATATAAACATCAACATAATCATGATCATAACATAATTACCAGATATCAAGGTCAAGATTAAGAGAACTTCCTTTACTCATGCACAACATTGAGAATAATCATTCCCAACATAGCCAAGGAAACTGACACCCGAGATCCATTTAATTTACCTTTTCTGGTTACCTTTCTCATGATTGTACTGCCACTATCCATTTACCACAATGGACCCAACCATTCCAACCAACTATCATACTCTTACCTTCTATTACGCTTACTCATGCACCGAGATTCATCTATTTCTTAGATTACATGTTCAATACCACACATCTCTCGTTGAAATCCATTAACTTTCCTCTTTCACAAAAAATTCCCAGTACACTCAAAACATAAAAGGAAAGACGAGAAACAACCAAGAAGGAAACCATGAAACCAATAATGACACCAGAACCCAAGTGGCATGACTATGCACCAGACATACGCAAAATCAAAAATCAAGCGCAAAAATCATAAAATACAAAATCACAAGACTAAAAATAGACACCATGACTCATTGCCCATGGTTTACAATGAACTCAACCAAAGCCTTCTTCAAAATTTCATGGAAACATCTCTTTCCATGCAACTCATTCCATTAAACTTCCATAAACACATAACTTTTAGTGCATAAATAAACATAATACACCATTTACCTCATTTTGTTGTGCCAAGAATATTTCTTGCAACTGAACACATCCACACAATCTCTCAAGGGACGCCCATCCTTTGAAAAAACCACCTGTAACTAAAGACTAGCTAATATTCCTATCAAGTACATGTTCATGAATATAAGATGCATCCACATAATGTTAGACAAAATCAAGGTTAAGAAGATTTCTTATATGCAAAGCACTCATTTGTTTGGAATTAGGGTCCCAGACATAGCCAAAGGAATTCTTACCCGATTCCTTTATCTTACCTTTACCCTGCTACAACTGAGTCTTACTATATATTGTCACATCACCCAACTATTAGTTATATAAACACATCAATTATTACCTCGTCACACTAACGCCAAGCATGTTTCTTGCAATTACTCACACATGTCAACCACATGTTCCAAATATCAAGACAATCATATCTCTCAATTTGAAATCAACCTTCACAAATAATCGTGTCCTAATCCATCATCAACTCATAGACGTTAGACATAATGCTACATCTATCAACTACATTTGAGTACATATCAATTGTCTCAACACATATGTGTTAGTAAAATCATTTTAAAACAAAATTATTGGAACACATACTCATAATATGAAATTCATCAAACATTCAACCAACTTTCATACATGCCATGTTAAATAAATCAACTAGCCACAAAACACTCAAACACCAAATATATGACATAATCAAACAATCAAGAACAAGGTAGATGACATAAGAAAGTTCATACCTTAATGTGTCTTAGGGGAGACTATCTTGTTTGCACAATCAAGCTTGGTTAGCATGATACAAATTCACAACATATCAACTCAAACATAAATCATGATATCCATAACAATAGCTAACTAACATGTTCACGTCATAAGCTCATAAGCATTTGTAGTTCATGCATAACAAAAATATATGTACAATTAATCTAGATTAGTACGACATGATATCACAAATATGTCGGCTCATACTTTAATATCACAACCATAACCATCTGCATAGGTCAAACTAGGCTAACACAATACAAATAGCATCAATATCTTTATTGTAGTGAACATAACCATCACACATATAACCAATCCAAATTACAACATCAAGATCTCAATGAAATAATTCTAATCATCAAGTTAATAGCATATAATGAAAATAACCTATATATCATGCTCATCAAGAACATATAACCTAACCATCAAGTTATCTAACATAAAACAAAAATAGAGATGTATACATCCATAGGTTACTATCATTCATGACTATCTGACACATGTCCTTATGACTATACTAATCAACTATCATCTATCATTTATGTAACCATAACATCAAAATACATGTATATAAAACTAATGCATATAACAATCCTTAACTTACATACCTGTGTACCAAACATACAATACTTGTTTGTTGATCTTCTCTTACCCCAAAGTCTAATGCTGCAACCTCATTATGATGATCTGCATCTCCTGTTCTATCTCAGCCAACACATTAGCATCATAACAACCAATAGCACCATGATGACCTAAATTGCATACCATGACTTCACAAGGCATGTTTGACCTACTATTCATGCATGACTATAACCAAAACTATACATGCATAACATCTACATATATACATATAACACATGAGTACCAAACCATATACACAACATTCTAGCTAGATTTTAGTCATCAATGCATGACCATATCAAATTTGAAAACCATAACATCGTGCATGAAAATAACCATTAATACATTGTAAACATTGCCACATGCAACCATCAATATGCATAAGCAATGCCTAACCAACTATGCATACACGTAAATGCATGTATTCGAGCATAAGTGATCAATTCTTGTAATCAAACAACAAGACTGATACATGTAATCAAAATATTCAAGAATGTAACCTAGCATACAAGGATGTAAGTAAGTGACATAAAATCAATTAGTAAGAGACATATAACCATATGCAACTAGTCACATACTCATGACAATGCATTTCATGAAATCAATATCAAATTCTCCATGATAATCATACTACAACCCTAAGCAATCGTCAAGCAAATGTAAAAAGTATACAAGTGTAAGAGACACGCATGCAACTGACATGCATGCATGACCAACACATAGCCCAAACAGTCTGAGGGGTATACCATGCTTTGATACCACTCTGTAACACCCTGCCCCCACATCTACTTGAGAAACTAGCCAGCCGGGGTAAACATGCGATGAGAGGCCACTATGATATGATTTGACCTCCTAAGTAACCTTCATCCCTTAGGTGATTCAGGAATCCCAAGAGCTAATCCACCAATCCAGGTTCCCAACCCCTGAATTACCCTATAATTTCAATGAATTATACCCAGAGTCACTCCCATGACAAGGCATGAGTGTGATGGTAAACCTATAGTCGTTCCCATAGTGCTTGCAAGGGCAGTCTCTATTAGAGAGTTCTATGCTAGAGACTACGTGATTTAAGCCACATTTTCAGTGCTAGACTCCAGACCAATTCCTAGAACTTACTGAGACTATCCAAGACATTAAATGACACCAAGCCAAAGGCTCTAACACCAAACTGGATCAAGGGATTGACCTAACCAAGCCTATCCATGACATACATTTTGTCAAACAGTTAGTAAATATGAAACTTACAAGTGTAAATAACATATTTGAGCTTAGGGGTCTCATAGTTATCTTAGATGCAATATGATGCATTGTGTCCTTACCAAATTAACTTACATTTCATCTATTAGGTCTTAGATGCATTTATCATTCAATAAAAAGTAAAAACATGCTAAAATCCATACATAACTGCTGTCATAAAATGTACATATAACCAGCATATTAGGAACATAAGTACAATAAACATGACAACCATCCAATCCATAAATACATCAGTACCTTTACACATGGAAATCAAGGGAAAGGATTTCTCATTAATGAATTCAATGAACCAATTGGAGATGGGACTACCACATTCCACCTCACCGTAGATTAGTTGAGCCAAATCTCTCTTCAATCATTCACCCCCGTTGCATATTCAAAGCATGAACGTGGGAACTCATAAACACCTTAATCAGAAATCATTTAGGGCTTCTAGAGTCCATCCACCTCAACCCATCAAACAATGATTCCACCTCATGGTTGGACATCACAAAACCATCATCATATTAATTTCTATCCAAGCCTTCTAGGGCTCTAGAGTGTTTTTCCAACCAAGGCTCTAGGACTAGTAACTCAACCCACAAATTTTACAGTGCTCCAGGGAATTTTTCCAACCAAGGTTGCATGACTAGTGACTCAACCAAAGTTGGTATAGGGCACTATAGAATTGTCCAACCAAGGCTCCAAGACTAGTAACTCAACTCAAGCTAAAGAAACACGAGAACCAACCAATAAGAAGCAATGTAAGTAAACCCAAAACCACCATGGCTATCGAATAAATGGAAAGGCTAGGCAATCCACTGTTTATCCAAGCAATATTCCATGTCAATGACATATCACAACCAAGAAACCACATGCACACTCCATGCAAAAATTATACATTAAACTAGCTACCTGCAACAAAATCTAATGTAAATGTTGATGTCGATGCCTTTTTGTGCTTTCCTTCTCTTCCTTTGACTTCTTGCTACCAAAATCCAAGTATGCCACACCCTCCAAGAGTGCTCGAAGAAAACTCTAAGTATCGAAAAGTATGAGAGAGAGATAAAATAATGAGAGAGAGCTCCAACACTGAATTGACCAAGCCTTGCTCACCGATGCTCAATTTTTTTATTTATTAAGGAGGCCTCTAATTTGTTCATTTTCCATTATTTTCCTTCATTTTCCTCTTCGCATGCAACCTGTGACCTTTCACCTTCCTTTTCTCCTAATTTCCATTATTTTCATAAATCAATGTGCCAAAATACCCCTTTTCCACTTTGGTGCCTTAACCATTGCCTTTTCCAATTACCTTAGTCATAAACAACCAAATGAACACCGCCTAGGATGTCCTTCCCACCATTCAACATGGAATACGTGTCCCATCATCCATGGTATTTATATATTTTTACACTGAATTTTCAGTAGGACTATTATAGAATTGTTTAAATATCCAAATTACATGGTTTAAGCATCTTAGTTCATGTGTCCTCCGACCACGACCCCTCTGCAATATAGCCTAAACCACGAAGAAGAAAGACCCATGGTTCTATTTGGACCTCATGTTGAGGAAAGAGACCCTTCTACTTTCCCTTTCTATGTCACTTTGGTGATTCATGAACCTCTCTTACATAAATGCATGCTTGAATTAGGAGCTTCTCACAATCTAATGCCATTGTCTCTTATGGATCAATTAGGGTTGTAAATAACAAAACCATATAAATATTTGTATTCTATTGACTTCAAGAGAGTAAAATTTCTAGGTTTGATTAAAGATCTTCTGGTTAATTTGGTTACTATCCCTGTGAAGTGTGTTGTAGTGGATATTGTAGTGGTTGATATCCGTGCAAGCTTTGGTATTCTCTTCTCCATATCACGGGGATTGAAAATTGGAGGATCCATTAAACTAGATTAAGCTTATGCTACCATTGTTGTTTTCGGTGGAGAAGAGCGTCAATTATATAGAGAAGTGAGATTTGTTAAGATAGTTACAAGGACCGCCTATGAGAATAATGACCCTGTGTATGATAAAGACAAATATTTCCCTTTTTTTGTTAGAGGAAGATGATGAAATCATGGATGACACACAGGTGGAATTTTTTTTCTTTCTAGACTAACAATCACTGGATTGTGACAAAGTATGGAAGCTATATTTTGATGGTGCTTAATCCAGGGAAGGAAATGAGGTAAGTGTTTTCTTGGTATCTCTAGAAGGAAACTCGATCCCTCTATCTTTCAAGATGGAGTTTGAAGCCACAAATAATGTTGTTTAATATGAAGCTTTGGTACTAGGACTACAAGCTGCCAGAAATCTCAACATTAGTTTCTTGGAAGTGTTTGGGGATTCAAATTTTGTTGTTAAACAAATTTGAATTCAATGCTAAACTAAGAATCCAAGACTGAAGGCCCATTGAGATGAGGCATGGGATCTGATTGAGCATTTTTTCTTAGCTTTTAACTTCCATTTTTTGCGAAAACATGGAAATCGAATGGTTGATTCCTTTGTTATAGTTTCCAATAACTTCAAGCCTCATCATAACACCTTGCTTAGACACAAAATTGAAGTGAGATATTGGCCTTCAATACCAGACAATGTTAAGTATTGGCAATTTTTTGAAGATGAGGAACAAATCAAACACTTCATGGAGGTCGTTGGAGAATTCTAAAGCTAGAAGATTGATCAGGAGGAAGAGAAAGGGAGAGATGAAGAACAATCCAAGTGGGAAGAAACCATTATAGGGAAAAAGATTTTCCAATTGGAAGGTAACACTATCCCCAGAGGTTTGGTTCCCTTGGAAATATTCTTCAACTCAAATGATATGGCTATCAACCCAACCGAGCAATAATTTGAAGAACGAGTGGAAGAATACAATATTGGTTTAGATCAAGGTCCTAAAAACATTATGTTGGCCAAATGAGTTCCTATAGAATGCAAACAAAGGTACCTGGACCTTTTTAAGCAGTACATGGATGTTTTTTCTTGGTATTATGATGATTTGAAAACATTTGATATTAATATCATCTAACATGAAATTCCTTTGAAGAGGGGCGAAATCATACAAACATAATATTATGTAGATTAACCATTTGTTACTTCCACCAATTGTGAAATAGGCGAGGAAGTTGCTCTAGGATAAAATTATCGTACCTCTAAGGCAGTCAAATTGTGTGGAAAATCTAGTTCCTGTCAGGAAGAAGAACGAGGAAAAAAGGTTGTGTATTGACTTTAGAAATCTGAACAAGCCTCACTAAAGGATAATTACCCTCTACCTAAAATAGACTACATTCTACAAAAGGCGGTGGGCTATGCTCGTATGTCTATGATAATTGGTTTTTCTTGATACAATCAAGTAGTTGTGCATCCCGAGGATAAAGAAAAAAATTCTTTCACCATGACTTTGGGAACGTTTATGTATGCAAGAATTCACTTCGGCCTCATTAGTGCAGGACCCACTTTTTAGAGAGTAATGGATATAGCTTTTGTGGAAGAACAAGATACATTTATCATAATTTACCTGGATGACATGACTATTTTTCAAA
The DNA here is from genome assembly GCA_031772625.1 of Pinus tabuliformis. NCBI lineage: Eukaryota > Viridiplantae > Streptophyta > Pinopsida > Pinales > Pinaceae > Pinus > Pinus tabuliformis. Next base: position 1,244,088,207 of record CM062817.1, on the reverse strand, counting down.
AACAGATGAGAGAATATTGAAAATATTTGAATCACTTTTGAGAAATGCATAAAATATATCCTGTCATTAAATCCTAAGGAGTCTCAGTTGATCGACACTTAATCGATTGCATCCCTAGTTGTGTTCTGAAAGGTGTCATCAACTCTGATCTCCTGGAAGCCATTGTACCTGTGATGTTGAGAGGTAGAAAAACACATGTGATACCTGGAGACACAAAAACACTCATGACAAGAAATTTATCAGTTGAAAACCAAAACAAACTGGAGGACTGACATGAAACATACTTGTGTGATTGTCTGTGAAGATTGCGCAATTTTCACCGGGAGGCTGGGAGACTAACTACAAAAACTATGAATTACATAGTCTGGGCTATTAAGAGGCTAACTAACTACTGGAACTGTGTAATGCATAGTCTAGCCTAGCCTGTTAAGGACTGAAACTACGCAATGCATAATTTTCCGTTAGCAGTGACATGCAAACCAACAAATTGCATTGTGTAGTTTTTGGGGCCAAAAAAGGACTGCTTCCCATAATTACTCAATGCAAGCCTAGAGGTCAGTTCTAGGCTAGATTTGCACAATTTCTGAAGGGAATGCAGAACCTTCACTTCCAGAAATGCGTAATGCTAGCCAGGCAACGCAAGGTCTGGGCTAAGGCAGCTTAGACCTATCGATGGGCGACTGAAAACATGAGATGGTTGAATGCATGGTGGTACTGAGTGTAAACAAGAGTGCTTGATGATGTATGCAAACAACAAGTGCAGGATTCAAAAAATGGGAAAATGTGCATGCATAGAAAGCGAGTCACTGCAATGGCGACCGTTGGTGTAAAAACAATGCCATGCATGCGACAATAGTGAGATGCGAATGAAAGTTGAAACGATGATTCTAAGAGCTAACATACATCAAAATGATAGCAATCACTCACTGAAATCAAGAAGACAACACACAAACAAGCCAAAACATAAAAACTGATAGAAACAGAGCAAAAGACATGCAAAGCGGGCTTACCCTGAAACAACTGAGGTGAATGTGTTGACAACTCCTAGATGTGATGTAAGATGCTACAGATAGAAGGTCGATGTGAGGAATGAGATCTGTAGTGTCTGGTTCATAAGTTTTGATAAAATCAGGGTTATGACACGCATGCCAAAAATCTAGGAAAAGTGACACTTGGTGGGAGGTTTCTAAAATGAGCATTGCATGTAACTTCTAGCTGCTAAATATAGATCCCTAAATCTAGTGATGCCTTTACATGCTGCCTTGGAAAAACAAGTCCTTGCATGCAAATTAGTTTTTATTGGTCCCAAAGGCAATAATTCAACCTAAAGGCACATGCATCGGTTTGCAAGCCTCGGATGAAAATTTGTGTAGTTCCTAAGCTGAGTTGGGATAGTTGTCCCAGAGGGATTGTGCAACTTCTGGGGTCAACAAGTGACTGCCTTGCAAAATTGCATAATTCTATGTTGAGTAGTAACCCTTAGTGAGATTTCTTCATTTTCTGGAGGAAGACTATCTGACTGCTCTGCACAATTCTAGAGCCCAGCAGGCCTCCAGGATGATTTTTGCAGTTTCTGGAGGGAAGGATGGTTCCCCTCCAGAATTGCACAATTTTTTGAGGGAATCATGACAAACTGATTTGTGCAATTCTTGAGCTCAGCATGCTGGCTAGCTAAATTACACAATTTATGGAGGGAACGCTAGTTCCCCTCAAGAACTATGCAATTTTTGGGGGGATCTTCATAGCCAGCACATGGTCGAAATCTAGAAAGACAACCTGTGAGGGGAGTGAAGAAAACTGACATGCACAGGCCGATGAGACACTGAGAAACAACTGAAGGATATAGGCTTGACGGTGCAAGACATGCTATTGAAGATGGTTGGTAGGGATGATCCAAAATGAAGCTAAGGAAAAATTTTGGAGGGTGCTTATAACTGCTACAACACTTGGCAACACAATGGTATAATTCCAACTCTCTGAATGGATCTTGTTCATGAAAAGCAATTCTAACACCTCCAGAAGTATTATTCAGTTCTCTGTTTATCTTGGTTTCAACACTTACTTGATTGTAATATGTAGCATCTACCAAGCCCTTGGTCAGTCAACACACATTCCAAGCTAAGTCAACACACTTGTTTCGATTGGGGATGAGGGGTATATCTGTGCACAAGTCATATGATTATTAGAGTTTTAGTTTCATATTTGGTGTCACTCCACTTCCAGCAGGCCTTGACATTACCCTGGCAAAGTCATGCAGGAACAAAAGCATTGCTTCACTGCCAACGAGCTTGGTCAGTACCTCGGCGGAGTTACTTGCATCACCTCTATGTGCAGGGAGCCTTTTTCTTCTTTCACCTTATTCATTTTTCATTTTTCAAAAATTTTCACACTTTCATTTTTTCATTTTTAATTTTCATAGCTATGCATAACACTTATTCATTTCAGAGGCGTAAGAGGGATCTCGACGTATTGATAGGAGAAGGGGTTGTTCCTTCAGGAAAGTAGTTTATATATTCCTTTGACGTGCTTTTCAAGTTCCCCCCACCTCCCCCCCCCCCCCGTACCTTACTCTACTTGACTAAGGTGACAACGGTTAACCCAAAAAACACCAACTATAGCAGGTGAAACTAGTTAGTGCACAAGCATTGTGTTTTTACCAAGGTTCACTTCGAACAATACGTATTTTCCATTAGTGTATCATGGATTGAAGATAACAAGTTCTTCATAAAGAGGTAGGATGAAAGATAACCAAGTATTGATAACTACACAAGTCCTCTTGTGCTTTGCCTTGCTTGTTTCAAGAGTCACACATGATCCATGCGAAACTAACCTACTACTGCAAAAAAGCAAACAAACTAGAAAAAAAAGTAAACAGGATAAGTGAATGTGTAAGAAAAGCGAGTAAGAAAACAAGCACAAACAACAAATGAACATGCAAAGCGAGTAAGGAAACATGCAAGTAAGAAAAAAAACCAAAAGAAAGCACTACTCCTACTCCTAAGCTAACGGTGCATGAGTCTGCTCATGTGAAGTGATACTTCCAATGCAACCATCGATGCATTGTTTGACCCATGTTGGTGAAGGCATGGTTCGCAAACAAGATAGTTGTGTGAACTAGCAAACAAGAAATATATAACAATGAATACAAACACACTCCGAGTTTAAAAGCATCCACGAAACATAAGTGAGTGAAAATGTGTGACATGCAATCTATGGACTTTCCATGGTTCTATGCTACAGTGTGTGTAGATTTTAAGTGTACAAATTCTCTTGATTGTGACATGCAAGAAAATGTGAAAAAGGTAGACCACTTATGTTGCACAAGTGTGCTTTCTGTTAAGATTCCTCCAATGCATGATCGATGGGATTGTGTAGTTCGAGTGGAGGAAGTATAATCTGTGTGTGAGATTGATCTTCAGTGCATACATATGAGCGATGAGGAGCTTTGGATGTTTCAAAAATTTCTTGATTGGAAGTGAAACCAACCTCAGAGCAGTGAGGGCCTGACATAACCATCAGCTTAGGCTAAAGTGCCTCGAAAGTCTGGGGGATTTCAACTTCATCGATAGATAGATCATCATGGACTAGTGTCTTAGATAGACTAACAACAGTTGAATCAATATCGTGATCAGATGAAGAAGTAGAGAGGTCACGATAATCAAGATTAGAAAAATCAAGATGTTTTTCAGTATCCTCATGGTTTGACGAATCACGCAGAGGGGTAGATGAGAAGCAAGAATGTTCAACCTCTACATTTCTAGAAAATGAAGATGAAAAATCAATTGGATTTTCAATGAATGATTGTTCCTCTCCATTGGTGGATGATGGGCTGACATATAGTGTGTCATGTGAATGATCAACAATAGGTGCATCCATGGATGGAGATACAAATGAAATATCAGGAATGGTAGGATCATTAAGGATGTCAAGAAAAAATGGAGGAGGTATGGATAGATAGGGATGGCCTTCTAGTACTGATGGGTGTTGAAGCTCCCAGTCATACTCTTAATGAATGACAACACATGTTGGTTGTGCAACCCCAACTTTATTGATGGCTTGATCCTCGTTCACAAGACTTGTACATTCTGGAATGGAAGAACACAAGACAATGTCATTGGGAGGATCATCTGGTTATGAAGACAAAGGTCGAGGTACAAAATGCATGTGATAAACCAATGGATTCACAACAAGGCTTGCACAAAAATCAGAAGTAGTGATGTCAGGAGGATGTGACAATTGAACAAATATGTGTGTATGCTCTCCCACATCACTTTGCAATGGTGGAGCTATTTGAAGAGGGGATGATGGACGGTCACTTGTGAGAACAACTATTTATGTCCGTGATTGCATATCTTGATCATTGAAGTATGTTGAGCAGGGCTTGATATTGAACTTATTCTTAGGATTGACTGATTGGTTAAGACAGTATTCAAATCTGTCCCAAAGATATGGAAATTTCATCTGGATTTTCACAGCTTCAAACTCCAAATCACAAAAGCGCTGCCAAAAATCCATAGGTAATTCATGCAAGGCCTTCCATTTTTGTAACAGTTTTTGGTCAAGAGATTGTAGGTCAAAATGATGGAAAGTAGATTCAATGAGATCACATAACTGGTCAAGTGAGTACACACTGCTAAGAGGTGACTGCAGCACCACCGTTGGGGGGATTTTCAAAGTGTTATGATAGCAGTAGGCTGACCTCTTCTGTATAAGAATCATTTACATTCTTAGGGAATCCATAGAATTATTCTAAGTACTCAAGCAAGGCTACTTCACCTTCACCTTCATATATGAATTCAGACAATAGATAAAAAAACGCCCTCGTGATGTTGAGAGGTTCGACATGTGAAAGACATCATGGAGGGATGAGTACTATATAATACATGATAGATGTGCAAAGGTTAAAAACTACATGAGAGGACATAGCTTGTCATCTGGCCCTCCTTCTAGCACCAAATATTTTGACAGTTTTGGATGCACCAACATGTCAAGGGATCTCCTGCTAAGAAGTCACAACTAGACCTCAGACCATTTGGTGTAGCTAAGACAAACTCTTCGACATCCTTGCGATGATCGATAATGTTGAACTGATGCTAAGCTTAGTTGTCTGTGATGGTGTTTGTGCGCCCAATGGTGACATCCTGCTCAAAGTGAAATCTTGCCTCCATTGCAACTGGGTACACTGATATGGCTCCTCTGTCCAACTCATCTGATAACATGTGCATCATCGTCTTGAGTGAAGCTGGACTAGAAACATATTGATGCATAGTGTTTGTGCCGATCTCCAAGTGTGTGCTGGTGACCTTGTGCATCAACTTGTTGAAATACATGTTCAGCTCCAATCGGACTTGCTTCTTGTCTTCACCTCGATGAGTGTGCCAATGGGTGGGATCACATGTGTGGGCACAATGACGTCCATGCCCCTAAATACCCTTGCATGAGACCAACAATGCTTCTCACCCTGTCTACTCTATGTTAGCTGCTGGATGGGTCCATAACCTGTATGGTCACAGTTTCATCAGTTTGTGCATGTTGCACCTCCCACTATTCCTGTTCTCGCTACAACTCCTTCTATTGTCTGTGCACCTCATGTTCTTCCTTGAGTTGTCACTTGAGAACCTGTAACCCCTTCTCTATTTATCTTTCTGCCTTTGTGCAATCCTCTTGCCATGACATCACCTCATAGCCTCAATCTCTAAAGCTGATTTCATCATAAGTGGATTTACTTGAGCTTGCAACTTTTTCCACCTTGGCGCTATCAACAACCTTCCCCTTGCATTTGTCACATGTAGGTGTGTTACCTTCTTCTGTTGCTGATGTTTCTTCTCGTTGTGACGCTGCTGCCTTTTTGTCTTGATATCCTTGTCTATGAGCAACTTGATGTCTTCATAGATAGACAAGTTCATAGACACTTGATCGACTACATGCCCAATTGTGTTCTATATGGTGTCATCGACTCTACTCTCCCAGAATCAATTTCACCTATGCTGCTGAGAGTCAGACGAACACCTATGATACCTAGAGACATAGAAACACTCATGAAGAGCAACCTATCAATTGAAAACCAGAACACACTAGAGGACTAACATGCAACATGCCTGTGTGACTGTCTATGACGATTGCCTAATTTTCACTCGGAGGCTAGGAGACTCACTACCAAATTTGCACAAGGCACAATTTGGGTTTTCGGGAGGCTACCTGACTACCAGAACTATGCAATGGATAGTCTAGCCTAGCCTGCCAAGGTATGAAAGTGCACAATGTGCAATTTCAGTCAGCAGTGACATGTGAACTAGCAAACTACATTACGTAGTTTCTTGGGTCACCAAGGCACTGCCTCCCATAATTTCACAATGTATGGTTGGACATCAGTTCTGGGCTAGAATTGAACAATTTCTAGAGGGAAGGAAAAGCCCTCACTTCCAGAAATGCGCAATGCTAGCCGGGCAAGGCAAGGTGTACGATAAGGTAGCCTAGACCCGCTAACGGGTGACTGAAAACATGAGAATTCTAAATGCATGGTGATACTGAGTGCAAACAAGAGTGAATTATCATGCATGAAAATAGAAATTGTAGGATTCAGAAAATGGGAAAACATTCATGTGTGTGAAGCGAGTCGCCATAACGGTGATTGTCGGTGCAAAAGCAATGTTATGCATGCAACAATAATGAGATGCAAACAAAAAATAAAACATTGCTTCTACAAGCTAGCATACATCAAAACGATAGCAAGAGATCACTGAAATCAAGAAGAAAAAACTCACACAAGCTAAAACACAAAAAGCGACAAAAACATTGCACAAGACATGCAAAGCGGGCTTACCCTGAAACAACTGAGCTAAATGTGCTGACGACTCCTAGATGCTATGTGGGATGTTAGAGCTACAAGATCGATGTGAGGAATGAGCTTTTCAATGTCCGGTTCATAATTTTTTATTAAATTGGGGTTATGACGCGCATCCCACAAATCTAGGAAAAACGACACTTAGCGAGAGGTTTCTAAAATGAGCATTGCATGTCACCTCCAGATTTTAGAAATAGATCCCTAAATCTAGTGATGCCTTGGCATGTTGTCTTGGGAAAAGAAGTCCATGCATGAAGATTAGTTTTTCTCGGTTGCAGAGGGAACCAGTCAACCTGAAGGTACATGCATTGCTCTACGAACCTGGGATGAAAATTTGTGCAATTCTTGGGCTAGGCTAGGCTAGCTATCCCAAAGGGATTACGCAATTTCTGGGGTCAATAGCTGACTACCTCCCAGAATTTCACAATTTGTTTGCTGAGCAACAGTACTGGGTCAGATTGCGCAGTTTTCTTGAAGAAGACTACATTACTGGTCTGCACAATTCTAGAACCTAGGAGGTTGCCAGGCTAATTTGTACAATTTATGGAGGGAATGCTAGTTCCTCTCTAGAATTGTGCAATTTTCTAAGGGAAACCTAACAGAATGATTTGCATAATTCTTGAGCTCAGTAGGTTGGCAGGCAGATTTCTCAATTTCTGGAGGGAGGTTGGTTCCCCTCTATAATTGCACAATTTTCTCAGGGAGCTTCTTGGCTAGCAGATGGTCTAAGTCCAGAAAGACAACCTGTGACGGGAGTGAGGCAAACTGACATGCACAAGATGACGAGACAATGAGCAACAACTGAAGCCTTTATACTTGATGGTGCAAGACATGTTGTTGAGGATGGTTTGTAGGGCGGCTCCAAAACATAGCTAAGGAAAAAATTTTGGAGGGTGTTTGTAGCCGCTACACCAGAACATTGTAGTTATTGAACACACAAATGAAATCATTACATTTCTTTAAAATATCTTTTGAAATCAAAATTACCAAAATTACATATTGGTAGCCTATTCGGTGTAGGATAAAATTCACCGGTTTCATTCATAGAAAGTGTGAGAACAAACCTAATACTATATATAAAACCAAGAAAATTTCAAATTCTTCACTTCTAGGGAAAACCAAGAGAAATCTCTCAAGACCCTATTAATTAAAATATATTTTATAAAACCCTACAACAAAGTGGAATAGACATTAATCTTCACCATGCTTAGAGCACATGGATTTGGCCTCTATTCTATTAAAGTGGTAGAAAATTTCTTTACAAGTGTCACAACTTGTCCCTCAATCAATCATACCAATTATAATAAGATAGGGATCTTCTAGTTAATTAGGTAAGGTTTCCCACTCACCCTAACCCTCTATGTAATGTCTATTGAATCCATTGGCTATATTCTTCATAGTAGAATAGCACATCACCTTATCAAACGTTTCTTCTCTCCCTTGTATATGGAAATAAATGAATGAATAGTCACTTCACAAATAAAACTTAACACAAACATCTTTGAAGAGAATCAAAATTTGTACAACACCATGGATTGGTTGCAAATATTTTGTGAGGCTTCTAGGTGGAAGTTATAAATGTAAAAATTCAATGCTATCGACATAGTCAAAAGGATGCCCATAATTGATTGGTTAGGATCTGGCCAAGTGTTAAATTCCTTTGTATTCCCTTTTATTTTGAACCCCTTCCAAATGAACTATAAGAAGCAATATCAATAAATGGATCTACAAGCCTCTATTCCTCATAGGAAAATTCAAATTTGTATCCAAAAGTCAGTTTCTACCCACATTTATTATTCATCACATTAAGTCCCTTCTCCCCAAACTTATGCCAATCTAGAAAATATTTTCAAAAAATTTCTCTACACTAACTCTAGTGGAGATGAGGGTTTTCATATAGTTGGCTACAACCACTATTACGCCCCTAAGGATAAAGGAGGATTGGGTGCTCTAGCCACCCAAATGAAATCCTAGGCTTTTTATGCCAAATGGGCCATTGGAGTAGTGGAAGGGAAGGAGGAATAGAAGAGACTACTTGGGAATCAATCACCTCAGGGGCTTTACTCTACTACAAAATATGGAGTAATATAAATTTATAAACATTCACAAGCTATTGACCACCCCAACATCTAGCCAACTGATGAGACCTTTGTAGCCAAAAGCACTTAGGAAGCTTGGGAGGTCAAATCGGTGTGGAAAAGTGACTTCCTTGAAGCCAGGATTTATTTCAAGGATCATTATATAATGTTTCAAAGTAGTTCGTCAACAAGGAAATCTTCTTGCGAACATCTCTTGGCTCTAAACCAAGAGACTACATAAGAAAGGCATTTGGGTCCTCATGACTTTTATGAAAAAAAATAGAGATTGGAAGCATTGGAAAACCTTATAGCAAAATTTGATCTTAGTCTTACAAATAAAATTACGCTAGAAAAAGTTCAAATCTCAATATTAAAACACATTTTTCTTATGCTTGACCTTCTATGATCGCTAACTTGGTGGAAAGATTGGAGATGGAACCAAAGAAAACGTTTTTTGAACAACAATTGATTTGATGGTTATAAATGCCTTTGGCATTGACCTAAGGAAAAGGGAAACATCTAGAGAATCAAGTCTAAGGAAAAAAATTGTCTTTAATATTTTAAATCCATCTAAAACTGGCACTTAGAGCCCAAAACGCCCTACTTCCATTGGTATTAAATCCATCTCAAATATATAGTTACAACCAAAAAGTCCCTATTTCGATTGGTCTTTAAAATGTGATGACTTAGTCGTAGGGAAATTATTGAACACCTAATAATGCTAAACCTTGAAAGTCAACTATGTGGCAGTAATGAAACCTTGAAGCACTTGTTCCAATTTTAAAAATATGTTCATTTTAAGCTCTTTCCCTCCTTGTTCTCATATAATATTCCTTAGAATATTTCTATATTGGGATATTCTCCCCCTTGGACCATAGATTTTCACACAACATAGTACTATATTAGAATTGGTATCTTATACCATGTATGGAACACAAGAAAAACATGTGTATCAAGTTTCAGCCAGTTCTTAGCATGGTGCCAATGTACTTTGCAAGAGGGGTCTCTCATTTATGTAGTTTTTAATATGCATATCCAAGTGCAAATGTGGGGCGGGGGTGGGGAGATGGAAATAATCCACCCGTGTGAGCTAATGGGCTACTAGACAACACACAATGAATAAAGTGCCACCTTAAGGATATTATCTTGCCCACTCTACACACTCTCAACCTTCAAGAAATGACATAAACATAAAGTAAGTCGAGTTGCAAGACAATTCCCAGAGAAGCAAAGGCATTGACGCCCAAAAAAAGCCCCAAAGTGGTTTTTCACTTCGACAAATTTCTGACTATTCCTCTGGCCATCATGATTAAACCACACATGACAATGATGTATAGTTGATCTTAAGCCCACAACTGAAGAAATATATGTATCAACTAGTTCTTAGCATGGTGCCAATGTACTTTGCAGGGGTCTCTCATTTATGTACATTTGAATTTGCATATCCAAATGCAAATGTGGAGGGGGAGATGGAAATAATCCACCCACATGAGCTAATGGGCTACTAGAAAATGCATAACGAATAAAGTGTCACCTCAATGATATTATATTTCCCACTCTACATACTCTCAACCTTCAAGAAACGACATCAACATAAAGTAAGCCGAGTTTCAAGAGAATTTCAAGAGAAGCAAAGGGATTAACCCCCAAAAATATCTCCAAAGTGGTTTTTCACTTTGACAAATTTCTTACTATTCCTGTGGCCATCATGATTAACACACACATGAAAATGATGGATAGTTGATCCTAAGCCCACCACTTAATAAAGATATGTATCAACTTAGTGTGGTGACAATGTACTTTGTAAGAGGGGTCACTCATTTGTGTACATTTGAATCTACATATCCAATTGCAAATGTGGAGAGGGATATGGAAATAATCCACCTACATGAGCTAATGGGATACTAGACAATGAATAATGAATAAAGTGCCATCAAGGATATTATATTTCCCACTCTACACACTATCAGCCTTCAAGCAAATACATGAACATAAAGTAAGTTGAGTTGCAAAAGAATGTCAAGGGAAGAAAATGCATTGAACTCCAACAAGAGCCCACGAGTGGTTTGTCACTTTGAGAAATTTCTAACTATTCCTCTGGCTTTCATGATTAACCAACACAAGAGAATGATGGATAGTTGATCCGAAGACCCAACTGATGTTTTTGGGCCTCCTTCCAAGGATGAAGAGTCTCCTCCTCAAATGGGTTTAATTATTCCAACATCATGGTCTATCCACTGACTCTTTCCCGATGACCTGGTTGTTTATATGCTTATTTCTTTATGATTTGGGCTTTATGGAACTTTAGTTTTGGAGACCTTGCATGGCCTTTTTTAACTATATAGGCATTTTTCCATACAATTTTATCTTGTGTTGGTTTCCTCACCACCTTTTTTTTTGTAAAATAGATGTCAATGGAAATCTGAAGAATTTTATCCAAATGCAAAATGCTAAAATATAAAGGACATTATATCATCAACTGAAGTAATTGCTCGAACTTCATGGGACCCTGGGTAAAAATCAATGGAAACCCATTTGAATATCTTATGGAAAGACCTTGGCATGAATACCTGCATGTATCTCTCCCTTTGGATTCACATGTATAATATATGTTGTTGTCTTGGTCCCTTTTGATTTCTCAATTACTTTTGGGTTCTACATATATTCATAAAATAGTCTAATGAGAAGATGTGTGAAAACCAAAATACTAATTATTTTGTCAGCTCAGCCTAGAGAAAACAATAAGGACTTTAGAATTCAAGAATAAATAACTAACCTTCCCTTCCATGATTGCCACACATGAGTTGGGAATAACCAAATCAATACCAATCAAATTATTCCCAGCAAACCTTGAGTTGTAAGCCCTAACAGCCATTAGTGAAAGTTTTAAAAAGAAAAATGAAATTTTCAATGCAGCAAGGCCATCTTCTTCTTAATTGTTGGATATTGAAAAATCTTACCACAAAGGAAGGTCATTGTATAAACCTGAAAGATGTTGGTGTATTTGGTCATCTCTGTATATGAGGTGACCCATGACTTGACATGTATGTTCTCTAGCAGCCCTACAAAAGTATTGTGTCACAATATTAATGAAAATCCAAAATAATCCCATTAAGGAAAAGTAAAGGTAGTAAACCCACGTAACCCCAAAGAAAATTTGTCAGTGTATTTGAGACCGTCAAAATGTTAGCAAAAAATTAAAAACCTTAATAAGTATACACAACTCTACATCTAACATGGAGAATGCATGGAAATATCTATCATATATTATGCTAAAAATATCTATTACACACACTCAAGGACCACTTTCATCCAATGTTGAATCCAAATAGTAATTGAAGTGAATCCCAAAATAAGCGCAAATCAATACCCTATTGATTGCAAAACCAAATTAACTAAGAAACTACATGTGCCTAAAAAGAGGCGATAAAACTCCATTTCAGTTGGCGACCATTAGAGCTTCAATGTGTACAAGATTTGGAGAAAAACATACCTAATAAGGTTCGTATATAGTTACAACAATTGGGCTCTGCACAATATGCTTCTCGTATGTTGTTGGAAATAATACTGATATGGTGGCTTGAATCAGTATTATCAAATCAAACACATTTTCATTTCCATACTCAGATTCATATAAGCTACTTCAGTGAAGGGAACCTGCGTGTACACACAACTATGTCTAATGCAACTAGCATATATCCAGTAAACTTATGATTCAATTAATCCATTAAATGTTGATATTTAGTTAGTGCATCAGAACTTTTATTAACCATATGAATAGTAAATAGGTGCAGTGAAACATAACAGATCATCACACACAAGAAGCACACATGAACACCATGATGTAAGGTGGAAATCCAATGTGGGTGAAAACCACCTGCTGTAAGTCATCTATATCTACTTTTAATAAGAAACTTCATTTTGCAATATTTTTGTACTAGTGCAGTCTTATACCAGTACACAGGCTTCTACCTACAGAAGGCTACAACCTTCTCTCATTCTCCAGCTTCTCTGAGAAGGGAGCTACAACCCCCTTAGCTCTTGTACTAGCCGATGTACTAGTACGTAGGTGCCAGCCTACTAAATGCTCCAACCTTCACTCGTTTTCTAGCTGCTACTGGAAGGGAGCTACCACCCACTTAGCTCTTGTACTAGCTGATGTACTAGTACGTAGGTGCCAACCTACAGAAGGCTACAACCTTCTCTTTCATCCTCCAGGTACTGCGTTTCATAAATTTTAAGACTAGATACTCCTCAAGCACAACACCATAATCTGAAAGGCCACGTTTCATCCAATTTTCATACTGGACCCATCAATATCATTGAAGCACAAAATCAATCAACACTAGCATCATCAATCTTTCAATCACCCAATTCTGAATCACTGAAACCCAGTCAACAAACTGCAATCACCAGAACACAGAACAGAACATAGAACTATACAACAATATTTAGAACCAACTGTATCATCAGAAATCATCCATATGCTACTTGGAAGAGTTGAACGAGCGTGTATACACAACTTCACCAAAGTGAACCAGTGTATATGTCAACGATTACTTACTGATAACATTGTTGCACTTCTTGACTTCAGACATACCCACATCATTACATATACAAGGATAATACATATGTTACCAACCAGATCTAGTCCATCAGATCACATAAAGATAAGTCATTATGATCCTGATCCATTATAGATCTCACAATCAACCAAATTGAATATGCAAAATACTAACACCAGTAAATAGTCACCAGAACTCAGACTTTGCATCAACAACTAGAACCACCTGTAACTTCAAACATCATAGTTCATATTGTATACGCTACTTAGATGTATCTATCCTACATATGTACGCGCTTTTATCAATGTCAACCAGCGTATACATCTATAAATATTCATTCATGTTTTGTAGCTATTTCAATCTTAAGTTATACCCAGATCAGAACATTACATGCGTTAGTATACAGATCTAGAACAAGCATGATCAAACCATATAGATATGATTCATTCTAAACCATTTGATCCCGATCTATTCTTAGATCTTGTTCTCCATCAACTACTCAGATTCCTCCTTAGCTTAGATCAGGAAAAGCATCATGAACCCATAACCTGCATACTAGATCTCATACACCATTAGATATTCAAGACTTTCTTAATGCCTTTACCTAATGATCTTCTTCTCCTTTTATACTCTTAGGCCTTACTCAATACCATGGTCCAAAACCATAGAGAACCAATACTAGGGACCCAAAACCTCGGTTCAATACTTTGGACGTAATACCAAGGTCCAAAACCATAGGTCCAAATACCATGGTATTAAAAATAAGCTTTCCCACATGTACGCGCTTTTCCATGAATTAAAGTGTGTGCATATGCATACGCGACCTTTGATTGGAAATATCGTGTGTATACATGACTTCGTCAAAGGAAACCTACATATACCTCTTTTCCTTTCATTCTGAGAGCCTAAACAGTGATCTGCCATCTGAGTGAGTTGCCATCAAGGACAACACCTGTGTCATAATGCAAACAATCTCCCCCTTTGGACTTGATGGCAAAGATAACTTGCGATACTAAGAAATGTCAACTTAATGAGTTGTCATTGTACATTACATTTGAACTGATTCCTTTGAGTTGCCCTGCATCCCTTGTGTTCTCTCACATCTGATGTAGATTCATCTAGTTATGTATAAGTGAGATGTTATGCTACAAGTGGGTTGCCATCAAGTACAACACATCCATCATAATGCCAAAAATCTCCCCTTTTGGACTTGATGGCAACAACCATACCAGGTCACTCTCCCCCTTTGACATCAAGGGCAAAGGGCAGACCAAGATATTCTCTTCCTTGATATACATTCCACTATCCATACTCCCCCTGAGTACCTACTGAAATCTTTGATTGAGCTCCCCCTTTGTATATGGCAAGTTGTACCAATCTGTCCATGCTCCCTCTGAGTACATGCTGAAATCTCTGCTCTGCTGAAGAGTGTTGATCATGCTCCCCTTGACTCTAAGCAAGGTCTACAAAAAGATGTTCTACAAGAAGAACATGACTCTATCATAAATGACCATCATATCACCAAAGACACATACATACATCCATCTCCCAACCAAGTGGGGATATACCAATATTGACTCATCCACCCATCCATGTGGGGGTACAAATTACATCATATGACCAAAAGGGATTTGTCAAATGACTACAATAGATAGAGACAAAATATTACATAATGAGTCTTGATATGACCTTTACATGACATTTATAACAGAGACCAAACATCTAAATAAGACCATGATAGTCATCAGCAACTATCATACACAATGTATGATTTGCTCCATAAGCATATGTCAACAACATCTAGACCAACAACCTGTATATGTCCATTAGTGTATAAGTCATCAACCTATAACAAGGTATGTCTGCATATAGATATCAACTCATCCTTTTGAATAGAATTCTGCATATGACATACAAAATCATTCACATTATATCATATGTGAAAAACACCATAGCCGTCTCATCAAGATCTGCATGATCCAAGTATCATCACTTTGGGAACATCTGCATCAATCAACATATGTAAGTATCAACCTATCATCATATAGGTAAGAACTCATCATCATCATGTCTCCAACAATGCAACTTTGAGTAATCATTCATGTATCCAGCACTATGTATCTTGAGCTCAAGATCATTTGTCAAGACTTCTTGATATCATCAACAGCAACAATCCTCATCCACATGAGCACCAAGAACTATAGGAATCCTGCATCATAACTGTATTATATGATCTTTATGCATATGATGACAGCAGCATATGAGTGACTCATCATCAAGTAATGAATATGTGTATTCAAGCTTTGTACTTCTCCTTATCCTTACGAAGATCACCTTGTAATCACCATATATGCATCATCAGAGAATCAACCACAAATATTATCTAAACATCAACTATGTAACCCAAAGAATCATATGAGATTTTTTCATGGATAACTCATAACCATATCATAGCAAGATATATCATTTAGCCATATAAGCATCATTACCAAGGACTACTAACCATAATGCCAACAATGCATTATTAAAAGCATATGCCTCCCCTAAACCCGTGCCATCTGTTCAGTATCAGATCTCATCATGCATATATCAGCAAGAAGTAATAAGGCATCAAGTTTCCTGAGCCTGTTCTACTGCTTTTCTCAAACTGACATAAATGTGACTGTTCACTATCGAAATTGCATATATATGCAACTTCTCTTTATGAAACTTGCGTATGAGATGGAGAACACTGAAGTTTTACACTTTAAACTTCCTCTGAGTTTGTTATGTCTGTACATTGTGCTGTGCCACATCTTTCTAACTGTACTTCCTTCTTCTTCCATATCTTCAAGTGTGATGATGTTTTCTCCTTTTTGTATGGTGCGCGTACTTTGTTCCTACATTCGTTTGCTATATGTCCCAGCTTGTTACATGCGTAACATCTTACATGTTTCATATTCCTTCTATAGCCTTCAACAACTTTGTGACCAAAAATGTTGCAAGAAAAAAAATATCCCTTAAAGTACCTGGAAAGTGATGATCTTTCTGTGTGATGGTCTTGAACCATTCTACTTCTGCATCTGGCTGCAACATGTCCAAGATTTTGACATACATAACATTCAACATTATTCATCGGAGGAGTAAAGGATTTTCTTTGAAGAATTTCTTTCCTCGGTTGTTGATGGGATTGACCTCTCATCTCCTTGTTGAGTATTTCAGATTGTGCATTAGAGTTCCTTGTCTCATTTTGTCAACTAGATTCATGAAAACCAAGACCAGTTTTGATAGCAGGAGACCTTTGACTGCTAAGAATATCATCCAAGATCTTAGTACTCTCTTGAAATCGTAAGAGCTTATCCTTTTCTTCTAAGTTATCATTTAGAATATTTACCTCAACCTGAAGTTTCTCTTCCTTTTCACGATACTGCTTCTTCATGTTTTCTTCAGCTTTTCTTCCCTCTTCCAACTGGTTTCTTAATTCAATAACTTCGTTTTCTTCTTTTTCAAGAACTTGGAGTAGTTCTTTATTCTTCTTATTTGATTCTTCAAGATCTTCTTTTAGCGAGAGGATCGTAGCTTCAAGACTTTCATAGTAACTGGATCTATCTATGAGTTTCTTGATTGTTGTGCTCCTTTCATTGACTTCATTTCTTAATGATATCACTTCATCCTACAACTTTTGACATTGATCTTCCTTGTCCTTGAATAACTTCCTTACCTTGTTTCCTTCCTCTAGTTGAGCTTTTAGTTTGGTAGCTTCTTCTTTGAAGGCACATTCTCTTTTGTTCAATAGATCTTGCTGATATCTAATTTTTCTGTAAGCCTTTTAAATTCTACCTCTATTTGATATATTTCTTGCTCACCCATAAGATAAAATTCAGTTGTTTCGCTATCACTTTCATCATCTTCAGCTGGATGGATAAATGTATCACCAGAGGATAACAAATTCATACCTGATAGTTCTTTTGCTTGTTCATATTTTTTCTAAAGTGATTTTGAAGTTGAAGTGCTTCTTCCACATATTCCCCAATCGATTCTCCCACTGTCATAGCTCTTCTAAGATGTCTTCTTCTTCTTAGGTGCTTTCTTCTTAAGCTTCTCTCCCATTGTTCTATGGATCTCCTTCAAGCGATCAAGCTTCTACCAAAGGACTTGCTCTGATTCCAATTGTTGGAAATAATACTCATAGTGGGGGGTGAATGAGTATTATCAAATCAAACATTTTTTAATTTCCATACTTAGATTGATATACGCTACTTCAGTGAAGGGAACTTGCGTATACACGCAACTGTGTTTAATGAAACTAGCGTATATCAAGTAAACTTATGATTTAGTTAATCCATTAAATGTTGATCTTTAGTTAGTGCATCATAAATTTTATTAACCATATGAACAGTAAACAGGTGCAGTAAAAGAGAATAGATCATCACACACAAGAAGCACACATGAACACCATGATGTAAGGTGGAAACCTAATGTGGGTGAAAACCACATGCTGCAAGTCGTCTCTATCTTATTTTAATAAGAAACTTATTTTTATAATATTTCTGTACTGGTGCAGTCTTATACCGGTACACAGACTTCTACTTGTAGAAGGCTACAACCTTCTCTCATTCTCCAGCTTCCCCTAGAAGGGAGCTACAACCCCCTTAGCTCTTGTACTAGCCGATGTACTAATACGTAGGTGCCAGCTTATTGAATGCTCCAACCTTCACTCGTTTTCCAACTTCTATTGGAAGGGAGCTACCACCCCCTTAGCTCTTGTACTAGCTGATGTACTAGTACGTAGGTGCCAACCTACAGAATGCAACAACCTTCTATTTCATCCTCCAGGTACCACGTTTCATAAATTTTCAAACTAGATACTTGTGAAGCACAACACCATAATCTGAAAGGCCACGTTTCATCCAATTTTCATATTGGACGCATCAATATCATTGAAGCACAAAATCAATCGACACTAGCATCATCAATCTTTCATTCACCCAATATTGAATCACTAAAACCCAGTGAACAAACTGCAATCACCAGAACACAGAACTCTGCAACAATATTCAGAACCAACTGTATCATCAGAAATCAGGCATACGCTACTTGGAAGAGCCGAACCAACGTGTATACGCAACTTCACCAAAGTGAACCTGTGTATATGTCAACAATTACTTATTGATAACTTTGTTGCACTTCCTAACTTCATACATACCCAAATCGTTACATATACAAGGATAATACATCTGTAAGCAACCAGATCTAGTCCATCATATCACATAAAGATAAGTCATTATGATCCTGATCCATTATAGATCTCACAATCAACCAAATTGAATATGCAGAATACTGACACCAGTAAACAGTCACCAGAACTTAGACTTTGCATCAACAACTAAAACCACCTGTAACTTCAAACATCATAGTTCATATTGTATACACTACTTAGATGTATCTATCATGCGTATGTACGCGCTTTTATCAAAGTCAACCAATGTATACATCTGTAAATATTCATTCATGTTTTGCAACTATTTTAATCTTAAGTTATACCCAGATCAGAACATTACATGCGTCAATATACAGATCTAGAACAAGCATGATCAAACCATATAGAGATGATTCATTCTAAACCATTTGATCCAGATCTATCCTTAGATCTTGTTCTCCATTAACTATTGAGATTCCTCCTTAGCTCAGACCAAGCAAAGCATCATGAACCCATAACCTGCATACTAGATCTCATACATCATCAAATATTCAAGACTTTTTAAATGCCTTTGCCTAATGATCTTCTTCTCCTATTATAGTCTTAGGCCTTACTCAATACCATGGTCCAAAACCATAGAGAACCAATACTAGGGACCCAAAACCTCGGTTCAATACTTCGGACGCAATACCAAGGTCCAAAACCATAGGTCCAAATACCATGGTCATAAAAATAAGCTTTCCCACATGTACGCGCTTTTCCCTGCATGAAAGTGCGTGCATACGCATATGCAACTTTGATCTGCATTACCGCATGTATACGTGACTTTGTCAAAGGAAACCTGCATATACCTCTTATTCTTTCATTCTGAGAGCCTGAATAGTGATTTGCCATCTGAATGAGTTGCCATCAAGGACAACACCGATGTCATAATGCCAAAAATCTCACCCTTTGGACTTGATGGAAAATTTAACTTGCCATACTAAGAACTATCAACTTAATGAGTTGTCATTGTACATTACATTTGAACTGGTTCCTTTGAGCTGCCCTGCATCCCATGTGTTCTATCACATCTGATGTAGATTCATCTAGTTATGTATAAGTGAGATGTTCTGCTACAATTAGGTTGCCATCAAGTACAAAACATGCATCATAATGCCAACAATAACCCCCTTTGTACTTGATGGCAACAACCATACCAAGTCACTCTCCCCTTTGACATCAAGGGCAAAGTGCAGACCAAGATATTCTCTTCCTCGATATACATTCCACTGTCCATACTCCCCCTGAGTACCTCTTGAAATCTTTGATTGAACTCCCCCTTCGTATATGCCAAGTTTTACCAATCTGTCTGTGCTCCCTCTAAGTACATGATGAAATCTCTACTCTGCTGAAGAGTGTTGATCATGCTCCCCCTGACTGTAAGCAAGGTCTGCAAAAATATGTTCTACAAGAAGAACATGACTCTATCATAAATGAGCTTCCTATCACCAAAGAGTCATACATACATCCATCTACCAACCAAGTGGGGATATACCAATATTTACTCATCCACCCATCCATGTGGGGATACACCAGATACTAATTGTTTATACATGATCGAAATATTACATCATCTTTCCCATGCATAGTGGGGCTACAAATTACATCATATGACCAAAAGGGATTCATCAAATGACTACAATAGATAGAGAAAAAATATTACATCATAGGTCTTGATATGACCTTTACATGACATTTATAACAGAGACCAAACATCTAAATAAGACCATGATAGTCATCAGAAACTATCATAGACAATGTATGACATGCTCCATAAGCATATCTCAACGGCATCTAGACCAACAATCTATATATGTCCATTACTGTATAAGTCATCAACTTATAACAAGGTATGTCTGCATATAGATATCAACTCATCCTTTTGAGTATAATTCTACATATGACATACAAAATCATTCACATTATATCATATGTGAAAAACACCATACCCGTCTCATCAAGATCTGCATGATCCAGGTATCATCACTTTGGGAACATCTACATCAATCAACATATGTAAGTATCAACCTATCATCATATAGGTAATAAATCATCATCATCATGTCTCCATCAATGGAACTTTGAGTAATCATTCATGTATCCAGCACTATGTATCTTGAGCTCAAGATCATTTGTCAATATTTCTTGATATCATCAACAACAACGATCCTCATCCACATGAGCGCCAAGAACTATAGGAATCCTGCATCATAACTGTATTATATGATCTTTATGCATATGATGACAGCAGCATATGAGTGACTCATCATCAAGTAATGAAGATGTGTATTCAAGCTTTGTACTTATTCTTATCCTTATGAAGATCACCATGTAAGCACCATATATGCATCATTAGAGAATCAACCACAAATATGATCTAAGCATCAACTATGTAACCCCAAGAATCATATGATATTTTTTCATGGATAACTCATAACCATATCATAGCAAGATATATAATTTAGCCATATAAGCATCATTACCAGGGACTACTAACCATAATGCCAACTATGCATTATTATATGGCACCCAGTCATGGAAAACAAAACGGAGCAAGGGCCCAGAACTGGGTGGAGCTCCTATGTGCTCGAAAGAAATAATATAGGATGAAGCCATTGGAACTCTTTTTTATTCGTTTCTAAAAGAAATTGATTAAGAGGAGTTCTGATACAGACTCTTGCTTATCCATTAAAATACAATGGAAACAATCCCAAAACTAAGCACCCTAGGGACCCTTTCACTCCTCTAAAATGGACACATGGCAGTATATAGTTGGTTTTGAGAAGTTGGCAGGGCATCTTAGGGAAAGATGACGTGGTTGAAAAACGACATGTGGTAGGCGATTTTAGCAGTTTGGAGGGCTTAAAGTGACAAATATGGTTGACATGTGTTATCACTAAGGAGGCACCATGTGGAAGTGATGACGCCAACATGATGCCATTTTGAAGATCTATATTTCGGAGGTGAGATAAATTGAAAATATTTTATAATTAGTTTTTGAAAATGTTCCGATGAAGAGGCATTTCATATTATATGATGCTCGGTCATTGGAACTCCAGAGAACCAAGGGCATAGAGCTGGGGTGAAGCACAAAGAGCTATGAGCTCATCGAAAGTGGGATTTTTTGTAAATCTAATGTTAATTCCTAATTTTAATACTTCTGATGAAGAGGGATTCTGATGTGGACTGGAACATGTGCATGAGATATCCAAAGAACCTAGAGCCAAGGGAATATTTATCACCTAAGTTATATGGGCCATATCATGGATGTGAATATCGTAACTCCTGTGTAAATTCTAGTTTGGAAAGGTTTTGATGGTGAAGGGGTTACGATATGTAGTGGCCCTTGGTCATGACCATCCAAAGAACCAAGGGTGAAGCACATATTACAAAGGGAGATAGGCCCTTGACAAGATCCCATGGGATAAACACGAAGGGGGCTAATGGAAGAAGATCCTGAAGGCATCAAAATTTTATGTTTTCAGAATGTTATTTCAAATGAATTTATGAGGATATAAGGCTCTAATATTGAAACACCTATGTATTAAGCCTTTTGTCACAGGAAGTGGTCCCATGGTTGATAAGCGATAAAGAAGATTAATGAAGAGGATCCAAGGGTGATCAGAGTTTTGTGTTTTCATAATGATATTTTATAAGATTTAAGAGATGTACAGTATTCTGATAGTATATCCTAGAGTGTATGCAAGTGGATTGGTCAATCGCTATGTCACGAGACATCTTCAACACCACCACACCTGATCATGGCAAGTTCAAAGAGGGGATATTGAACAATTAGGGTGAGAAAGTGAAAAGAATATTGGTTAGTAACCATGGAGGAACATTGTGGCAAAGACATGGCCTAATCAGTGGTGGTCAGAGCAATTGATATGGATATTTTTATGTTGTAGCTATCATTTAGTTTTCCATGTTTTTTTAATTTTTAATTTTTGTGTTTTAAAGAAGGAACCAATCTGTTATGTGTTCATTTGAATATGTGCACGCTGAGATAGCTAGTCGATTAGACAACTCCAACATTATAAGATATTTTGTAAATATTGATTCAAAGGTCCCCCTCTTCCCATAAAGATGGAGAAGAAACTCATTTGAGAGGTTCCAAAATCTTGTTCCCAAAGGTCTAAAATTTGTCTTTGCAGGTATTCTAAGTTATGTATATAAAAAGAGGTTGCAACTCTTGGTTTAACATCTTTCTCATAAGGTGCCAATGCTTATAGAAATGTCAACTGTGTTGGACCAATGATATGGACTCCATTTTCAAAGATTAATGAAGCAGATCTGGTGATTCCATGTGGAGTAATGTGTATTATGTGGTCCCTCTGCTTTTCATTTCATGTATGTTTATCTTCCTTTGAAATTGTGTAAAATTGTTGGTTTTACTCTCAAATTATGGATTTACTTATGTTATAGGGTAGAAACTGCACTTGTACAAATACATATTTACCAATGTTATTTTGATACAATCTATCAAACACTTAGTAAATATGAAACCTATAGTTGTAAATAACGTATTTGACCTTAGAGGTCTCATACTTATCTAAGATTCATTATGAAGCATTGTCTCCTTATCACATTAGTTGTCATTTGATAAATTAGGTCATAGATACATTGATTATTCAATAACAAATAAAAACATGTTGAACACCATACATAATTGTTGTCATAAAAAGTGCATATAACTGGCATAATAGTAGTAGAAATATAATAAACATGATAGCCATCCAATCCATAAATACATCAATACCTTTACACATGGAAATCAAGAAAGGATTTATCATTAATGAATGCAATGAACCAACCAGAGATGGGACTTCCACATTCCACCCAACAATAGAATGGCTGAGCCAAATCTCTCTTCAGTCATTCACCCTCGTGCCATATTCCAAGAAATAATGTGGGATCTCATAAAGAACATAAATCAAAACTCATCTAGGGCTTTCAGAGACCATCCACCTGAACCCATCAAAACAGTGATTCCACCTCACACTTAGACATCACAAAACCATCATCAAGTCGGTTTTTATCGAAGCCTTCCATGGCTCCAGTGAATTTGTCCATCCAGGACTCCAGGACTAGTAACTCAACCCATAGCTTTTACCGAGCTCCATAGTGATTTTCCAACCACGGCTCTAGGACTAGTAACTCAACCTACCAAGGGCTTTAGAGTGTTTGTCCAACCAAGGCTCCGAGACTAGTAACTCAACCCAAGCTAGTAGAAGTCTCTATAGTTTTTTTCCAACCAAGGTTCTAGGAATAGTAACTCAACCCAAGCTAACGAAACACGAGAACCAACAAAAAACGAGAAATGAAAGTAATCCCACAATCACTATGGCTATCTAGTAAATGGAAAGGCTAGGCAAGCCAGTGTCAATCAAGGCAATCCTACATGCCAATTACATATCACAAACAAGAAACCACCTACATACTTCATGCATGCCCAAACCAATGAAAAAATCATACATGCAACTCAGTACCTACAAGAAAATATGATGTAGGTGTTGATGTAGATGCCTTCTTGCACATTACAACTCTTCTTTTGTCTTCTTCTTCCAAAAATCCAAGTATGCCACACCTTGCAAGAGTGCTGGAAGAAAACTCCAAGTATCCAAGAGTATGAGAGAGAGATAATAATGAGAGAGAACTCCAACACTAAATTGACTAGGCCTTACCCACTGATCCTCAGAAGCCTTTTTATTAATGAGGCCTCTAATTTCTTTTTTTTGCATTATTTTCCTTCATTTTCCTCCTCACATGCAACCTGTGACCCTTTAACTTCCTTTTTTCCTAATTTCCATTATTTTCATAAATTAATGTGACAAAATACCTTTTTTTTCTTTAATGCCTTAGTCATTGCCTTTGCCAATTTCCTTAGCCATAAACAATCGAATGAACACCCCCTAGGATGTCCTGCCCACCATTCAAGTTGGAATATGTGTCCCATAATCTATAGTATTTATATATTTTTGCATGGAATTGTCAGTAGGGTTGTTACAGAACCCTCCCCTTTGGGGGCACACTATCCTTAGTGTTCAGTCACACATATACGTCACTAAACCATTGGAAATAAGACTTAGTACTCATGGATTTTTATAACGCAACTCGTTGCAATATCTACAATGAAATACCCACTAAAACGTGACAAACATACTGTCTACTAGAGCTTTATAATACAACTCATTATAGTATTTACAATCCACATATACACATATGCACATTTTCTAGACCAACAAATAAGGATACGATGCCTATATAAATCAACAAGGGAATCTTAAGGCTGACATTTCCACCCTCAAAGTAGTACCACGATTCATTTCCTTCTCAGGAAGTCTAAAATCTACTACCGTGGTCAAAGCTGCATCTAATGTCTAGCATTGCAACTCGTGCCACTTATTTTCTCAGTGAACAGTTAACAACTCATTGTTCAAGGGCCCACTCCAAATGTGCATCTGATTCCATCTAGAAATTCTCATGGCGAAAACAAATACATTCTTGTCAACCTTTTCATGCAATCACTCACCTTCCAAGTTCCACTAGCACCCCCATCCCGGGAGATCCATCCCTTGGCAAGGCTTCCTTGCATCGAAAGATAAAAAAATAAAGGCTTATCCCTACCTCAAAATCATCATATTGGTCATAGAATTTTCATGAAAATCAATGGACTCTATTGGGTACGAGTGTCCCCTAATGGCCCTACTCCTAATGTTCTTTACCAACATACTGCTGCATGATCCAATTTCTTTTTCTACTATTGCGAATTCTTGTAGTCGATTTCAACCACCCAACTAGGTGTGTTCACACATTCCGTTTCTAGGAACATAACTTCCATTAGATTTAAAATAAATCGAAATAGATTCACATCATACCTCATTGGTAGCTCTTCACTAAGGTACACTTGCAATTTTGTTCACTTCCTATCACAATAAGTCAAACTAACTATTTGATCAAAAAATCATGTATAAACATATCATATTAGGTTATCTCAAATACAACCACATAGATCAACATCATAAATCACATGTAACCATCATAAACCAAAGTCATATATCACATATAATCATTGTATACCATAATCATAAATCACATGCATCAGAAAACTGAAATCATATATTGCTAATTATCCTTTAATTGATACTTACTTCTACCTTTGTTCTTATTTTGTATGCACACATGATCAGTTCCCACACCTGAAAGACACCCGGTTCCTTCTCCTCAACCTATTTCACATACACATAGTGTGCATCACACACATATGACCACACACAACATACAACTCCATTCAATACATGCACCTACACCTAACATACAACACATACACCTATACCCACTGTGTCTGTGTGTGTGTGTATATATATATATATATATATATATATATATATATATATATATATATATATATATATATAATACATATGCTTACATCCCATGCATAACATAATACATACACCTATGCCTGGCATACATCGCAACACAATACATTTATACCTGATGTACAAAACCACACAATAGATGCACCTACACCTGATGTATAATATAACACAAATATGTATATAGAGTGTAACATAATGAATGCATATGTCTCAATCCCATGGCTACACAATGCACATACATAGTACCACATGCTTGCAACACAACATGTACGACATGCACTCAATCCCACATGTACACAATACCACATGTACCAAGCACTACCTACACAATGTGTGCACATCATCACATGTGCACGACACCACCTACACAACACCATATGTACATTGTACAATGTGTACACAATACCACACACATGACATGTACTCGACGCCACTTGTACACAACACCACATGCAAGACATGTACACAACACCACCTTCACACATCGCCACTTGAAAAACATGTACACAATACCACATGCACACAACACCACTTTTATAGTCATGCACAACACACCATATGTACAACATGCATGCAACACCACTTGCACATAGCACTAGATTTCCAACATGTACATAGCACCATCTATACCCAACAATAAATATGAAACATTCATACAACGTTATAGGTACTACACCATGTATATAACATTACATAATCAACATGTACACACAGTAAATATACACCACACCACATGCACACAAAATCATAGGTGAAATATGTAAAACATGTACGACATATGCACAAGAGTCATACCACACATCCAAAACCACATTGTCTCTTTACCAAGAAACCTTGCTTCCTGTGTCTTATCCACACTTGTCCCAGCATGCCCCAGACCACACTGATTTCACTTTGCTGATGTATCCTTCAGTATATTCTGTCCATAACAATATCATAGGCATAATACAAGCATACAATATAAATTCATATTGACATGATATTGACCTCATATTTTTGTCATGACTACTCTTCCCACTTGATTCTTCATAGACTAGGAACCTCTTCATGTCATTTTCCTCCATAAGCAATCATTCATCCACAAGGATTATTCCTGATGACCTTATCATATAGTGACATAGATACATGGGTACATACATTCATATACATAAACATTAGCATACCACAATCATGATCATTTCAAGCAACAATATGCATACGCACATATCGACATATAAACATTAGCATTAAAGCACCATGATCCATGTTAACCCTATCATACATGACATACATACATACATACATGTATTCATATATAAACATCAACATAATCATGATCATAACATACTTACCAAATATCAAAGTCAAGGTTAAGAGAACTTCCTTTAATCATGCATAACATTGAGAACAATCATTCCCAACATAGCCATGGAAACAGATACTCCTGATCCATTTAATTTACCTTTTCTGGTTAGCTTTCTCATGATTGTACTACCACTGTACATTTACCACAATGAACCTAACCATTCCAACCAACTATCAAAGTCTTACCTTCTGTTACACTTACTCATGCACCGAGATTCATCTATTTCTTAGATTTCCAGTTGAGTACCACACATCTCTCCTCGATATCCATTAACTTTCCTCTTTCACAAACAATTCCCAATACACTCAAAAAATAAAAGGAAAGACAAGAAATAACCAAGAAGGAAACCATGAAACCAATAATGACACTAGTACCCAAGTGGCATGACTATGCACCAGACATACGCAAAATCACAAATCAAGTGCAAAAATAGAAAAAGCCAAAATCACAAGACTAAAAATAGACACCATGACTCAATGCCCATGGTTTCCAATGAACTCAGCCAAAGCCTTCTTCAAAATTTCATGGAAACATTTCTTTCCATGCAACTCATTCCATTAAACTTCCATAAACACATAACTGTTAGTGCATAAATAAACATAAAAATACACCATTTACCTCATTTTTTTGTGCCAAGCGTGTTGCTTGCAACCGAACCCATCCACACAATCTCTCAAGGGACACCCATCCTTTGAAAAATCCACCTGTAACTAAAGACTAGCTAATATACCTATCAAGTACATGTTCATGAATATAACATGTATCCACATAATGTTAGACAAAATCAAGGTTAAGAAGACTTCTTATATGCAAAGAACTCATTTGTTTGGAATTAGGGTTTCCAGACATAGCCAAAGGAATTCTTACCCGATTCCTTTATCTTACCTTTACCCTGCTGCAACTAAGTCTTACTATATACTATCACATCACACAACTATTAGTTACATCAATTATTACCTCGTCACACTAACGCCAAGCATGTTTCCTGCATTTACTCACACATGTCAACCACATGTTCCAAATATCAAGACAATCATATCTATCAATTTGAAATCAACCTTCACAAATAATCGTGTCGTAATCCATCATCAACTCATAGATGTTAGACATAATGCTACATCTATCAACTACATTTGAGTACATATCAATTGTCTCAACAAATATGTGTTAGTAAAATCATTTTATAACAAAATCATTGGAACACATACTCATAATATGAAATTCATCAAACATTCAACCAACTTTCATACATACCATGTTAAATAAATAAACTAGGCACAAAACACTCAAACACCAAATAGACGACATAATCAAACAGTCAAGCACAAGGTAGATGGCATAAGAAATTTCATACCTTAATATGTCTTAGGGGATTCTATCTTGTTTCCACAATCAATCTTGGTTAGCATGATACGAATTCACAACATATCAACTCAAACATAAATCATGATGTCCATAACAATAGCTAACTAACATGTTCACGTCATAAGCTCATAAGCATTTGTCATTCATGCATAACAAAAACACATGTACAATTAATCTAGATTAGTACGACACGATATCACAAATATGTCGGCTCATACTTGAATATCACAACCATAACCATCTGCATAGGTCAAACTAGGTTAACACAATACAAATAACATCAATATCTTTAATGTAGTGAACATAACCATCACACATATGACCAATCCAAATTACAACATCGAGATCTCAATGAATTTATTCTAATTATAAAGTTAATAGCATATAACAAAAATAACCTATATATCATGCTCATCAAGAACATATAACCTAATCATCAAGTTATCTAACATAAAACAAAAATAGCAATGTATACATCGATAGGTTACTATCATTCATGACTATTTGACACATGTCCTTATGACTATAGTAATCAACTATCATCTATCATTAATGTAATAATAACATCAAAATACATGTATATAAACCTAATGCATATAACAATCCTTAACTTACATACCTGTGTGCCAAACATACAATACTTGTATGGTGATCTTCTCTTACCCCAAAGTCTAATGTTGCAACCTCATTATGATGATCTGCATCTCCTGTTCTATCTCATCCAACACATTAGCATCATAACAACCAATAGCACCATGATGACCTAAATTGCATACCATGACTTCACAAGGCATGTTTTACCTACCATTCATTCATGACTATAACCAAAACTATACATGCATAACATCTACATATATACATATAACACATCAGTACCAAACCATATACACATCATTCTCGCTAGATTTTAGTCATCAATGCATGACCATATCAAATTCAAAAACCATAACATCATGCATGAAAATAACCATTAATCCATTGTGAACATTGCCACATGCAACCATCAATATGCATAAGCAATGCCTAACCAACTACGCATACATGTAAACGCATGTAGTCGAGCGTAAGTGATCAATTCTTGTAATCAAACAACAAGACTGATACATGTAATCAAAATATTCAAGAATGTAACCTAGCATACAAGGATGTAAGTAAGTGACATAAAATCAATTAGTAAGAGACATATAACCATATGCAACTAGTCACATACTCATGACAATGCATTTCGTGAAATCAATATCAAATTCTCCATGATAATCATACTACAACCCTAAGCAATCATCAAGCAAATGTAAAAAGTATACAAGTGTAAGAGACACACATGCAACTGACATGCATGCATGACCAACACATAGCCCAACCAGTTTGAGGGGTGTACCATGCTTTTATAACACTCTGTAACACCCTGCCCCCACATCTACCTGAGAAACAGGCCAGTCGAGGTAAACATGCAATGAGAGGCCACTATGATATGATTTGACCTCCTAAGTAACCTTCATCCCTTAGGTGATTTAGGAACCCTAGGAGCTAATCCACCACTCCAGTTTCTCAACCCCTGAATTAACCTAGAATTTCAATGAATTATACCCAGATTCACTCCCATGACAAGGAATGAGTGTGATGGTAAACCTATAGTCGCTCCCATAGTGCTTGCAAGGGCAGTCTCTATTAGAGAGTTCTATGCTAGAGACTACTTGATTTAAGCCACATTTTCAGTGCTAGACTCCAAACCAATTCCTAGAACTTAATGAGATTATCTAAGGCATCAAATGACACCAAGAAAAAGGCTCTAACACCAAACTAGATCAAGGGATTGACCTAACCAAGCCTATCCATGACAGACATTTTGTCAAACAGTTAGTAAATATGAAACTTACAAGTGTAAATAACATATCTGAGCTTAGGGGTCTCATAGTTATCTGAGATGCACTATGATGCATTGTATCCTTACCAAATTAAATTTCATTTCATCTATTAGGTCTTAGATGCATTTGTCATTCAATAAAAAGTAAAAACATGCTAAAATCCATACATAACTGCTGCCATAAAATGTACATATAACCAACATATTAGGAACATAAGTACAATAAACATGACAATCATCCAATCCATAAATACATCATTACCTTTACACATGGAAATCAAGGGAAAAGATTTCTCATTAATGAATTCAATGAACCAATTGGAGATGGGACTACCACATTCCACCTCACTGTAGATTGGTTTAGCCAAATCTCTCTTCAATCATTCAACCTCGTGCCATATTCCAAGCATGAATGTGGGAACTCATAAAACACCTTAATTCGAAATCATTTAGGGTTTCTAGAGTCCATCCACCTCAACCCATCAAACAATAATTCCACCTCATGGTCGAACATCACAATACCATCATCATATCAATTTCTATCCAAACCTTCAAGTGCTCTAGAGCGTTTTTCCAACCAAGGCTCTAGGGCTAGTAACTCAACCCACAAATTTTACAGTGCTCCAAGGCATTTTTCCAACCAAGGTTGCATGATTAGTGACTCAACCAAAGTTGGTATAGGGCACTAGAGAATTTGTGCAACCAAGGCTCCAAGACTAGTAACTCAACTCAAGCTAAAGAAACATGAGAACCAACCAATAAGAAGCAATGTAAGTAAACCCAAAACCACCACGGCTATTGAAGAAATGGAAAGGCTAGGCAACCCACTATTTATCCAAGCAATCTTCCATGTCAATGACATATCAAAACCAAGAAACCACATGCACACTCCATGCAGAAATTATACATGAAACTATCTACCTGCATCAAAATCTGATGTAGCTGTTGATGTCGATGCCTTCTTGTGCTTTCCTTCTCCTCCTTTGACTTCTTTCTACAAAAATCCAAGTATGCCACACCCTTCAAGAGTGCTCGAAGAAAACTCCAAGTATCCAAGAGTATGAGAGAGAGATAGAATAATGAGAGAGAGCTCCAACAATGAACTGACCAAGCCTTGCTCACTGATGCTCAATTTTTTTTTTATTAATGAGGCCTCTAATTTCTTCAATTTCCATTATTTTCCTTCATTTTCCTCCTCACATGCAACCTGTGACCTTTCACCTTCCTTTGCTCCTAATTTCCATTATTTTCATAAATCAATGTGCCAAAATACCTTTTTTCCACTTTGATGCCTTAGCCATTGCCTTTTCCAATTACCTTAGTCATAAACAACCAAATGAACACTGCCTAGGATGTCCTTCCCACCATTCGACCTGGAATACGTGTCCCATCGTCCATGGTATTTATATATTTTTACATTGAATTTTCACTAGGACTATTATAGAATTGTTTAAATATCCAAATTACATGGTTTAAGCATCTTAGTTCATGTGTCCTCTGACCACGACCCCTCTGCAAGATAGCCTAAACCGCGAAGAAGAAAGACCCAGGGTTCTATTTGGACCTCATGTTGAGGAAAGAGACCTTCTACTTTCTCTTTCTATGTCACTTTGGTGATTCATTAACTTCTCTTACGTAAATGCATGCTTGAATCAAGAGATTCTCACAATCTAATTCTATTGTCTGTTATGGATGAATTAGGGTTGTAAATAACAAAACCATATAAATATATGTATTCTACTGACTCCAAGAGAGTAAAATTTCTAGGTTTGATTAAAGACCTTCTGGTCAATTTGGCTATTATCCCTGTGAAGAGTGTTGTAGTGGATATTGTAGTGGTTGATATCCATGCAAGCTTTGGTATTCTCTTGTCCATATCAAGGGGATTGAAAATTGGAGGATACATTAAACTAGATTAAACTTATTCTACCATTGTTTTTTTTGGTGGAGAAGAGCGTCAATTATATAGAGAAGTGAGATTTGTTAAGATAGTTACAAGGATTGCCTATTAGAATAATGACCCTGTGTATGATAAAGACAAATATTTCCCTCTTTTTTTGTTAGAGGAAGATGATGAAATCATGGATGACACATAGGTAGAATGTTTTTTCTTTCTAGACCAACAATCACTGGAGTGTGACAAAGTATGGAAGCTATAATTTGATGGTGCTTAATCCAGGGAACAAAATGAGGTAAGTGTTTTCTTGGTATCTCTAGAAGGAAACTCGATCCCTCTATCTTTCAAGATGGAGTTTGAAGCCACAAATAATGTTGTTGAATATGAAGCTTTGGTACCAGGACTACAAGTTGCCAAAAATATCAACATTAGGTTCTTGGAAGTGTTTGGGGATTCAAATTTTATGGTTAAACAAATTCGAAGTCAATGCTAAACTAAGGATCCAAGACTGAAGGCCTATTGAGATGAGGTATGGGATCTGATTGAGAATTTTTTCTTAGCTTTTAACGTCCATTTTTTGCCAAAACATGGAAATCGAAGGGTTGATTCCTTTGTTATAGGTTTCAATAACTTCAAGCCTCATCAAAACACCTTGCTTAGATACAAAATTGAAGTCAGATACAGGCCTTCAATACTAGACAATGTGAAGTATTGGCAATTTTTTGAAGATGAGGAACAAATCAAATGCTTCATGGAGGTCATTGGAGAGTTCTCAAGCTAGAAGATTGATCACGAGGAAGAGAAAGGGACAAATGAAGAACAATCCAAGTGGGAAGAAACCATTGCAGGGCACAAGATTTTCCAATTGGAAGGTAACACTATCCCTAGAGGTTTGGTTCCCTTGGAAATATTCTTCAACTCAAATGATATGGTATCAAGCCAACCAAGCAATAATTTGAAGAATGGTTGGAAGACTACAATATTTGTTTAGATCAAGTTCCTAAAAACATTATGTTGGCAAAATGAGTTCCTACGGAATACAAACAAAGGTACCTAGACCTTTTTAAGCAGTACATGGATGTTTTTTCTTGGTATTATGATGATTTAAAAACATTTGATATTAATATCATCTAACATAAAATTCCTTCGAAAGGGGCGAAATCATACAAACATAATCTTAGGTAGATAAACCCTCTGTTACTTCCATCAATTGTGAAATAGGTGAGGAAGTTGCTCTAGGATAAAATTATCGTACCTCTAAGGCATTCAAATTGGGTGGAAAATCTAGTTCCTGTCACGAAGAAGAACAGGGAAATAAGGTTGTGTATTGACTTTAGAAATCTGAACAAGCCGCACTAAAGGATAATTATCCTCTACCTAAAATAGACTACATCCTACAAAAGGTGGCGGGCTCTGCTCGTATGTTTATGATAGATGGTTTTTCTAGATACAATCATGTAGTTGTGCATCCCAACGATAAAAAAAAAAACTTCTTTCACCATGCATTTGGGAACGTTTATGTATGCCACAATTCCCTTCGGCCTCATTAGTGTAGGAGCCAATTTTTAGAGAGAAAGGGATATAGCTTTTGTGGAAGAACAAGATACATTTATCATAATTTACCTAGATGACATGACTACTTTTTCAAAAATAGATGAGAGCATATTGAAAATATTTGACTCACTTTTGAGAAATGCATAAAATATGACCTGTCATTAGATCTTAAGAAGTCTTAGTTGATCGACACTTGATTGATTGCATCCTCAGTTGTGTTCTGAAAGGTGTCATCGACTCTGATCTCCTGGAAGCCATTATACCTGTTGTTATCACTGACAAAATTTCAATGCCAAATGTCTTACATTTTTTTGATGGTAAAACACCTAAATCCTTTTCAGCAGTTTCGCAGCTCATAGATCCCTTTAGCAGTTTTGCAGCGCAACATCTTTTAGGTGATTTCGTAGCGCATAATTCATATTTTGTACTGGCTGCGCTACGAAATTGGGGATTTTCTCGAATCCATAGCAGACCTTACCCAGCGGTCATGTTTATCAAAATCCATTTGGTTTGCATCAACAGTTGTCAGCTTATAAGGTTTTTAGTACCCCAACAGATGGTGTTTCATTGGATTTATCTGGAGCACTCTTTCCTTGGAAAAAAGCCTCCTGGGGTAATCAGTGGAAGTCTGTCTGCCTTTAATATATGTTGCACTTCAAGATACTGAAAAATATCTATTTCATAAAGGTTGTCTATTAAAGGTTTCCTGCAAAGATGCATGTGAAGAAAGCCTGCTCAGTGATATCAACTCTAAAAATGTCCTTGACAGGCTCCAAGGTGCATTATTGTATCGTTTGACAAGAGCTCGGCCTCAAACCTTGGGAGTTCAATTGTTTTATTTTCAAGACTAGGCAAATTTGAGGTCGGCATATTCTGTTACACTGGTTCATGTTGGAAACAGGCTTTTTCATTCAAGGATCATGTCATGCTTGCAGGAGCACCTGCTAGTCATATTGACTTTGGAACGCAGATCGAAATCATTAGCTGTGCTAATGCAAGTTCTGCATAACCTCGTTTTTATTTCTTACTTTGCATCCAATACTTATCCGATTACCTAAAAGAAAATAAACGGTTTCCTAGTGATCAAACTCCCATACAAGAGGGTGGAAAGTCAAGTTTCTGCAGTGATGATTGAACGACAACAACATGCACACATGGCATGCATCAGAGCAGGGTAATGAACAAATGGCACTTTAAATTGAGGATGCTCGACGGTGATATCGACGGATCCAGCTCTCAACAGGTATACCTTATTGAATGATAAACCAACCCATACTTATCCTATACTAAAAGCATTGCAAGGTTGGAGCAACTAGGAAAGCTGTGGCAGTAGCAAAAGACTAAAGATGCTTGACGGAGAATACAAAGATCCTTGAAGAATTGATCCAATTAAGGCATAAGATGGCACGCTTGCTGGGATATCCTAATTATGCAGAATATGCACTAGAGAATCAGATGGCTAAAACACCTTTTAAGGTTATGGAGTTTCTAGTGGATATATCAGAGAATATATCAAATTCAGCTGCTAAGGAACTGCAAAGACTTAAGGATTTGAAGAGAGAGGAGGAAGGAGAAGCTGTATTGGGAATGGAGGATTTACAATACTATATGCACAAAGCAGAAGAACTAGAGTTTGAAATAGATTATGCGACTGTGAAACAATATTTTCTAGTGGATTCTGTTACATCAGGGATTCTGAAAATTTATGAACAGTTTTTTTTTGCCTAAAATTTGAGACAGTACAAGCAATCGAAGTTTGGCATCCTGATGTGTCACTATACTCAGTTTTTGATTCATCTTGTAATCAGCTTCTGGGTTTCTTCTACCTTGATGTGTATATTAGAGATGGAAAGTTTTCCCATGCATCTGTTATCCTTCTTCAGGATGGCTGCTTGATGCAAAATGGCACTCGCCAGTTTCCAGTAGCTACATTGATTGCAAACTTCACAAAGCCTACGGCAGATAATCCTGCAGTTCTGCGATTTGCAGAAGTGGTTACATATTTTCAACATTTTGTCCATGTGGTACATCATATTTGCAACCATGTATCATTAGCAAAATTTTCGGGGATTAGAGCGGAAACTGATTTTGTTGAACTTTCTAGCCAGCTGCTAGAGAATTTGTGTCATGAAAGTGTAATCCTAAAAATGATGAGCGGATTCTATAAGGATATCCATAAACCAGTTCCAGATGAAGAGAGAGGCAGGTAGTTCAATATGAGAACGAATGCGCTGTTATCTCTCAGGGTCTTATAGAAGCAGCTGCACATGCATTGGTGTATGCCAGCTGCCGAGGTTTTGTGGAGATTGTTTCTATTTTAATCAAGAATGGAGTGGATGTAAATTCATGGGATACAAACTCTGGTGAAGAGTTGCGTGTTGGGGCATGTCTAGCAGAGCCATATAATGAAGCATGGTGTGCTGATGAATATTATGAAGCAAAGGAAGAAATCCTAAAAATGTTGCTTGAATACATATGCCCAGATAGTGAACATCGAGGGAGAACTCTTATTTGTCATACAGTTCTTTGCCGCAACTCAGGGGCAGTTGGTGCACTTTTAGATGCTGGTGCGAATGCTGGGGTTTCTATCAAAACAAAGAACGGATATGAATTCCGCCCTCTTCACATGGCTGCCAGGATGGGTTGTCATATAATTTTAAAACAGTTCATAGAACATAAATGCAATCTGAATGCAAGAACATAAACTGGTGAAACTGCACTGATGCTATGTGCAAGGGCTAATCATCATGAATGTTTCATGGCTTGGTGATGTCCGAGGTTATGAGTCTACAAGACCAGAATCTAATTCAGGGCGCAACGATATATCAAGAGGTTCAGTTCCTGGCAGAACAGGTTCATTAACATGAAGGGGACTGATAAAGTTCCAGGGCTATTTCAATAACACATCTGAGTACCTTCGAGTTGGGAGCCATTTTGAAATTACACAGCAGTTTCGTAGCGCGCTACGAAACTGCTGTAGCTGCATGTTTCAGTTGAGCCAATCAATTATGATTGACAAATCAGCAAATCTTTCTGAAAGGTGTTGTCTTCACACATGAAAAAATGGCCAGCACATCGAAGACGTGGCAGCCTGTTCAATTTTGAGTAATCAAAGATAAAAGGCATACTGCTTTGGATTCGAATATCGTGAAGCACATCAAAGACCGACAAACAGGGGCCTATGTTTCAGGGTAACGGAAAGGATGTGTTATTAAAGACAAACATGGGGCATTAATTGCTCATCTCATGCCATCTCAGCCAAACGAAAAGGAAACCATGTGTCAAAGCTGCAAGGAGGAATCTTCTACGAGGAGGATAGAATTAGAGTTATAGTTAAATTAGGACTCTTTAAAATCCAGTTTAGCACTTATTGTATTTAATGAGTCAGTTGAATAGCAGATAGGGGTCATTAGTGACAGTGATCGAGCTCCCCTCATGCTGGAGGAGGAAGCTCTAAGTAGTTAGGAGTATGTATCTATATATAGCTGAAAGATCTATGTAATTGGGGTTGGATGTTTTTGGAGAAGACTGTTTTGGTTTATGTATAGCAGATTTCAGTAATGCAAATGACTGTTGTTTCTTCTCAGGATTCACAATAGATCTTATTGTTCAAATATATGATGGTTTATTCTCTTTAATGTTCTTTTACAGTTTGGTTAATGCATAATCACTCAGAACTCATGAATCATGCTCTGACTTCCTGTATGCCTAGGCAAACTGTGTTTCATGTAAGTTATGTTTGAACATTAGATGTAAAGTGCCCTGATTTCTATGAAAGGATAGTGTTATTGTTTGCTGAGATATTAGTGACTCCATAAGCCCAACGGGAAGCAATTCTGTCCAGCCAATACATTTTTCATGTGTCTTGTAAGAGTTAGCCATCTTGTTCAATATCAATAACCTATGAGAGAGCCCTCTCAGACTAAGGAGGCTAAGCCTTAGTTAAAAGCCTGGTTTGAAACAGTTACACAGAGTCTTGCTGATTAGCAGCCTTCAGTGCTTGATTTTGTGATAACATTTTGGTGCGTCTGCCAGGAGTCTGAAGATTACTCATTCCCGTAGTTATAAAATTGAATTTCTGAAGGTAGCAGGAGCTCAGAAGGTTTTTGAGGCTGCAAATCTACCTTGGCGACTCCATTGTTGAAGAATTCAAAATTCATACATTCATGGTGATTCCACTAGAGTTATGAAGGACCCAGATGCTACCATTCTTATCTCAAGGTATGCATGCATAGATTTTTCAGGAATTCATGGTTTCCCAAATCATTTTCCCAAGGATGCATATTTTCTAAGGAATGGTCCAAGATTCAATGGAGAAGATCTGAGTTTAACTTTGAAGCATATATCAGATTTTTGTGATTTTACACAGCTTCTTAGAGTTAAGCATGAGGATGTTTGCATTATGTTGTTCTATGATTCACTTCAAGGGAAATGCAAATAGTGGATTGAAAGCTTTCCTATCAAATCCATTAAGTCATTTCAAGACTTTTGGCTTATGTTTTTGGAGGAATGGATAGATAGGTCAGAGGTGGTGGCAAACTCTCCTTCAGTTCAAGGTTTCAAACAATGGAATAATGATCATAGTAATGGAGAAACAAATGAAAATTTTCCTTTGTCCTTGTCCTCATATCTAAAATCCTTTGACTGCAAGGCAGAGGATAAGATGAAATTTTTGGATGAAGTTGCTGAGGACATTGAGAAAGAAATTGAAGGTTTAGAAGGTCAAATACAGGCATATAATCTTCATAATCATGATCATTATTTTCAGAAGTTTTCTATGGCAGAAAGTAAGGAGAGAATGCTGGTTCCTTTCTCTTTCACGATTGAGGAACTGAACACTGTTGTTGAAGATCAGTTTGCACAGCCGGAAATTTACAAGAAAAATCAAGCTGATTATGTATTCTGGGATCCTATAGCTGATTACATGGAAGAGTTTTACTCTCCAGTGTTTCAGTTTTCCTATAAAGATCAGAGACAATTTCAGTGGCAGCGGTCATCACACTATCATATTGGTTCTGAACTCCGATGCAGTCAAAGAAATCAAACATCAGATAAGATAAATGATTGGCTACATTGGAAATTTCATATTGATTGAGCTGAAAGAAGTTTGAAATTGATAGGGTAGGTAGGTAGGAAATTGCAAATAAGATCAAGGTTGACTGAGCATTTTTTTCAGTAGATGTAGTTTTCTTTCTCCTACAGTGATCATCCAGCTAAAGCCCGAGGTGAAGTCCCAAGGAACTTAAAGAAGATGTTTGTCAAATAAATTTTATAAGGCACTGGAACTGCAGGTTCTTAGTGTACCACAAGGGCGCACTATCCCAAGTGGAGCCACTGTTATCACTGACAAAATTTCAATGCCAAATGTCTTACATTTTTTTGATGGTAAAACACCTAAATCCTTTTCAGCAGTTTCGCAGCTCATAGATCCCTTTAGCAGTTTTGCAGCGCAACATCTTTTAGGTGATTTCATAGCGCATAATTCATATTTTGTACTGGTTGCGCTACGAAATTGGGGATTTTCTCGAATCCATAGCAAACCTTACCCAGCGGTCATGTTTATCAAAATCCATTTGGTTTGCATCAACAGTTGTCAGCTTATAAGGTTTTTAGTACCCCAACAGATGGTGTTTCATTGGATTTATCTGGAGCACTCTTTCCTTGGAAAAAAGCCTCCTGGGGTAATCAGTGGAAGTCTGTCTGCCTTTAATATATGCTGCACTTCAAGATACTGAAAAAGATCTATTTCATAAAGGTTGTCTATTAAAGGTTTCCTGCAAAGATGCATGTGAAGAAAGCCTGCTCAGTGATATCAACTCTAAAAATGTCCTTGACAGGCTCCAAGGTGCATTATTGTATCGTTTGACAAGAGCTCGGCGTCAAACCTTGGGAGTTCAATTGTTTTATTTTCAAGACTAGGCAAATTTGAGGTCGGCATATTCTGTTACACTGGTTCATGTTGGAAACAGGCTTTTTCATTCAAGGATCATGTCATGCTTGCAGGAGCACCTGCTAGTCATATTGACTTTGGAACGCAGATCGAAATCATTAGCTGTGCTAATGCAAGTTCTGCATAACCTCATTTTTATTTCTTACTTTGCATCCAGTACTTATCCGATTACCTAAAAGAAAATAAAGGATTTCCTAGTGATCAAACTCCCATACAAGAGGGTGGAAAGTCAAGTTTCTGCAGTGATGATTGAACGACAGCAACGTGCACACATGGCATGCATCAGAGCAGGGTAATGAACACATGGCACTTTAAATTGAGGATGCCCGATGGTGATATCGACGGATCCAGCTCTCAACAGGTATATCTTATTGAATGATAAACCAACCCATACTTATCCTATACTAAAAGCATTGCAAGGTTGGAGCAACTAGGAAAGTTGTGGCAGTAGCAAAAGACTAAAGATGCTTGACGGAGAATACATAGATCCTTGAAGAATTGATCCAATTAAGGCATAAGATGGCACGCTTGCTGGGATATTCTAATTATGCAGAATATGCACTAGAGAATCAGATGGCTAAAACACCTTTTAAGGTTATGGAGTTTCTAGTGGATATATCAGAGAATATATCAAATTCAGCTGCTAAGGAACTGCAAAGACTTAAGGATTTGAAGAGAGAGGAGGAAGGAGAAGCTGTATTGGGAATGGAGGATTTACAATACTATATGCACAAAGCAGAAGAACTAGAGTTTGAAATAGATTATGCGACTGTGAAACAATATTTTCCAGTGGATTCTGTTACATCAGGGATTCTGAAAATTTATGAACAGTTTTTTTTTTGCCTAAAATTTGAGACAGTACAAGCAATCGAAGTTTGGCATCCTGATGTGTCACTATACTCAGTTTTTGATTCGTCTTGTAATCAGCTTTTGGGTTTCTTCTACCTTGATGTGTATATTAGAGATGGAAAGTTTTCCCATGCATGTGTTATCCTTCTTCAGGATGGCTGCTTGATGCAAAATGGCACTCGCCAGTTACCAGTAGCTACGTTGATTGCAAACTTCACAAAGCCTACGGCAGATAATCCTGCAGTTCTGCGATTTGCAGAAGTGGTTACATATTTTCAACATTTTGTCCATGTGGTACATCATATTTGCAACCATGTATCATTAGCAAAATTTTCGGGGATTAGAGCGGAAACTGATTTTGTTGAACTTTCTAGCCAGCTGCTAGAGAATTTGTGTCATGAAAGTGCAATCCTAAAAATGATGAGCGGATTCTATAAGGATATCCATAAACCAGTTCCAGATGAAGAGAGAGGCAGGTAGTTCAATATGAGAATGAATGCGCTGTTATCTCTCAGGGTCTTATAGAAGCAGCTGCACATGCATTGGTGTATGCCAGCTGCCGAGGTTTTGTGGAGATTGTTTCTATTTTAATCAAGAATGGAGTGGATGTAAATTCATGGGATACAAACTCTGGTGAAGAGTTGCGTGTTGGGGCATGTCTAGCAGAGCCATATAATGAAGCATGGTGTGTTGATGAATATTATGAAGCAAAGGAAGAAATCCTAAAAATGTTGCTTGAATACATATGCCCAGATAGTGAACATCGAGGGAGAACTCTTATTTGTCATACAGTTCTTTGCCGCAACTCAGGGGCAGTTGGTGCACTTTTAGATGCTGGTGCGAATGCTGGGGTTTCTATCAAAACAAAGAACGGATATGAATTCCGCCCTCTTCACATGGCTGCCAGGATGGGTTGTCATATAATTTTAAAACAGTTCATAGAACATAAATGCAATATGAATGCAAGAACAGAAACTGGTGAAACTGCACTGATGCTATGTGCAAGGGCTAATCATCAAGAATGTTTCATGGCATGGTGATGTCCGAGGTTATGAGTCTGCAAGACCAGAATCTAATTCAGGGCGCAACGATATATCAAGAGGTTCAGGTCCTGGCAGAACAGGTTCATTAACATGAAGGGGACTGATAAAGTTCCAGGGCTATTTCAATAACACATCTGAGTACCTTCGAGTTGGGAGCCATTTTGAAATTACACAGCAGTTTCGTAGCGAGCTACGAAACTGCTGTAGCTGCATGTTTCAGTTGAGCCAATCAATTATGATTGACAAATCAGCAAATCTTTCTGAAAGGTGTTGTCTTCACACATGAAAAAATGGCCAGCACATCGAAGACGTGGCAGCCTGTTCAATTTTGAGTAATCAAAGATAAAAGGCATACTGCTTTGGATTCGAATATCGTGAAGCACATCAAAGACCGACAAACAAGGGCCTATGTTTCAGGGTAACGGAAAGGATGTGTTATTAAAGACAAACATGGGGCATTAATTGCTCATCTCATGTCATCTCAGCCAAACGAAAAGGAAACCATGTGTCAAAGCTGCAAGGAGGAATCTTCTACGAGGAGGATAGAATTAGAGTTATAGTTAAATTAGGACTCTTTAAAATCCAGTTTAGCACTTACTGTATTTAATGAGTCAGTTGAATAGCAGATAGGGGTCATTAGTGACAGTGATCGAGCTCCCCTCATGCTGGAGGAGGAAGCTCTAAGTAGTTAGGAGTATGTATCTATATATAGCTGAAAGATCTATGTAATTGGGGTTGGATGTTTTTGGAGAAGACTGTTTTGGTTTATGTATAGCAGATTTCAGTAATGCAAATGACTGTTGTTTCTTCTCAGGATTCACAATAGATCTTATTGTTCAAATATATGATGGTTTATTCTCTTTAATGTTCTTTTACAGTTTGGTTAATGCATAATCTCTCAGAACTCATGAATCATGCTCTGACTTCCTGTATGCCTAGGCAAACTGTGTTTCATGTAAGTTATGTTTGAACATTAGATGTAAAGTGCCCTGATTTCTATGAAAGGATAGTGTTATTGTTTGCTGAGATATTAGTGACTCCATAAGCCCAATGGGAAGCAATTCTGTCCAGCCAATACATTTTTCATGTGTCTTGTAAGAGTTAGCCATCTTGTTCAATATCAATAACCTATGAGAGAGCCCTCTTAGACTAAGGAGGCTAAGCCTTAGTTAAAAGCCTGGTTTGAAACAGTTACACAGAGTCTTGCTGATTAGCAGCCTTCAGTGCTTGATTTTGTGATAACACCTGTGATGTTGAGAGGTAGAAAAACAGATGTTATACCTGGAAACACAGAAACACTCATGACAAGCAATCTATCAGTAAAAAACCAAAACAAACTGGAGGACTGACATGAAACATACTTATGTGATTATCCGTGAAGATTGTGCAATTTTCACCGAGAGGCTGGGAAACTGACTACAAAAACTATGCAATGCATATTCCAGGCTATTAAGAGGCTGACTAATTACTGGAACTGTGCAATGCATAGTCTAGCCTAGCCTGTTAATGACTGAAACTATGCAATGCGCAATTTCAGTTAGCAGTGACATACAAACCAGCAAACTGCATTGCGCAGTTTCTGGGGCCAAAAAAGCACTGCTTCCCATAATTTCTCAATGCAAGCATAGAGGTTAGTTCTAGGCTAGACTTGCACAATTTCTGAAGGGAATGCAAAACCTTCACTTCCACAAATGCACAATGCTAGCCAGGCAATGCAAGGTATGGGCTAAAGTAGCCTAGACCTGTCGATGGGCGACTGAAAACATGAGACGGTTGAATGCATGTTGCTACTAAGTGTAAACAAGAGTGATGATGATGTATGAAAACAACAAGTGCAGATTTTAGAAAACAGGAAAACATGCGTGCATGCGAAGCAAGTCACCACAATGGCAACTGTTGGTGTAAAAACAATGTCATGCATGCGACAAAAGTGAGATGCGAATGAAAGTTGAAACGATGATTCTAAAAGCTAGCATACATCAAAATGATAGCAAGAACTCATTGAAATCAAGAAGACAACACACACACAAGACAAAACATAAAAGGTGACAGAAATAGAGAAAAAGACATGCAAAGCAGGCTTACCCTGAAACAATTGAGGTGAATGTGTTGACAACTCCTAGATGTGATGTGAGATGCTAGAGATGGAAGGTCGATGTGAGGAATGAGCTCTGCAGTGTCTGGTTCATAAGTTTTGATAAAATCAGGGTTATGACATGCATGCCAAAAATCTAGGAAAAGCGACACTTGGTGGAAGGTTTCTAAAATGAGTATTGCATGTAACTTCTCGCTGCTAAAAATAGATCCCTAAATCTAGTGATGACATTACATGTTGCCTTGGGAAAAGAATTATATGCATGCAAATTAGTTTTTATTGGTCCTAGAGGGAACCAATCAACCTGAAGGTGCATGCATTGATTTGCAAGCCTCAGATGAAAATTTGTGCAGTTCTTGAGCTGAGCTGGGTCAGTTGTCCTAGAGGGATTGCACAATTTCTGGGGTTAGCAAGTGACTTCCTCGCAAAATTGCATAACTCTATGTCGAGCAACAACCCTTATTGAGATTTCTTAGTTTTCTGGAGGAAGACTATTTGACTGCTCTGCACAATTCTAGAGCCCAGTAGGCCTCCAGGATGATTTTTGTAGTTTCTGGATGGAAGGATGGTTCCCCTCCAGAATTGCACAATTTTTTGAGGGAATCATGATAGACTGATTTGTGCAATTCTTGAGCTCAACAGGCTAGCTAGCTGAATTACACAATTTCTGGAGGGAAGGCTAGTTCCCCTCGAGGACTGCACAATTTTTGGGGGATTTTCTTAGCCAGTACATGGTCAAAATCTAGAAAGACGGTCTGTGAGGGGATTGAAGAAAACTGACATGCATAGGCTGACGAGACACTGAGAAACA
The DNA here is from genome assembly GCA_031772625.1 of Pinus tabuliformis. Classification (NCBI taxonomy): domain Eukaryota; kingdom Viridiplantae; phylum Streptophyta; class Pinopsida; order Pinales; family Pinaceae; genus Pinus; species Pinus tabuliformis. Next base: position 1,244,043,344 of record CM062817.1, on the reverse strand, counting down.
ACCGAAGGCTATATGCTTGACGGTGCAAGACATGCTATTGATGATGGTTGGTAGGGACGATCCAAAATGAAGCTAAGGAAAAATTTTGGAGGTTGTTTATAAACACTACAACACTTGGCAACACAATGGTATAATTCCAACTCTCTAAATGGATCTTGTTCATGAAAATCAATTCTAACACCTCTGGAAGTATTATTCAATTCTCTGTTTATCTTGGTTTCCACACTTGATTGTAATATGTAGCATCTGCTAAGCCCTTGGTCAGTCGACACACATTCGAAGCTAAGTCAACACACTTGTTTCGATTGGGGATGAGGGGTATATTGGTGCACAAGTCCTATGATTGTCAGAGTTTTAGTTTCATCTCTGGTGTCAGTCCACTTCCATTAGGCCTTGACATTACCCTGGCAAAGTCACGCAGGAACACAAGCATTCCTCTGCTACCAACAAGCCTGGTCAGTACCCTGGTGGAGTTGCTTGCATCACCTCTATGTTCAAGAAGGCTTTTTCTTCTTTCACCTTATTCATTTTTCATTTTTCGAAAATTTTCACACTTTCATTTTTCATTTTTCATTTTCATAGCTATGCATAGCACTTATTCATTTCAGAGGCATAAGAGGGATCCCAACTTATTGATAGTAGAAGAGGTTGTGGCTTCAGGGAAGTAGTTTATATATACCTCTGACGTGCTTTTCAATTTCCCCTGCCCCACCCCCCCTACCTTACTCTACTTGACTAAGGTGACAACGGTTAACCCAGAAAACACCAACTATAGCAAGTGAAACTAGCTAGCGCACAAGCATTGTGTTTTTACTAAGGTTCACTTCGAACAGTAAGTATTTTCCATTAGCATATCATCGATTGAAGATAACAAGTTCTTCATACAGAGGTAGGATGAAAGATAACCAAGTATCCTTTCTTGATTCAAGAGTCACACATGATCCATGCAAAACTAACCTACTAGTGCAAAAAAGCAAACAAACTAAGAACAAAGTAAACAAGATAAGTAAATGCGTAAGAAAAGCAAGTAAGAAAACAAGCACAAACAACAAACAAACATGCAAAGTGAGTAAGGAAACATGCAAGCAAGAAAAAAAACCAAAATACAACACTACTCCTACTCCTAAGCTAACGGTGCATGGGCCTGCTCATGTGAAGTGATACTTCCAATGCAGCCATCGGTGCATTGTTCAACCCATGTTGGTGAAGGCATGGTTCGCGAACAAGACAGTTGTGTGAACTAGCAAACAATAAAGATATAACATTGAAGACAAACACACTCCAAGTTTAAAAGCGTCCACAAAACATAAGTGAGTGAAAATGCATGACATGCACTCTTTGGACTTTCCATGGTGCTATGCTACAATGTGTGTGGATGTCAAGTGTATTCATTCTCTTGATTGTGACATGAAAGAAAATGTGGAAAAGGTAGACCACTTATGTTGCACAAGTGTGCTTGTTGTGTAAGATTCCTCCAATGCATGATCGATGGGATTGTGTAGTTCGAGTTGAGGAAGCATAATCTGTGTGTGAGATTGATCTTCAATGCATACAAATGAGTCATGAGGAGCTTTGGGTGTTTCAAAAATTTCCTGATCGGAAGTGAAACCAACCTTAGGACAGTGAGGGCCTGACATAACCGTCAACTCAGACTAAAGTGCCTCGAAAGTCTGGGGGATTTAAACTTCATAAACGGATAGATCATCATGGACCAGTGTCTTAGATAGGTTAACAACAGTTGAACCAATATTGTGTTCAGATGAAGAAGTAGAGAGGTCACGACAATCAAGATCAGAAAAATTAGGATGTCTGTCGATATCCTCATGGTTTGACGAATCACGCAGAGGGGTAGATGAGAAGCAAGAATGTTCAACCTCTACGTTTCTAGAAAACAAAGATGAAAAATCAATTGGATTTTCAATGAATGATTGTTCCTCTCCATTGGCGGATGATGGGCTGACATATAGTGTGTCCTGTGAATGATCAATAATAGGTGCATCCATGGATGGAGATACAAATGGAAAATCAGGGATGGCAGGATCATTAATCATGTCAAGAAAAAAAGGAGGAGGTACGGATAGACAGGGATGGCCTTATACTACTGATGGGTGTTGAAGCTCCAAGTCACACTCTTAATGAATGACAACACATGTTGGTTGTGCAACCCCAACTTTGCTAATGGCTTGATCCTCATTCACAAGAAGTGTAGAGTTTGGAATGGAAGAACACAAGACAATGTCATCTAAAGGATCATCCGGTTACGAAGACAGAGGTCGAGGTACAAAATGCATGTGATAAACCAATGGATTCACAACAAGGCTTGCGCGAAAATCTGAAGTAGCAATGTTAAGAGGATGTGACGATTGAACAGATATGTGTGTATGCTCTCCTACATCACTTTGCAATGGTGGAGCGATTTGAAGAGGGGACGATGGACGGTCACTTGTGACAACAACCGTTTCTGTCTGTGATTGCATATCTTGATCACCGAAGTATGTTGATCAGGGCTTGATCTTGAACCTCTTCTTAGGATTGACTGATTGGTTAAGAAAGTATTCGAATCTGTCCCAAAGATATGGAAATTTCATCTAGATTTCCGGAGCTTCAAACTCCAAATCACAAAAGCACTGCCAAAAATCCATAGGTCATTCATGCAAGGCCTTCCATTTTTGTAACAGTTTTTGGTCAAGAGATTCTAGGTCAAAATGATGGAAAGTAGATTCAATGGGATCACATAATTGGTCAAGTGAGTGCACGTTGTTAAGAGGTAGACTGCAGCACCACCATTGGGGGGATTTGCAAAGTGTGTATGATAGCAGTAGGCTGACCTCTTCTGCATAGGAATCATTTACATTCTCAGGGAATACATAGAATTATTCTAAGTACTCAAGCCAGGCTACTGTGCCTTCACCATCATATATGAATTCAGACAATAGATTAAAAAACACCCTCGTGATGTTGAGAGGTTCGTCATGCGAAAGACATCATGGAGGGATGAGTGCTATATAATATATGATAGATGTGTAAAGGTTCAAAACTACATGAGAGGACACAGCTTTTCATCTGGCCCTCCTTCTAGCACCAAAAATTTTGGCAGTTTTGGACCCACCAACATGTCAAGGGATCTCCCTGATAAGAAGTCACAACTAGACCTTAGACCATTTGGTGTAGGAATCTTACCAGTGGGTCGTACGGTATCAACTTGACCGTGGTTGCACACAAAGGAAACTAAGATGTTCCTGTTGGTAGCAAGGGTGTGACATATGCAAAAGGTCAAGGAAGGTGCATGAATGGTTCTAACACATAGAGGGTGAGGTGATTGCACCCCTTTGGAAACCTATGAAAGCACGGAGTTAAGAAGGGAACGCACAAGAAAAGATGCATCACAAACTGGAAGGAAAGTAAGCTAGCAATCCAAAGTGATGGTTAAACCAACAACACGTTTTAGTAAGATTCATACATACATATACAGAAAGAGTCTATACACACATGTGTAAGAAAACATATAAATATATCATTTAGAGTAAACAAGATAGCTGAAGTACAATATGGCATATGCATGAAACATGTTGGCATTGTTATATTAAGAAGTGAAAGTTCCAGTCATACAATACAAGCATGACCAACCACTAGTTCTGATAGTGGAACTTTATAGTCATTGTTTCCTGCTCCTCCAAAGAGATATACTAGCTCTACATAGTGGAGAAGCCAAGGCTCATTACAATACTCTCTAAGATTTCTCTAAGATACTCCTAATGAAAGCTTAGCTGACAAAAATCCTATATAATGAGTTATGAGGTACTATATATAACAAAGGGTGGGCTGACCCTTGACATCCCCCTTTTTTATTGTTCACCTACCCTCATGACTCTTCAACAATCTATGACTATTAAATTCAACTATTGACAATTGAACTTCAACTTGACATGATGTTACATATAATTTGTACATGCACCCATGTGAGACAAAATAGGCTTGATCAAGCCATGCAAGACATCACTAACACTCCAACAATTGTGCTAAGACAAACTCTTCGACATCCTTGCGACGATCGACAATGTTGAACTTATGCTAAGCTTAGTTTTTTGTGATGGTGTCTATGCGCTCAATGGTGACATCCTGCTCAAAGTCAAATATTTCCTCCATTGCAACCGGGTACACTGATATGGCTCCTTTGTCAAACTCGTCTGATAACATGTGCATCATCCTCTTGAGTGAAGCTGGACTAGAAACATATTGATGCATAGTGTTTGTGCTGATCTCCAAGTGTATGTTGGTGACCCTGTGCATCAACTTGCTGAAATACATGTTCAGCTCTAATCGGACTTGCTTCTTGTCTTCACCTCAATGAGTGTGCCAATGGGTGGGATCACATGCATGGGCACAATGACATCCATGCTCCTAAATACCCTTGCATGAGATCAACAACACTTCTCACCCTGTCTACTCTATGTTAGCTGTTTAATGGGTCCATAACCTATATGGGCACAGTTTCATCAGTTTGTGCATGTTGCACCTCTTGTTGTGCCTGTTCCCACCACAACTCCTTCTATTGTCTGTGCACCTCATGTTCTTCCTTGAGTTGTCACTTAAGAACATGTAACTCCTTCTCTATTTCTCTTTCTGCCTTCACGCAATCCTCTTACCACGACATCACCTCATAGCCTCAATCTCTAAAGCTAATTTCATCATAAGTTGATTTACTTGAGCTTGCAACTTTGTTCCACCTTGGTGCTATCAACAACCTTCCCCTTGCATTTGTCACATGTAGGTGTGTTACCTTCTTCTGTTGTTGATGTTTCTTCTCATTGTGACATCGCTGCCATTTCGTCTTGATATCCTTGTCGATGAGCAACTTGATGTCTTCATAGATAGGCAAGTTCATGGAAACTTGATCGACTACATCCCCAGTTGTGTTCTAAATGGTGTCATCGAATTTTCTCTCCCGGAAGCCATTGCACCTATGCCACTCAGATTCAGACGAACACCTACGATACCTCGAGACATAGAAACACTCATGAAGAGAAATCTATCATTTGAAAACCAAAACACATTGGAGGACTAACATGCAACATACATGTGTGACTGTCTATGAAGATTGCCTAATTTTCACCCAGAGGCTAGGAGACTGACTACCAAAATTGCGCAAGGCACGGTCTAGGTTTTCGAGAGGCTGCTTGACTGCCAATACTATGCAATGGGTAGTCTAGCCTAGCCTACTGAGGAATGAAAGTAAACAATGTGCAATTTCAGTCAGCAGTGACATGCGAACGAGCAAACTGCATTGCGCAGTTTCTTGGGCCACCAAGGCACTACCTCCCATAATTTCGCAATGCAAGGTTGGACATCAGTTATGGGCTAGACTTGCACAATTTCTAGAGGGAAGGCAGAGCCCTCACTTCGAGAAATGTGCAATGCTAGCCGGGCAAGGCAAGGTCTATGGTAAGGTAGCCTAGACCTGCTGACAGGTGAATGAAAACATGAGAATTCTGAATGCATGGTGATACTGAGTGTAAACAAGAGTGAATGATCATGCATGCAAATAGAAATTGTAGGATTCAAAAAATGGCAAAACATTCATGCATGTGAAGCGAGTCGCAATAACGATGATCGTCGGTGCAAAAGCAATGTTATGCATGCGACAGTAATGAGATGCGAACGAAAAAGAAAACATTGGTTCTACAAGCTAGAATACATCAAAACAATAGCAAGAGATCACTGAAATCAAGAAGAAAACACTCACACAAGCTGAAACACAAAAAGAGGCAAAAACATTGCGCAAGACATGCAAAGCGGGCTTACCCTGAAACAAATGAGCTAAATGTGTTGATGACTCCTAGATGCTATGTGGGATGTCAGAGCTACAATATCAATGTGATGAATGAGCTTTGCAATGTCCAGTTCATAAGTTTAGATTAAATTGGGGTTATGATGCGCATCCCATAAATCTAGGAAAAGCGAAACTTGGCGAGAGGTTTCTAAAATGAGCATTGCATGTAACCTCCATCTTTTAAAAGTAGATCCCTAAATCTAGCGATGCCTTTTCATGTTGCCTTGGGAAAATCAGTCCATGCATGAAGATTAGTTTTGCTCAGTCACAGAGGGAACCAGTCAACCTGAAGGCACATGCATCGGTCTACGAACCTGGGATGAAAATTTGTGCAATTCCTGGGCTAGGCTGGGCTATCTATCCCGATGGGATTGCGCAATTTCTGGGGTCAATAGGTGATTGCCTCCCAGAATTGCATAATTTATGTGCTAAGCAATAGTGCTAGGTCAGATTGCGCAGTTTTCTTGAGGAAGACTGCCTCACTGGTCTGCGCAATTCTAGAACCTAGGAGGTTGCTAGGATAATATGCACAATTTATGGAGGGAATGCTAGTTCCCCTCCAGAATTGTGCAATTTTCTGAGGGAAACCTGACAGAATGATTTGCGCAATTCTTGAGCTCAGTAGGTTGGCAAGCAGATTTCTCAATTTCTGAAGGGAGGTTGGTTCCCCTCTATAATTGCACAATTTTCTCGGGGAGCTTCTTGGCCAACAGATCGTCTAATTCCAGAAAGACAACCTGTGAGGGGAGTGAAGCAAACTAACATGCACAAGATGACGAGATAGTGAGCAACAACTGAAGCCTTTATACTTGATGGTGCAAGACATGATATTGAGGATGGTTGGTAGGAAGGCTCCAAAACAAAGCTAAGGAAAAAATTTTGGAGGGTGTTTGTAGCTGCTACACCAGAACATTGTAGTTATTGAACACACAAATGAAATCATTTCATTTATTTAAAATATCTTTTGAAATAAAAATTACGAGAATTACATATTGATAACCTGTTCGGCATAGGATAAAATTCACCCGTTTCATTCATAGAAGGTGTGAGAACAAATCTAATACTATATATAAAACCAAGAAAATTTCAAATTCTTCACTTCTAGGGAAAACCAAGAAAAATCCCTCAAGACCCTATTAATTAAAATATATTTTATAAAACCCTACAACAAAGTGGAATAGACATTAATCCTCACCATGCTTAGAGCACATGGATTTGGCCTGTATTCTATTAAAGCAGTAGAAAATTTCTTTTCAAGTGTCACAACTTGTCCTTCTATCAATCATACGAATTCTAATAAGATAGGGATCTTCTAGTTAATTAGGTAAGGTTTCCAATTCACCCTAACCCTCTATGTAATTTCTATTGAATCCATTGGCTATATTCTTCAGAGTAGAATAGCACATCACCTTATCAAAGGTTTCTTCTCTCTCTTGTATATGGAAATAAATGAATGAATAGTCACTTCACAAATAAAACTTAACAAGCATCATTTAAGAGAATCAAAATTTGTACAAAACCATGGATTGGTTGCAAATATTATGTGAGGCTTCTAGGTGGAAGTTATAAATGTAAAAATTCAATGCTATCGACATAGTCAAAAGGATGCCCATAATTGATTGGTTAGGATCTAGCCAAGTTTTAAATTCCTTTGTATTCCCTTTTGTTTTGAGCCCCTTCCAAATGAACTATAAGAAGCAATATCCATAAATGGATCTACAAGCCTCTATTCCTCATCATAAAATTCAAATTTGTATCCAAAAGTCAGTTTCTACCCACATTTATTATTCATCACATTAAGTCCCTTGTCCCCAAGCTTATGCCAATCTAGAAAATATTTTCAAAAAAAATCTCTGCACTAACTTTATTGGAGATGAGGGTTTTCATATAGTTGGCTACAACTACTAATATACCCCTAAGGATAAAGGAGGGTTCGATTCACTAGCCACCCAACTGTGATCCTAGACTTTTTATGCCAAATGGGCCATTGGAGTAGCGGAAGGGGAGGAGGAATAGAAGAGACTACTTGGGAATCAATCACCTTAGGGGATTTACACTACTAAAAAATATGGAGTAATATAAATTTATAAACATTCATAAGCTATTGACCACCCCAACATCTAGCCAACTGATAAGATGTTTGTAGCCAAAAGCATGCAGGAAGCTCGGGAGGTCGAATTGGTGTGGAAAAGTGACTTCCTTGAAGCCAGGATTTATTTCAAGGATCATTATATAATGTTTCCAAGTAGTTCGTCAACAAGGAAATCTTCTTGCGAACATATCTGGGCTCTCAACTAAGAGACTGCATAAGAAAGGCATTTGGGTCCTCATGACTTTTATGAAAAAAAAGAGATTGGAAGCATTGGAAAACCTTATAGCAAAATTCAATCTTAGTCTTACAAATAAAATTACGCTAGAAAAATTTCAAAGCTCAATATTAAAAACACATTTTTCTTATGCTTGACCTTCTATGATCGCTAACTTGGTGGAAACATTGGAGATGGAACCAAAGAAAACGTTTTCTGAACAACAATTGAGTTGATGGTTATAAATGTCTTTGGCATTGACCTAAGGAAAAGGGAAACATCTAGAGAATCAAGTCTAAGGAGAATATTTCTCTTTAATATTTGAAATCCATCTAAAACTAGCACTTAGAGCCCAAAATGCCCTACTTCAATTCGTATTAAATCCATCTCAAATATGCAGTTACAACGAAAAAATCCCTACTTCAATTGGTCTTTAACGTGTGATGACTTAGTCATAGGGAAATTATTGAACACCTAATAATTATAAACCTTGAAAGTCAACTATGTGGCAATAATGAAATCTTGAATCACTTGTTCCAGTTTTGAAAATATGTTCATTTTAACCTTTTTCCCTCCTTGCTCTCATCTAATATTCCTTAGAATATTTCCCTATTGGGACATTCTCCCCCCTGGACCATAGATTTTCACACAACACAGTACTAGATCATAATTGGTATCTTATATCATGTATGGAACACAAGAAAAACATGTGTATCAAGTTTCATCCAGTTCTTAGCATGGTGCCAATGTACTTTGCAAGAGGGGTCTCTCATTTACGTAGTTTTTAATATGCATATCCAAGTGCAAATGTGGGGCGGGGGAGGGAGATGGAAATAATCCACCCATGTGAGCTAATGGGCTACTAGACAATGCACAATGAATAAAGTGCCACCTTAAGGATATTATCTTGCCCACTCTACACACTCCCAACCTTCAAGCAATGACATCAACATAAGTGAAGTCGAATTGCAAGACAATTCCAAGAGAAGCAAAGACATTGATGCCCAACAAAAGCCCCAAAGAGGTTTGTCACTTTGACAAATTTCTGACTATTCCTCTGGCCATCATAATTAAACCACACATGACAATGATGTATAGTTGATCTTAAGCCTACAACTGAAGAAATATGTCTATCAACCAGTTCTTAGCATGCTGCCAATGTACTTTGTAGGGGTCTCTCATTTATGTACATTTGAATCTACATATCCAAATACAAATGTGGAGGGGGAGATGGAAATAATCCACCCACGTGAGCTAATGGGCTACTAGAAAATGCATAATGAATAAAGTGTCACCTCAATGATATTATATTTCCCACTCTACACACTCTCAACCTTCAAGAAACGACATCAACATAAAGTAAGCTGGGTTTCAAGAGAATTTCAAGAGAAGCAAAGGGATTGACCCCCAACAAGATCTTCAAAGTGGTTTTTCACTTTGACAAATTTCTGACTATTCCTATGGCCATCATGATTAACACCCACATGAAAATGATGGATAGTTGATCCTAAGCCCACCACTGAATAAAGATATGTGTATCAACTTAGTGTGGTGCCAATGTACTTTTTAAGAGGGGTCACTCATTTATGTACATTTGAATCCGCATATCCAAGTGCAAATGTGGAGAGGGATATGGAAATAATACACCTACAGGAGCTAATGGGATACTAGACAATGAATAATGTATAAAGTGCCACATCAAGGATATTATATTGCCCACTCTACAAAATATCAACCTTCAAGCAACTACATCAACATAAATTAAGTTGAGTTGCAAGAAAATGTCAGGGGAAGAAAATGCATTGAACCCCAACAAGAGCCCCAAAGTGGTTTGTCACTTTGACAAATTTCTGACTATTCCTCTGGCCGTCATGATTAGCCAACATATGACAATGATGGATAGTTGATCCTAAGACCACAACTAAAGTTTTGGGGCCTCCTTCCAAGGATGAAGACTCTTCTCCTCGAATGGGTTTAATTATCGCAACGTCATGGTCTATCCACTCACTCTTTCCCGATGACCTGGTTGTTTATATGTTTGTTTCTTTATGATTTGGGCTTTATGGAACTTTAGTTTTGGAGACCTTGCATGGCATTTTTTAACTATATAGGCCTTTTTCCTTACAATTTTAGCTTGTGGTGGTTACCTCACCACCTTTTTTTTGTAAAATAGATGTCAATGGAAATCTGAAGAATTTTATCCAAATGTAGAATGCTAAAATATAAAGGACATTATATCATCAACTGAAGTAATTGCTCGAACTTCATGGGACCCTGGGTAAAAAGCAATGAAAACCCATCTGAATATCTTATGAAAAGACCTTGGCATGAATACCTACATGTATCTCTCCCTTTTGATTCACATGTACAATAGATGGTGTTTTCCTGGCCCCTTCTGAGTTCTCAATTACTTTTGGGTTCTACATATATTCAAAAAATAGTCTAATGAGAAGATGCGTGAAAACCAAAATACTAATTATTTTGTCAGCTCAGCCTAGAGAAAACAATAAGGACTTTAGCATTCAAGAATAAACAACTAACCTTCCCTTCCATGATTGCCACACATGAGTTGGGAGTACCCAAATCAATACCAATCACATCATTCCCAGCAGACCTTGAGTTGTAAGCCCTAACAACCATTAGTGAAAATTTTAAAAAGAAAAATGAAATTTTCAATGCAGTAAGGCCATCTACTTCTTAATTGTTGGAAATTAATCAAGAAATGCAATCCTACCACAAAGGAAGGTTATTGTATAAACCTGAAATTTGTTGTTGTATTTGGTCATCTCTGTATGAGAGGTGACCCATGACTTGACACGTATGTGCTCTAGAAGCCCTACAAAAGCATTGTGTCACATTCTGAATGAAAATCCAAAATAATCACATTAAGGAAAAGTAGAGGTAGTAAACCCACCTAACCCCAAAGAAACTTTGTCAATGTATTTGAGACTATCAAAATGTTAGCAAAAAATTAAAAACCTTAATAAGTATACACAACTCTACATCGAACATAGAGAATGCATGGAAATATCTATCATACATATATCATCCTATGCTAAAAATATCCATTAGACACACTCAGGAACCACTTTCATCCAATGTTGAATCCTCTTAGTAATTGAAGTGACTCCCAAAATAAGCGCAAAGCACTACCCTGTTGATTGCAAAACCAAATTAACTAAGAAACTACATGTGGCTAAAAAGAGGCGAAAAAACTCCATTTCAGTTGGTGACCATTAGAGCTTCAATGTATACAAGATTTGGAGAAAAACATACCTAATAAGGTTCCTATATAGTTACAGCAATTGGGCTCAGCACAATATGCTTCTCGTATGTTGTTGGAAATAATACTGAGAGGGGGGGTGAATCAGTATTATCAAATCAAACACTTTTTCATTTCCGTTCTCAGATTCATATATGCTACTTTAGTGAAGGGAACCAGCGTGTACATGCAACTGTGTCTAATGCAACTATATATATCTAGTAAACTTATGATTTAGTTAATCCATTAAATGTTGATCTTTAGTTAGTGCATCAGAACTTTTATTAGCCATATGAATAGTAAACAGGTGTAGTAAAACAGAACAGATCATCACACACAAGAAGCACACATGAACACCATGATGTAAGGTGGAAACCCAATGTGGGTGAAAACCACCTGCTGCAAGTTGTCTCTATCTTCTTTTAATAAGAAACTTCTTTTTACAATATTTCTATATTGGTGCAGTCTTATAATAGTACAGAGGCTTCTACCTGCAGAAGGCTACAACCTTCTCTCATTCTCTAGCTTCTCCTGGAAGGGAGATACAACCCCCTTAGCTCTTGTACTAGCTAATGTACTAGTACGTAGTGCCAGCCTACTGAATGCTCCAACCTTCACTCGTTTTCCAGCTGCTACTGGAAGGGAGCTACCACCCCCTTAGCTCTTGTACTAGCTTATGTACTAGTATGTAGGTGCCAACCTACAGAAGGCTACAACCTTCTCTTTCATACTCCAGGCACCACATTTCATAGATTTTCAGACTGGATACCCCTGAAGCACAACACCATAATCTAAAAGGCCATGTTTCATCCAATTTTCATACTGGACCCATCAATATCATTAAAGAACAAAATCAATCAACACTAGCATCATCAATCTTTGAATCACCCAATACTGAATCACTGAAACCCAGTCAACAAACTGTAATCACCAGAACACATAGCAAAACACAGAACTCTGCAACAATATTCAGAACCAACTGTATCATCATAAATCATGCATATGCCACTTGGAAGAGCCAAACTAGCGTGTATATGCAACTTCACCAAAGTGAACCAGTGTACATGTCAACAATTACTTACTAATAACATCGTTGCACTTCCTGAGTTCATACATACCTAGAAAATTACATATGCAAGGATAATACATATGTTAGCAACTAGATCTAGTCCATCAGATCACATAAAGATAAGTCATTATGATCCTGATCCATTATAGATCTCACAATCAACTAAACTAAATATGTATAATACTGACACCTAGTCACCAGAACTCTGACTTTGCATCAACAGCTAAAACCACCTGTAACTTCAAACATCATAGTTCATATTGTATATGATACTTAGATGTATATATCCTACGTATGTACGCGCTTTTATCAAAGTCAACCAGCGTATACATCTATAAATATTCATTCATTTTTTGCAGCTATTTCAATCTTAAGTTATACCCAGATCAGAACATTACATGCATCACCATACAGATCTAGAACAAGCATGATCAAAACATATAGAGATGATTCATTCTAAACCATTTGATCCTGATCTATCCTTAGATCTTGTTCTCCATCAACTGCTGAGATTCCTCCTTAGCTTAGATCAAGCAAAGCATCATGAACCCATAACTTACATACTAGATCTCATACATCATTAGATATTCAAGACTTTCTGAATGCCTTTGCCTAATGATCTTCTTCTCCTTTTAGATTCTTAGGCCTTACACAATACCGTGGTCCAAAACCATAGAGAATCAATACTAGGGACCCAAAACCTCGGTTCGATACTTCGGACACAATACCAAGGTCCAAATACCATGGTCCTAAAAATAAGATTTCCCACATGTACACGCTTCTCCATCCATGAAAGTGCGTGCATATGCATATGTGACTTTTGATCGGAAATACTACATGTATATGTGACTTTGTCAAAGGAAACCTACATATACCTCTTTTTCTTTCATTCTGAGAGCCTGAACAATGATCTGCCATCTGAGTCAGTTGCCATCAAGGACAACACCTGTGTCATAATGCCAACAATCTCCCCCTTTGGACTTGATGGAAAAGCTAACTTGCCATACTAAGAACTGTCAACTTAATGAGTTGTCATTGTACATTACATCTGAACTGATTCCTTTGAGCTGCCCTGCATCCCATGTGTTTTGTCACATCTGATGTAGATTCATCTAGTTATGTATAAGGGAGATGTTCTGCTACATGTGGGTTTCCATCAAGTACAACACATGCATCACAATGCCCACATATGTTTGGGAAAGGAATCCAATGGGTGTGCCTGTGTTACCAGGGAGAAGGTTCATATGCTTTGTGGTTACAGTGACAGTGTAGCTCAGTCTCTAGTTTGCCTCAGTAAAGACCAACTTTCTTGGCTTGACAGTCATAGTCACGACTCACACCTCTACTTGGAGTAATGACCTTGAGTTTGTAGACAGGTCGAGGAAGACATACATTAATCAAAGTTGTAAAGAATATAGTTGAGTGCTTGTTAGGTTGAATGAGATGAAAAACTACAGAGAATGAAGGATAGTCAAGATTCCCAAGACTTATCCTTCGTGTTGGGCACTGGGTAGGCTTTTGGGTGATAACCTAAATGGATTTTGTGGTATAATTAGGGCTACACATATAAAATTAAAAATACAAAATGGATGAAAAATGATACGATGAAGGATAAAACAAAGTGGAAAGACTAAACAGATGAATAATGGTACCATGAGAAAAAAAGAAATAAAAAATCGCTATTGCAATAGTTACCAATATGACATCCTGGGAAACCTTGCCTTGTATTTTAGTACATATAACTTTAGCTTTACACACATCAGCCTACATGAAAACCTCAACTTTCCTGATATGTCAACATTTCATTAAAATCCATCTCTGGTTAGATGAATTCAGTATAAGAAGACATATTAAAAGATTGGGAGAAAAAACATCATCTACAGGGATTCTGAATTGATTAAGATATCATGATATCATCCCTGGATTTTGTATAAAATGGTAGAGAAACAAATTTTACGTATCAATACTTCACAAGTAAATATATTTTACAGATATAACTATATGAGGTAAGGCATTATCAGTTACTCCAATATTTTAGTGCAATATCAAATCATGCTCAAGGATGTTGTGCCTCATGTCCCGAGGTGTTAGGTTTATCATTATGCTCTCAAAATTTTCTCTTTCCTTGTCTCTGATAGGAAAAGGGCATGGATCAATCCAACACTAAAGTACCTGACGCAAGGCTGACCTTGGCTTCAAGTAGCTCTAGTTGATGCTCCAATGTACTTAGTTTGTAATTAAGTGTTGCTAAGTTTCTTTTAGTTGATGCCTTTGAATAATGTATAAACATCAAATAGTCTTATGTCATGAAATTACACTACAAACAAAAGAAAAACTACTGTATGTCTAACAATTCCAAATGATTTTTTTATTCTCATAACTCGATGCTGGAAAAATGAAGGAGAGCCTATTTATAGGAAACTCTTGTTATGGAAAAACAAGGGAGAGACTGTTTATATGAAACCCTTAGGATTAGTAGTGTTGGGTATTGTTCCACCATTCTTTCCCTAATGCATTTATTATGGATAATTTTATTTATGATTTCATTGTTTGGCCATTTTCGTTTTTATTCTCTTGTTGCAACAAGGCACAGGGTGTTTATGAATCCTTTGCCCACTCGTTCACAGATTACATGGTTTGGATTAATATTTGGTGAGTTATAGGATCCTCCAAATGTGAAAAATGTTGTTACCATTGCCTGAAATTATGCGAAATTGAACAAAATTTCAATTGTCCCAATGTGTTTTCTATTGTTTAAGCTTTCCTACAGAGAAGATTCTAGGAGAATTGGCATGTTCATAAAATTCTTTTCTGAAAGTTAAAAGTTCTTGGTTTTCGTGGGTATGTTTTTCTTTATGATATGAATTCTTCAACTTTGTTGAAAATCAATTTCTTGCCAATGTTGCAGTGATAATTGATGTATACAAAATTATTCAACATTCTAGGACAAGGCAGAGGATATATCAACACATTATGTGTTTGTATGTGAAATGGTTTAGTGAATCTAGATGATGAATTGTGTGAATTGAATATGAACACTAATACAAACCCATATAAACCAGCATGTGATATACATATCGAGGTTGCACACTTTCCAGCTACATAATGCACATCTAAGTTCACAAAATGAGCAATATATCATATATTGAAATTCAGGAGATCTGTAATCAAGAAATCCATGACCTTGAGGTGCATAAAAGGGAAGTCTAGATGGGCATGTTTTAGTTCTTGAAACTAAGAGCTAGAAGACCATATTGGAGATCACCATAGAAAGTTGTCACATATACACTAAGACAAAGATGGTATTGTTTAAAAGTATTCTCTGTAATTGGAAAATATTGGATTTTGTATTTACAGTACACGGGATTTCATTGGAAAATATAGATTTTTGTATTTAGAGTACACATGATTTCTACAGATCCATTGCATAATTGTATTCATAGATAAAATTTATTAGTGCATTTAATACTAAACATATGGAACCCAAATCCATTCTAAGCGAAATGGAAAACAAAAGCCTCAAATTTTTTAGAGCTAAAAAATTGAGATAATAATAGAAACCCATATGAAACCCAAATCCGTTCTAAGCCAGATGTAAAATATAAAAAAACCCCAAATTGTCAAAGCCAAAAAAGTGAGAAAAGAATAAAAAACCACATACCAAACTACAGCAGAAATTTGAAAAGACAACGACTATTGAGAGTTAAGGAAGAGAAGAACTCTCAGTTATCCCAATCAGATTGTACTGCTACACCCAGATTCACTGTGCTGGTAATGCCCCTAGTTTTTTCCATTATGTTGTTTTTCCTAACACTGATGCTAAAGGTAGCACCTCACCAGTGCTATTGCTAGAAATCGAGGGTGATTGAGAGCAATCCCACCTGCAAACAAATTTTCAAGGTGAATCCAAAGCTTGAAATGAAATTTGGTAATGACCCCAGTATTGATTTTGTAAACTATATGTGGTTAGAAGAAAATAATAGTGCCTGTAATCAAGTTCCTTCCTTCCTATGGCTCCTCGCTAAGCAACTTCTTGCACAACCAAAAGTGAACAACTCTATTCTCTTCTCTATGATGAACCTGGCACTAACTTGTTGTCTTGTTTTTCCAATGCCTAGCTTTTCTTGTTGTGTCTCTCATTATGCCTCTATTGTTTTCACTTATGTGTTGAAGTATGTTGTCCTATTCATTCATGAGAGTAGGGTTTTTGTATCTTGTTCAACGACAAGCAATATTCTACCACTTTTCTTAAACACCAATGATAGTGATAGCTCCTCACTAGTTTCCTTGCTAGAAATCGAAGGCGATTGGTAGAAATCACACTTGTAAACATATTTTCAAGGTGAATCGGGAGCTTGAAATGAGGTTGCTCGAAATCAAGGGCGTTTGGGAGTAATCCCACATGCAAACATGGAAAATTTGGAGGTTGAAATGAAATTTGGGGAGGTGAAATTGAATTTTATCTCTCTTATTTTTTATAATATTGGTGGCTAAAATATAGTATTTATTTATTTTTGAAATAGTTTTTGGGTGAACTATAGAAAAGGGGTCTAATATAAATAATTCGCTCCTCTAAAATTTAAAGACCCCTTAAATTTTTCCCATGGGCTAAGATTCGCCCCTAAAATTTTCTATGCCTTGATGTTGATCCTCACTTTGTCCCATACTTGGATTTTGGAAGGTTGTTTATCTTGAAAGATTGCTCTATTACACTCCTTCCAAATGTTCTAGAGAGTAAAGACCTGAGTGAGAACCCATGCCCTGTTAGCTATCAGATTGTTAAAAGGAGTGGAGATAAATTGCAGGGGGGGAAGGAGTGGACATACTTCCAACAAGTTTTTGTGGGCACCCCCATCTCAAATTACCAACAGGCTCACACCTGGCCTCCCATTTCACTATTCCAACAACTTCTAGAGGGTGGGACTTTGTACACACTGCGGCTCTCATATTATCCACACCTTGACAAAAATATCACCATGAAGGTACCCATGATACAATTTATGCAATGCATGAACCACCTACATCAACTTTGTGGCCTTCCTTGACTAGCACTTTTCCTCACACAAAAAGACTAGCTTGGGTACTGCCACACTCCTAAATGTCCTCCCACTTGCATGATTATTCTTGAAAGGAGCCTGGCACAACTCCCAACCATCTTGGAATTCCTACCCCTGTCAACGATCTTAAGTCATTGACAAGTATTAGGCCTAGTGCTTCCATCTGGGGCTTTGGGCGCTCTAGTGGCCAATTTTAATGAATGGCCTAGTGTGATAACTCACATCCCTAGTTGGCTAGAAAATAGGTAACTTGGTTGCCTTCATGCCTCGTGTGTTTAGTGATGACATATGAAAATGATTAAAGGTGAGATTGATTTCCTCTAATGAGAGCTACAAACACTAGATGTTGGAGAGTTTAAACATTGGAGGTCCATTGATCAGTGTTGGAACTAGAGTCACCATAATTTGGGAGTCTCCTATGATTTGGAGATTGGTGTAACCAACCTATTTTTCAATGCTCAGACTTTGTTATAGCACCAAAAACTATGCCATATGGCCTTCACTCAATGAACGCATGGCATACCATGTGCATTTTTGGCATACTAAAAAGTACCCCTATTTTTACTACATATTGGAAAATACCTCTAAAAATCACATAATTTAACCCCCTACCAATATGAACCCATACACCTTCCCATTTTTAACAACCCCTAATTTCGGTAGATATTGTAGGTATCCATTTTTTCATTAACATTTTTTACACCCCTTTATATTTTTTTCATTGCTTTGAGCTCCATTTTTTATACTTGCCAATATAAAAACCCTTTATCCCCTATCATATGCTCAATATATTATTGCATTTTCCCCTCAATATATATCCCCCAATATGAATGCATGTGGTATGGTATTTCTCCCTTAGTGAAGCCCTCATGAACTCTACCACATTGTTGGTAGCAAACACATAAGATGTTTCATACACCTTTAGAGTAGCCCCTTCATCAGAGCAGAAGATGCCACCAAATATATCCTATTTTGGTTTCCCTATGGAGACCCCATCAAAGTTCAGTTTGAGGAAACCATCCTAGGGGAGAGTTAATCTATCAGCGAATAGACCAATAGGAGGGTGAGGACGAGTCTTGGTTTCTACCATCTTATCAACCTTGTTGTTCATCTTTGCTAATATGCTTGTGTCACTATTATTCGCCTTCTAGTCATCTCGGGCACATGTTTCTGATAGGATAGTCTCCTTGAGGTTGATCCTCAATTTATCCGATACTTGGATTTGGGAAGGTTGTTTATCTTAAAAGATTGCTCTATTACACTCCTTCCAAATGTTCTAGAGAGTAAATACCTGAGTGAGAACCCATGCCATTTTAACTATGAGATTGTTAAAAAAAAAAAAAAACTACATGTCTCTAGAGATTCTTCGACACTATTAAGAGATCCGTCTAGATCTCCAAATAGTATTAACACCATGTTGCACAATTCCCCATCAAAATCACATTGATTGAAAATATTATCCATAGTTTCCTCGCTTTCTTGGCATAGGGGGCATCATGAGGGGCGTAAGAATCCTTTTTTCCTAATTTTGTACCATGTTCATAGCCACCCACATCTTATTAGGTAGAGGAGAAAGGAAAATTTTTTCCATAGCTTATTTTTCCATATGAGTTTCAATTGTAAATCTGGCTAATCTCCTTACAATCTAGAGATGAGATTGTAAACTTCTTTGACAGTGAATGACACACTTGGGCAGTATCCACAACATAGTTTATTCTTCTCATGGCTTGTAAGGATGCTCTAATATTTAAGTAGAGAGGCCAACGAATTCTACTGAAGAGTGTGCTGATGTTCCATCCAATGTTATGGGTGTTTCCATTATTCTTCTCATGGCTTGTAAGGATGCTCCGATATTTAAGTAGAGAGGCCAACAAATTCTACAGAAGAGTGTGCTAATGTTTCCATCCAATGTTATGGGTGTTTCCATTCTCTCCAAGTTGAATTGGGGTTAGGTGCAATCCAAAATTAAACTACTTTTGATGCTCATATATGTCCCATGAAGGATTGGATATATAAGAGCTCTTCTCTCCCAAACATACAAAGAAGTTGCATCCAATTTTCCTCCTAGAAAAGGGCAGTTTTCCTGTCCTTGACTTCCCATAAATATTTTCGAATCATTTGAAAAAATATTATGTGTTTTTATTTGATTTCGGAGAAAATAAAATCAACCAACACTATTGTTATAAGACTAATATAGATTTAATATTAATCCTAATACAACCAACATAATCCTTATAAAAATAATATAAATCTTGGTGATACTCTTAATACATTACCATGTTTAAATAATTTAAAATTTTATTTACTCGGTTTCCTTAATTTTTATTTTATGGATATATGTCACTTTAATTTCCTTTTGATGAAATTTGAGGAAGACTAAGTCCATATGACCCCATTAACCTACATTTCATAAAAAACCATTAAATTAATATAAATTTTATTAAAAATAATTTTAATATTCTCACGAGGTTAACATTATTTTAAAATTTATTCACACTATATAATTATTCACACTATATATATATATATTCCATTCCCACAACTAAAAATGATTATTTCGTTAGTCTAGCTTTTGAAATAGATTTTTAATTATCTCGGTTAAACTGGAACTTCTTAATATTGATATAGATTCAAATTTATTGTCCTTGGATTGGAACATTATCTTAGATTCTTAAAATTTTAAATCATATATAGTGTAAGGGTTCAAAACATCACCATCCAAGAGAAAATAAATATCTATGATTTAAAACTAATTTAAGATTTTGTGGCACTTGTTGTGCCAGATGCAGTTACGTTACTCCTGGTACATGTGAAAATAGGTATCTATGTCCTTGATAAGCGAACTTGAAAACACATCACAATAAATAAGTGTCCATGAATATGACACATCTAGTGCAAGCATTATAGTTTTAAGACTTCTCAATTTTGGATCATATATTTACTAATTTTGAATCATATAAATAATATGAAAATAATAACAACTACTATACAAACCCTAACATGAAAAGGAAGTTGAAAGCAACATAAACAACAATGACCAAATAATATCAAAGTTAAATGTTAAATTCACAACCAATAATGGTTGAAATGATTATTGAACACAAACAACCACCAACCAAGAATCGATGTGAATGACAAGTGAACTTACAATAAAAACTTAAATAATCATCACAAACATAAACGATCATCAATAACAAATGTTTTAAGAAGTTCAAATCAACATTGAAATGTTGAAGCAATAATAATGAAAGAACTGATGGTTGTGATTTTCATATGTACAACAAATAATTACCAAACAATATAAAAGAATGAAAATATAATATTGTATACCTTTCACAAACACATAGTTATGGTCTGCAAAATCCTTCCATTCATTCCATTTCCTTACAGCTAGAATAAGAAAGCTCAATATGATTAGCTCAATAGAGATAGAATTCGGCCTCTCACTCCTATGATAGTATGATAATAATAAAAATCTATACTCACATCCATTGTTGTTGAAGCTCCTATCTCCATGGCTTCTACATAGATTTACAAATTCATCATAGATTTACAAATTCATCGATAAAAATGAACTAGTAAATATCATCAAGATTTCCAAAAAGAAAATTCAATCTATATGAATAAATGAAATAAATTATATTAATAAACATGTAAAAGCAACTAGAAATTCAATATTTATAAAAAGATATTTCTTACCAGTACTATCACAACTAGATATAAAACCAAAAACCTTTCAATAGAGTCCATAAAAAAATTGCATTACTTATTTCCAAAATTGTGTTGCAACTCCTACCAACAAACTTGAAGTGCGTGCTCATTCCTTCCTATTTCAATTCTTATTTCTTTCCTTTTCTTTTGCTAAAATGAAAAGCTGAAATTTCCATTTGTTTCGTCACTAAGGGACTTTTATTACTATTATTTTAGTTCTTCGCTGCAACGACACTTGTGTTTGTTGGATAATTTAATTTCAATTACTTGTTAGTATCATAAATGTCTATTTAAATGTCACATTTAGTTAGAGTTTAGTTCAGTTTGACTGAGTTGTAGTTTAGTCTCACTACTCTACTTTATTATTACGGGTGTTTTCTATATAATATTATTTAACTAATTCATAATATTGAAAAAAGTATTCACTTCTAAATTTTTATTTCAGGTATTTTCTATATAATATTATTTAACTAATTCATAATATTGAGAAAAGTATTCACTTCTAAATTATTTTTTTAAGCATAGTACCGAAACTAGGTCTACATATAACTCTCTTTGAGAGAAGTAGAGAGAAAGTGTGAGTGTGCATCAGACTGCCATGTGTGAGCGAACTGGTAGTGCCCAAGAATTTGAAAAATTGAAATGTAGAAGTTGTTAGCTTGAAGAGTGAACGAAGAAGCTTGTTGTGGCCAAGAGGATGAGGTAGATCGTTCCCTCCGCTAAAAGAGAAGACCAAATTTCCTTTGAAAACAATAATGCAGTAACGCACAGCAGAAGTCTATTGAGATACATTACTAACGTCGCTGAGAAGGTTTAAGAGTCGCGTTAGTTTCAATATCTTGCACGCACCGCAGAAGTCTATTGAGATACATTACTAACGTCGCAGAGAAGGTTTAAGAGTCTCGTTAGTTTCAATATCTTGCACGCTTTTTTCATACACATGGCTTCTTTTCTTCAAACTACTCGTCCCCAAACTAGCGTTAGCAAATATATAACAAAAGAAAGGAGAGCCTCATGCATCGGACCTTCCTATCAGAGTGCCTTAGGAAATATATAACAAAAAATGAGAGCCTCACGAGCAGGCAAAGTCAAACACTTCATATGGTGTATCAATAAGATTCTCAGGAACGAAAAGATGAACCACAGTCAAAGGTAAATGAAAAATGTCCCAAACGAGTTTTTTTTAAATGCGTTGGATAAACGATGGTATTAGTTTAAAGGGTTCATGTAAATATTGAAGTGAAGATCCATGGTATTATGGAAAACATCTTACGCGGTTTTGAAAAGGGTTCATTCAGTTTAACAAAAGGGCTTCATTGATTACGACAAAAGACATTCAATTTCTTTAGATTATAGTTTTAAATGCCCTTGTATTGTTTTTAAAAGGGCTTTGTTTGTAGTATTTTCTTAAGTACAATTTTTTTTTTAACAATAGACCATCACATTTGTTTGTTAAAGACAAAGCGGGTATTGTGCAAATCGATCGTGGGAATTACAATTTGGAAAAAGAAGGGCAGGATTTTCAATCTATATAAAAAAAGAAAAAACAAAAGGTTTTGTTATAATTTTTGTAAAAGAAGTATTGCTTTTTAGAGAATTTTTAGGTCTCTAGAGAGAATTTATTACATGCATTTTATTATAGGAAACCACCATGTTTGTAAGTGGATTATTTTTTTTAATTCGTAGTGAGTGAGTACTCAACAAAAGGGAAAATCTAAGAAGATGCGAAGGTCAAAGTGACAATGGGAATTGTTTCAAATCTATCTAGAAGAGTTGGAAAAGAAAAGGAAAAATAATGCCTTCACATTAAAATTCATAAAAGAATGCGTAGATGAAAACATTCTTCCCTTCATTGCAAATATATAGAAAACCAAGGGGGGCTCGGACACCATTGAGACGAATTTTGGTGTAAGGGGGATTTATCCACTTCAAGATGAAGAGTTTTGTGAATCCCACTATGGACAGTGACAAGCAGATGACTGTGAAGAATTTGCAAAAGAATACAGAGAAGGATCACATAGATTCTCGTGAATCCCACTATGCACAATTGCAAGTGGATGAACATTTGGTTAATCCAGCAACAATGTTTGTTGATGACAATGAAGCTTTCATTAGAGAAGCTAATGTTATGGTGAATCCAACAATTCAATTTATTGATGCTAGCTTTGATGAATACTTGTTCGCTAAAGATGAATGGTCGCAAATGACATGACAAAAACATGGTATCGACATGATGCTATTTGGTGAGAGAATCCCACTTGAGTCTGAAAACCAAGTGGAAGACAACCTATTTGCAACAACATAGGTTAGTAAAGAAGTGTAAAAGATAGAGACAGAGGTAGAGAAGGAATCTCACGAAGAGAAAGCTCACATTATAGAGCAAGAAAGAATATGATCTTGCAAATTCTTTTAATCTTAATTTTGAGTTTGAGTATGCAAATGTAAGGAACAACCAGGAAGAAGCAATAAATTTTGAAGAAGATTTAAAGATCCTTGAAGCATGGCTTGCAACACAATGTCTTGATGAAGTCTGAATTAAGGTTGCAGCAATGAAACTTGAAGATAGCTTGGATGATGAAAACATTAATGACATTTTTAGGTATTGGAGTCCTCAAGAGATAAATTTTTACTATAAACTTATGTTGCAACACAATATTGATGATGAAAAGCACACAACAAAGAATGACATGTGGGAGAAGTCCACATACAAGACGAATTTTGCAGAAGCTAAGGACATTCTTAGATAACTCGGAAAATTGGAGGAGCTGCACCAAAAATTCAAGAATTTGAAATTTGAAGCATATAAAAAAAAAAGAGTTAAAGTAATTTAGAGGATACAATGATTTGGAAGAAAAGAAAAAGAACCTTGAAATTTGGTTGATTTCATTTTTTTAAAATTGTAATCGTAGCTAAGACATAGACAAGCAGGCATCTTAGTTTAAATTTTATCTGGTTGTAATTAAGGGGGAGTGTTGGAGAATCATATTCTAACCACCTGTTAGGTGTCATAACTGTCCATCCAAGTATCACAGTCAATTAGAATTTAGACCAATTTGGTTGAGTTGTAGTTTAGTTCCATTGTAGTCATTTATTATTGATAACTTTTATGCAATCTTATTTAACTGATTCATAATATTAAAAAAATATTAACTCCACATTTTTCATTTTTAACAATGTTGACATTCTATCTAATCAAAAGTTCCACCATCAAGAACAACAAATTGTTTTTCATAAACATCAAAACCTTTGCCCCTTAACTGGTATGTGACTCTTTCTTCACTATTGATTGAAATATTCGATAACATGTGATTTTTTTTTTGTCACCGTGAAGATTGTTCTCAAATGCTTCGATGGCCCATTTTCCAAAATGATTCACCACTACAGTTTGATGTAAAAAATGATTCATTAGTTGTCAATTGAACAAAAAGAATGGACATTTGGATTGGTTTTTTAATTTAATTTCTAATTCATTGTAACACTCAAGATTAAAGCTTAGCATTAATCTAAACAACATTACATATATTCAATCAAACTCATATCCAAACGATACACCTATTATTTTTTCAAAGAAAATTGAAGATCTCTAAAGCCTAAACCACGCCTATCTTAAAAAATAAAATTAGTGCCGAAAGAAAAAGTAATTAAAAGATAAATTAGAACAAAAATAAAAAAATATATAAATGTAGTAGTCTCTTTAAAGCGACATTATATCTTGATTCAATATTTATTTTAAGCTTTCATCAGAACAACCTAATGAGATTTTATTCATGATATTGGGATGATAATCGTGAGGAATGGTAGAGGGAAGGAAACACAAATTAACATACAAAATGATAAACTTTTATTAATTAACCTTTCACATACACAATTACCAAGTTTTGACTCTAGGTTTTTCTAGCCTCGTACATTTTACACACAATAATAGTTACTTAATCATGGATATATAAAGCTCAATGTTAGTAAATATGGAATCATCCTATTTCAAACTAGACTTAACTCAACTGCAAACTTGTTTATGCAAACTCACACTAAATTAGACTTTCCAAATATAGACTAAACTCGAACTAAATCATGCTAACTCAAATTAACTCACACTCTTAATATAGATTTTACTACATGCGAAAGCAATTACCTATTTCCAAAACTCCCCCTCAATTACAACCATATGACTCAACATAACTCAAACATGACTCAACCATAAATTAATCATGAGTCAACTATGTTTAGTAGGATTACAATCAAAGGTGACCCAGTGATCACTTAAACATGCATATTGGTCTAAGTATTAGTTAGACTTACAATGACTCAATACTTTGACGATTTTGAATTTTGTTTCTCATTTCTTCCAGATTCTATACCCTCAAAACTGCTTCATTTTTTGCTTCATTTTAGTGTTGTAGGCTACATATTTCTTTACTTGTTGCTACAATTTTTCTTTGAATTCTTTTTTATTTTTTCTAAAAAACAGTTTAAGTCTTCTTCTGCAACTTCCTCTTCAAATATTATTTCATTCATGGACTAATGCCACAACTTTTCATCTTCAAAAAGTGAACTTCACTTCATATTCTTGACATTCTTTCTACCATATTTCTTGATAGAAGAATCTAATCTCTTCTTGACTCCATTGTTGAAAGATTATTTTAATTCTTTCTTCTTCATCTTCAAAAAATTCCATGTCCTTCTCTTTACTTTCATCATCAGGTACTATTGCTTTTTGCTTGTAATTTTCACACTCAAGATTATCAGTAGGCTTACATGTAAAATCATAATCACTCTCATTTTTCTCATTCACACTTTCAGTTAATTTTTTTGTTATTGGTTCTTCTTTAGGGCTCTCATCGATTTGTTCAATAGGATTCGCAGTCCATTCTTCAATGAACTTAAAATTTGCATCAAAATTATAAATAAAATTATTTTCAACTTTCACTACCATGCTATTTTGAACACCTACATATTCAAAACAATGTTAAAAGCATCTCTATTATGCTCTACAATGAGAACATCCTTTTCTTACTCTTCCTTCTTTGCCTTTTCAACTGTTTTGAGACTATCTTCCACTATTATGCAGTCAATGGATATTCTCATCAAAAAATCTTGAGTCACTTTATCCTCTTATTTATCATTAGTTGTTTCTAGATCACACACTTCTTCATGAGCAATTTAAACTACTTCATAACTTGTTGCTATAGTGATAGCTTCAAGATTCAATTCCTTTTCAAGTATGGCACTTACCATACTACAACAATAATTCCCCGTTTAAAAAAAATTGCATGTGTCATTAAAATAATGTTCATCAACCCTATGGTGGGATATCCAAGCATGCATGTGCTCATTAACAATTTCAACTTCAACAAATTCATCAATTGTGGTTGGATTCAACAATTCACATCTCACTTTGTAGTCATCACCCACATGTCTCATCAAAGTGGGATTCAGACTCATCTTGACGATCATTTTCACCATTAAAGTTATAGTGGATTTCTTAAGCATTTAGATATTATTTCTCTTCTTCATACACCGATGATTAAGCTTCTCTCTCTACAATCTTTGTTGCGTCTTCTTCGTCTTCCACTTGTGCGGATACATCAATCTCTTTGCTTTCTTCCGCTACTATTGCAAACATCTTTACATGTGGCATAACTTGTTGTTGCATGTCACTATCCCTTGCACCAAATTCTTCTTCTAGGATCATTCATGCTTCCTTGGAAGATGCAGCTTTCACTACCTTACACAAAATTGTTTCATCCTTTTCTTGTTGAATGAAACTCAAAGCCATGGCATCCTTTTCCTCATCATGGATGTTAACATTCCTCATAATAACATACCACAAATCTTTACAACATAGATAAGCTCTCATGTTAATAAACCAAATTTGAAAGTTCTTACCAGAAAACTTAGGAGGTGGTACAAAATCCACACTAAACAAATCAACCTTAATCTCTTCTCCATCTTTAGATTGACTTCTCAATTCCTCAGCTGTGACTTGGACATCTCTAAATGTGGAAATGATATCTTCCTCTTCTTTTGGATTTCTGCTTTTGATATGCTTGAATCGTGTTTTGCGACCCATGACTGATATATTTCTTTTGTTTCATGGTTTTTTCTTGATTGCATGAGGCTTCTCTCGATAGTGCGACCCCAAAAATAATGTTCTTAATATACACCCGAGTAAGACACAATCCATGAACTTTCACTATTGCTTCTACAATATTTTCTATTAATTCTTCAATAAATTATGCACAACCAACTACCAATTAATAACAAATCTTTACAATGCTTCCAACAATTCCTTAAAAAAAAAATCAATCCCTTCTTTCATCATTTTCAAATAAAATAAAATAATACCATACACCTTTTTATACCTTTAATACACTGCGCTTTATGCAACTTTTTTTAATAAAAAAAAGCTTCCCATTGAAAAACACCTTATCACAAACCTTTCCCAACCACCTCTTTTAAAAAAAAAAACCGTTTTGCTATGCCTTCATCATAAAGCTTTGTGATATAACCTTTTTCAAAGTCGTTGAACTTTTCCATGCTCTTAATCATTAACCCAAAAAAAAACGAACACCTTATCACAAACCTTTCCCAACCACCTCTTAAAAAAAAAAAAAACTGTTTTTCTATGCCTTCATCATAAAGCTTTGTAATATAACCTTTTTCAAAGTCGTTGAAATTTTCCATTCTCTTAATCATTAACCGCAAAAAAAAAACTTTTGAATGAATTTTTGAAACCTTACGATGATACTTCTAATAATATCTTTTTCCCAAAACACAAGTTTACGAGCTTCTCTATGGTGGCTTGTTCTAGTTTCTTATTATTCTGCTATAGCTAGCTATGTTAGACTAGAGCACACATAACGCACAACGGATTTTTACTCAGAGACAGACAAATGAACAAAAAACAAGATTACTCAATCAGAAATAGCGGAATAGATAAAACAATCACGGGAGAATAGAAATCACTTTGCATTACGTAATAGGCCTAGACCTGGGCTTGCATGCTTTCCTTGGCCAGAGAAATTACAAATTATAGAGGTAGAAGAAGGATCTAGAATCTTGTATGTGATTCAAATGGAGATCTAGAAGGATCTAGAAACTAATGGCAGTGTAGAAAGATCTAGAATCCTGGAGATCTAGAAACTGATGGAAGTGTAGAAGAATCTAGAATCATGCATGTGATTCATGAATTTGGCTAGACACTTAACATTCTCCCACTTGAAGCCAAATAAGATTCATCAAGTCACATCGAGTCCTACCATGCCTCTACATAAATCATGTTTATTTCATGGTAGAATCTTAGTGAGCATATCAACAGGGTTCCTATTTGTATGGATCTTTTCTAAGGATAATTGTTCTTCCTCCAACACATGCCAGATCCAATGGTACCTAAAGTCAATTTGCTTGGTTTTTGAATGAAATGTTCGGTTTTTCTCCAAGTGAATGGCACTCTGACTATCACAATATAACACATAGTTGTCCTACTTTATTCCTATCTCTACTAGGAATCGTTGCATCCACAACATCATTTTACAAGCTTCTGTTGCAGCTATGTACTCTGCTTCTGTTGTAGAGAGGGCTACTATTCTTTGTAGCCTTGACACCCAAGATACTGCTACACCTGCAAATTTATACAAATAACCTGTAGTTAACTTTCTGGTACAGCTATACCCGCATCTGTAAATCCTTCAAGCATAGTCTCATCATGACCAAAACATAAACAATAATGACCAGTACCCTTGAGATACCTCAAAATCCATTTTACTGCTTGCCAATGTTGTTTGCCTGGATTGGCAAGGAACCTGCTCACTACTCCCACTGAATATGCAATGTCTAGTCATGTGCATACCATGCAATACATCAAACTGCCAATTGCTGAAGCATAAGGAATCTTGATGATCCCTTCTTACTCCTTGTCATCACTAGGACATAATTCAGTACTCAGCTTGAAGTGGGCTGCAAGGGGTGTACCAAATAGCTTGACATCCTTCATATTAAACCTATCAAGCACTTTCTTGATATATTTTTCTTGTGACAACAACAACCTTTTGTTTTCCCTATCATGCATAATCCGCATGCCCAATATCTATTGTGCTGGTCCCAAATCATTCATTGCAAATTTACTACCCAAATCTTTCTTCAACCTATTGATATTATTCTTAACATGCCCAATAATCAACATGTCATCCACATATAACAATAATATGATATACTTTCCTTGATCATACCTCTTGATATAGACACAATGGTCAGCTTCTAACCTCTAAAAACCATGTTCCAACATGAATGCATCAAATTTGTTGTACCATTGTCGAGGTGCCTGTTTCAACCCCTAGAGACTCTTCTTCAACCTACAAACAACTCCTTCTTTGCCTTTTTCTATGAAGCCTTCTGGTTGCTCCATATAAATTTCTTCCTCCAATTCACCATGAAGGAATGTTGTTTTTACTCTAATGGGTGACATTTTAACAATAGGTGAGAAAATTTCAGTGAATTCAATACCTTCTTTTTGGGCAAAACCTTTCACCACCAGCCTTGCTTTATACCTCTCCTTCTTTTCATCACCTTCATGCTTAATCCTGTAAACCCATTTGTTTTGTAGAGCCTTTCTACCTTTTGGGAGGTTTACCAACTCCCAAGTTTTATTTTCTTGCAAAGAGTTCATTTATTCTTCCATTGCTTTCTTCCATTCTTTACTGTGCTCGACTTTACAAGCTTCTTGAAAAAAATTAGGTTCATCTTCATCAGTCAACAAAATATATTTTTAAGGAGGATACCTTTGTGAAGGCTTATGAGACCTAGAAGATTTGCGAACCAACTATGGTGGTGCATTATCAGGTTGAATCTCCTATAAAGGTTCCTGCAAGATTCTTTCTTCTTGTTGTTCATCATTTTCCACTTGTTGTTCTTCATGCTCCTGAATTTGTTGTTCATTTTTTTGTATTGGTGGTATGTTTTCCTACGACTCTTCAAACTTGTTAATAACCTTCTTGACCTCCAACTCACCTACAGTCCTCTTAAACATTTCTAGCTCATTAAATATAACATCCCTGCTTCTAATAATTTTATGTTTGATTGGATCCCATAGATGATAACCAAAATTTTCATTCACATATCCCAAAAAAATGAATTTCATAGATTTATCATCTAGCTTAGTTCTATTTTCTTTGGGAATATGTACAAATGCTTCACATC
This sequence comes from Pinus tabuliformis, assembly GCA_031772625.1. Classification (NCBI taxonomy): domain Eukaryota; kingdom Viridiplantae; phylum Streptophyta; class Pinopsida; order Pinales; family Pinaceae; genus Pinus; species Pinus tabuliformis. The sequence goes on along the minus strand of CM062817.1, from coordinate 1,244,012,914 downwards.
CAAAGATTTTCAAGTGAGAATAATTCAAATTCTTACCAGTCCAAACTTCTTCAAGGATACGACCATCCAAGTTTGTAGTTGTAGATCTATTTATGAGGTAGCAAGCAGTCCTGACTGCTTCAGCCCAAAAATTCTTCTCCAAACCGAAATTGGACAACATACTTTCCACCTTTTCCATAATGGTGTGATCCATCCTTTCTGTGACAACATTCTGTTGAGGAGTACCAGGCACAATCTTCTCATGCTTTATGCCAAACATGTTACAATATTCCTTAAATGCATTTGAGCAATACTCACCACCATTATCTATTCTTAAACACTTCAGCAATTTGTTAGTCTCTCTTTCAACAACAACATGGAATTTTTGAAATATTCAAAACACTTCACTTTTACTTTTCATAGGATATGCCCATACCTTCCTGGATGCATCATCTATATATGTTACAAAATATGATGCTCCTCCTAATGATTTGATGTTAACAGGCCCAAACACATCTAAGTGTACAAATTCTAACACATTTTTCTTTCTGTCATGGCCACCTCTAAGGAATGAAACCCTTCTTTGTCTACCATATATACAATGCTCACAAGGATCAATATTGTAGGATTTCAAACCTGGCAATAAATTTTTACCAACAAGGATTTTAAGCCCTTCTCGCTCATTTGACCCAAACGCTTATGCCACAGATCTGCTAAATTTCCTTCTTTTGTGACAACAACGAAATCTGATTTTCCTATCAGTGTCTTCATTGTCTATAATGTTCCTATCATGGGTTCTTTGGCCACGACCAATGCACCTTTGCTAATTTTCCAACCTCCTTTTCCAAAGCTTGTCGAATATCCTTCATCATCCAGTCATCTCATAGAGATTAAACTCATGCACATTTTTGGTACATGCCTGACCTGTTTCAACAATATATCTTGTCCATCTTTCATCTTGATCTAGACACTCCCACTCCAACAATACTCCAAAAATGATTATTCCCCAAATGCACTCTACCATAATCACCAGGATTATATGAAACAAAACTATCTTGGCATGCGGTTACATGGTGAGATGCCCTAGTGTCAAGGATCCAATCAAAGCTACTACTAGAAGTATATACACATGCATCATCTACTGAAAAAGTAAACAACACATCACCATCTGTGGCTATAGCAGTAGGCTCACCTTCATTTGTGTTGGATGACTTGTGATTTGTACTAGACGGTCTCTGATCCTTTTGTCCTTTCTTCCAAAATCAACATTCTTTCCTCATGTGCGCAGGTTTGCCACAATGAAAGTAGATGATCACGCCTCTCCTTGATTTTGGTCAACCTCTCGATCTTGATTGCCCTTGCCAACCTCGGTCCTCGATCCATTCTCCTACTAGGATCAGCTAGAGCTAAACCCTTTCCTCCCTGGTTTTCCGCAATTGACTTGTGTCACAACTCCTCATTCATTAAACTACTGTTGACATCATCAAACTTTAGGGTCCCTGTAGTTGTTGAAGTGCTCATAGCTACAATTAAATTTTCCCGACTCTATGGCATAGAACACATCAGCAATATAGCTCGAATTTTATCATCTAAAATGATTTTAACAAAGGCAAGTTGATTAGTAATAATATTAAATGTATCCAAGTGCTCAGCAACTGAAGCACCCTCCTTCATTTTGAGATTATAAAGCTTCCTCATCAAGAACACTTTGTTTGATGTTGTGTTCTTCTCATATAGATCATGGAGCTTCTTCCATAATCTTTCAACTGTCTTTTCTCCAGACACATTGAAATAAACATTCTTTGCTAAATATTGGCGGATTGTTGCAATTACCTTTCTATCTAGCTTATTCCACTCTTTATTTGTCATCGATGAGGGTTTCTTTGTAGTGCCCTCAATTGGCAAATACCGATCCTTTAAAATCAGAGTATCCTCCATCTGTGATTTCCATAGGGCAAAATTAGCCCCGCTCAACTTCTCCATATCTGTAACTCCTCTCTCCATTTTCAATCAAATTCATGCCCCAAAGCACAAAAAACTCCACTTAAAAATAAAAATTTATTTATTACTCTTTAAAATTGAGTAATAATGACCTTCCTTGTTTTAAAATACCCTTTTCAAAATTCTTGCTCCTTTTTAAAATATACTTTTTAAAATTCCAACATATAATTATTTGTGTATAAAAACATATATAATGTTTTAACCCTTTCACATTTCACACATACATATGTTGGTTTGAGAAACAACTTGACGTATACATGTAAGCTTAATGTAGAAAAAAACTTACGAACACCACATTTCAACTCCAATCTCCACGTTTCGAACTCCAGCAACATGTTTCAACAACGCGAGGTAACAACCAACATTTTAACGAATGCTGCCAGAGTAAAGCGATGGCACTAAGTGGCTTGCACAGTGGATATTCGGCCCTAGCTCTGATACCAGTTGTTAGGCTAGAGCATACATAACGCACAATGGATTTATACTCAGAGACAGACAAATGGAGAAACAACAAGATTACTCAATCAGAAATAGCAAAATATATAAAACAATCACTGGAGAACAAAAATCACTTTGCATTAGGTAACAGGCCTGGGCCTTAGCTTGCATGCTTTCCTTGGCCAGAGAAATTACAAATTTATAGCGGCAGAAGAAGGATCTAAAATCTTGTATGTGATTCAGATGGAGATCTAGAATGATCTAGAAATTAATGGCGGTGTAGAAACATCTAGAATCCTAAAGATCTAGAAACTGATAGTGGTGTAGAAGAATTTAGAATCCTGCATGTGATTCATGAATTTGGCTTCACACTTAACAAGCTATCTCCTAGATCCTGGCAGCCGCTGGCTGATTCTTTGTGAAAATGGCCATGTGGCTCACTTTAACTGATCTCTTCGCAGTAGCGATGGCAGGAGCCGGCCTATATGGGGACACTAAACAATGGACTATGACTTTACAGCTGTGGTCCTCTGTTTAAAAAAAATCTAGCTAGTCACAGGGTGTAGCTCTGCAAGCTGCGGCTGCAGGTTGTCACACTATAGATCATATATCTCTTATACTATTTTGATGGAAAGATAGAGATGAAGAAATAAAAATTAACATAAATTAATACACAACAATAATATTTTATCAATTAATCTTTCTCTCATATATATATATATATATATATATATATATATATATATATATATATATAATTAATTAACTGATTGTACTTATATATCTTAAACATTATTACAATGGGTAGTTTAAATATGTTTTTTGTCTAGATAATTATTAAAATTTCTTTGATAAAATTTGGCAGGGATTTTTGTAGATTTCAGTTATAGCTGTTAAACTTCAAGATTTTAGGTGTCTTAGAAATTTTTGATGGTGCTGAATTTATTTCCACCATCAAAAACATGATTCAAACATGGCTATTGCAAAAAATTTTAAATTTTTTTTGCCAAGATTCCAGCCACTTTTAATGATCCTATCAATTCCTCCACCTAAATATCCTTCTTCAATAACAACTACTCAACCACAAATATATCAATCTCATATTTACTAAATATAAAATCATACTAAATATAAGTCATCCTATTTTTATTTTTACTTAGGCTGGACTCAACTCCAACAACAACTCACACTAAATTAAACTTTTTCAAATATAAACTGAATTATAACTACCTCGCAGTGACTCAAATTAACTCGCACTCTTAATATAAATATATTAAAAATGTAGACAAGATATATTAAGAATGCAGATAAGACTAATTAGCCATTCCAAAAAAAATCGTCCATGTGAACCATTTGTAGATTCGTGGCACTAATTTGCAGATTCATGTGACTTTCTGTTGTCAACTCACCCTCGTTTCTAGAATATTTTTGCTTTACATAATATTTTGACACCTTCGTCCCAAAGATTCAGTGTCAATTTAACAGAACTCCTATCATTTTTATTTAGTTAACGCATTTCAATTCTCATGTAAAATTCCGTGCATAGTTCGTAGACTGCCAAACCTCCAGCTATCACTCTGACCCATTTAGCATATCACCGCCATGCTCTTATACTGAAATGATGTGATGTATATCGTACTGAATGAAACTTGTGGCTTTGTGATTTGTTTTCACTGCTATTACATAATAACATATTGTAATCAATCTGTATTTGATTTGGCAGTTCTATTTCAGGGACCCTGAGAACAATTCTTTTGCAATTTGACACTTACTCTCAGCGATGCGATGAAAACATGGCCCAGAAATTTCGTAGGAAGTCTCATCACCAACTCTAACTTTTAAAGTTTTGGTGTTTAAAATCAATTTACAAAAATCCTACCTATATTAATCTGATTAATCTGATTTGTAGAAGTTATACTGCATGAACTTGGGTTGGTAAACATTAATCTGTTGAACCAATTCGTGTTACTTTTGCTCTGCGATTTCGTGTTACTCAAATATGTAAAATTGTAGGGAATGCCACCGCGATATGTGCGTTGATATCTTTCTCATCTGCTATGGTGAGACCCAAGTGTTTCCCTGAAAAAAAAATGTTGAGACCCAAGTGTAATTTTGCATTGTTGGATACATTCGTTTTGGTCATTCCAGAAACGAATACATCGCTTTTCGTTGCAAACTGTCCCACTGCGTTTTCCGTGAGTCCACTCAGGAATCTCGTGTTCAACCGTTAAAAAAAAGAGATTAGAAGTTCGCAAGAATCGAAACGGCTACTTATCTTATTTGCATTAATATACAATCTATATGGATTAGCCACTTGGAATGCGTCTACATATCTTATTTGCATTAAACCACATTTTATATGGATTAGCCACTTGGAATGCGTCTACATATCTTAATTCATCTAAATTAATAAGGGTTCAGTTAGTAAGTTAAACTAGCTGTTCACTCATACCCAACATTTTAGGGATTTCAGGAGATTTATGAAAACAAACGTTGTTTTGCTTTTCCTACAAGCTTTTACCTCTAGAAAAGCTATTGCTTTTCCTACAAGCTTTTACCTTTAGAAAAGCTAACTTGAATGAGTTGTTTATAATTTTTTTGGTTGGTATATATATATATATATATATATATATATATATATATAACATTTTTTTATGAGGTTCATTTATATCATAAAAATGTAAATAAATATTTTTCGTATCAAAATAATTTGGACTTAACAATCCCATTTACCTGAATTATGTATGAAATTTTATTAAGAATTTCATTTTCAAATAAATCTCATCTTTTAGAGTTATCGTTCTTTGAAATATAAAGGTATTGTTTTATGAAGTGTAAAGTTATCATTTTATGACATACAAAGAAAAAATCAACACTCAACTAGAAAACTCAAAGAAGGAAGATAGTCCAATCAAAACTTCAAATGAAGCCAGACAAAATCAAAAGCCAAAGAAAATAGTATTTTCAAAATTTAAATTAAAACCGCTTTATGAAGATCATCAAACCAAAGCTTCAAATTAAGTAGGACAAAATCTAATACTAAAAAATCCATATTTTCAAAATTTAAATAAACTCCACTGTATTTTTTAAAATAAAATTAAAAAGAGTTACAAGCCCTTTAATAATTAATATATAAATTTTTTATGTGGAAAAATTATTTTATAAATAAAATACGAATATGGATTTTTTTAATGTCAATAATATAGGCTTACTACTAATTAGAAAATTCAAGCACAAGCTTATATAGTAATTACTATATTTTAATATAGATATGTTATAAAGAAAATGTGTTATTTTCCGTCTAATCTTAAATCACTGCAGTTTGAAGGGTAAATTTTAGATTGACCTACTTTCATTTAGTTCTCTCTACCATTCTCGATCTTCTCGTTATGGGATTTATGATGCCCACAGTTTTCGTATGATGGCATTTCATTGTCTTTGTGTACCCTATCGTATTTCTTCCCATCCCAATTCTGTCTCAAATAAATAAATAAAAATTAATGTTATATATATATATATATATATATATATTAAATTTGAATGGAAAGATTTATATATATATATATATATGAAAAGACATTAAATTTGGTATTATGTTTTAGTTTATTTTCTTAGGATAAAATGATAATTTAATTTTACATTTGAATTTATTTATAATAAATATGGTGTATTCATAATAATTGTGATTAGTGTAGATATTTTATTTAAATGTTTTAGTGTTATATTATTTAAAATATAAATAAATGTTTATTAATGAGCGATTTATGTGATATCATACTATTATCTTTGTATAATTTGTCATTAAAACATCTTTCTTTTCTTTTTGTACTTTTCTAGACATTCCAGAGCTACATATCTATGGAGAGTCAAAGTCAATTTTTTCCAAAGGAAAAAACGAAACTTTTTATTAAGTATATAAAAAGTTTACATTGCATATGCCGTGGCATCACTGCTCAAAACTGAGCTCTGTCAAAACTGAATATCAAAAATTTCTGCCTTTATACCTGTAGGCTGCTCCCTTCAGGTGCTGTCACTCTTTCTGATGTGTGCTGTCCAGTAGCTTTTAAAAGCCAAAAAGACACATAGCTGTAGCTATGTATTGTTCATCATGTCAAAAAAGCAAATAACAAAAACCGGGTCTCCTCAGTGGTGAGGAAAACAACCCATCGTTGTACATAATATGGCCGCATAGTTTTGCTGAATTGTTTTAAGCAGTACAAAAATATTGAAAATATACACAGTAAAACAGAGATTCCTGCCAAAAATATCATTGAGGATGGAAGTAAGGAGGCTGGTCTGATCTTCTGATGAGGCCTTGTTCTTCTTCTTCTATTTTCCAGCTGCCCAAATCCTGTTGAAGACCATCTTTAGATAGCTGATCTGCCATGACATTTCTTTCCCTGTAAATGTGACAGATAGAAAAACTGTTAAACATTGATTTCAATCTTTGGACTTCCCCCAAAATTTGTTTTAGAGCCTGATTTCTGCATGAACTGAGACCATTAACCCATCTGATCACGTTTTGAGAATCCCCAAAGATTTGAATAGTGAGGGTGTGCCGATGGATGAGCCAGCAAAGGAGGAGTTTTAGGGCGTTCAATTCTGCATAATTATTTGAGCCTGTTCCTAGCCCCACAGAAGCTTTCAGGGTGTGAGAAGGGGATAAGTGAATGATAAGTCCTGCTCCTGCTATGTTGTTTTGTGAATCACCATCGAAGAAAGCCCAAGGGACTCCTTCTAGGGTCTGTATTTCAGGGGCATTTCTTTGGGAGGGGGGGGTCCTTAGGCTCAGGAAGGCTTGAATAGATGGCTGCTCCCTGAGTGGCAGTGAGGGCTACAGGAGTATCTTTATCTTGAAAGATTCTCCTGTTCCTAGCTATCCATATCCCCCAGCTAATGATGAGAGGCAGGTTTCGAAGGTTCCCGGTCGCATGCTCATTCCACCACTTCTGCCACGCTTCTTGAATGTTGATGCCTTCCCAAACTAACTTTTTGTTCAGGATGTTTCCAATCTCACACCATACCTTAATAGATTCTGGGCATTTGAGGAAAAGGTGGTTAACAGATTCTGCATCTGCTTTGCATAAGGTACATCTTCCGGGCCCGTGCATAAATCTGGACTGCAGAATATCCCAAGTTGGGATTTTTCCCCTTAAGATGCACCAAAAGAGGATTTTTGATTTTGGAGGGCACTTGAGTTTCCACAGCTGCTTCGCCCACCACTCCGGATCTCCCCAGCCTTTCCTAGTCATAAGAAGATTATACCCTTGCTTTGGGGCATATTCCCCTGTTTCTGCATGGGCCCATAGGAGCTCATCTTGCCTGTCCCTCAACCTGATATTTGATCTGTGGAGTTCCTGAGTGAAACCATTCCATTCATTCCACCATCTTTTCTCCAGATCCAACTCTTCTCCATTCTTCCATGCTTGACCCCATATGGAAGAGAAACCCGGCTTTTCTACTTGGCTGAGGAAACGAAGATCCTTCCCTTCCAAGTGCTGAATCAGTTCGGGAGAGAGGGCATAGTTGCCATTGCATCCGACCCAGGGGTCCTTCCCAATCTTTACCTTTTCACCGTTCCCGATCTTCCAGGCTAAACCTTGTTCAATCACCTTGAACGACTCCAAGGTGGCTTTCGAGATTACAGAAACATTCTTTTGGGTCTTAGAAGGATCCCTAATCCAGTCTTCCAGGGGGATTGGATCGATGTATTTTCGCTTAACCGTCCTCGTCCAAAGGTTTTCCATCTTAATAAGCCACCAACCTGATTTAGCAGCTAATGAAAATCTGAAATCAGGTAGACTTTTGATCCCCCAACCACCCCACTCCTTTGGCCTAGCCACTTTCTCCCATGCGACCCAAGGGAGGACTGAGGAATCCTTAGTCCCTGCCCATAGAAATCTGCTGCAAATCCTCCTGATTTTCTCCAGCACTCCTTTTGGCACCCATGTTAGGGCTGCCCAGTACACTGGGATGGCTAGAAGCACTGATTTTATTAACGTCAATCTCCCTGCTCTGGATAGCCATTTGAAACTCCAATGACTAATTCTAGCTTCAATCTTGGCGATTAGCCAGGACCAATCCTCCTTCCTGTAATCGTTTGGCTTTAACCAAAAGCCCAAGTATTTAAATGGAACGCCCATGGAGCTTATATCAAATGGAAAGAGGGATCTAAACTGCTCCCTTTCGGCTCTGCTTAGACCTTCTTCAAGGATTTGAGATTTTCTGGGATTGATCTGCATACCAGTGGCTTTCATAAAAAGGTCAAAAATGGATTTTAGCTCCTTCGGTTCATTGAGGGATCCATTTGTGAAAATCAGGATGTCATCTACAAAGAGAACGTGAGATATAAACAAGTTTATTGCTGCCTCTATACCAAATAACTTACCTTCCCTTTTGCTTTTATGGATCAACTGGCTCAGGCCCTCTGCCACTAGAAGGAAAAGCAGGGGAGAAAGAGGGCAGCCTTGCCTCAACCCTCTCTGTCCTTTGAAAAAAGGGGTGGCTGCACCGTTGATGAGAATAGCATAGCTAACATCTGTTATGCACCCCATGATCCATCTGATGAAATCCACTTTGAAACCAAGGTGTGTAAGGAGCATACGAATGTATGTCCAGTTTATCCTGTCATAGGCCTTTGAGAGGTCAATTTTAATCACTGCTCCCTTCTTATTTTTCAACTTAAACGAGTGAAGAACCTCCTGAGCCACCCCTATTGCCTCATGGATTTGTCTTCCATCCAAGAATCCGAATTGTTCAGGAGAGATATGCCTTGAAAGAATTGGTTTAATCCTGAGGGCAATAATTTTTGCGATTATCTTGTAAATGCTATTGCATAAAGATATAGGCCTGAAGTCTTCAAAGGATTATGGAGCCTCCTTTTTGGGGATGAGAGCGATGAAAGTTGTATTGAAAGGGCTGTATATTTCTCCCTTCAATCTAGACTCTTCTACAACTTCGGTGATTTCTTCCCCTATCTGCTCAAAAAAATGTAGGAAAAGTTCTACAGCCCAACCATCCGGCCCAGGACTTTTCTCTTTCGCCATAGACTTTATAACACTTTCCACCTCCTCTTTGGTGACAAGATCCATTAGGTGGTCCGCTTCTTCCTCCTCCACATACCTGTGAAAACATTGCGCTGTTTGGATGACTTCGGCAATGGTGATCTCACCAGGGTCTTTGAAGAGGGATTGAAAATGATTAACTCCAAGGGCTGAGAGAGCTTCAAAAGTCTTGGCTTCGGAGAGTCAAAGTCAATTACTGATCATGTTTTTTCAAAACATAACATAGAAAACATCTATCTTGCTGGATGGCTGGATAGAATTGCAGCTTTATGGGATAACAAGAAGAATTATACTATTTCTCACACAGCCAGATCAAACGATAGGGAAGCTGATGCATTATCCAAACGAGGCCTAACTTCTCCCCAAGGTGTATGGAGAATGCAAATTAAAACGAAAATCAACTGTTGTCAGATTTCGGACTTTTGTCTTCCTGACATATAAATCAATAGTAATGGTTTTATATGGTTTGTATTTTTTTACTCTCTCAGATATTTTGGGACATTACACAGTTAGGTATGAACATATATTCCTCAGATGTCTTTAATATAGTTTTGTCAATTAGCTGATGATCTGACGCTTCTATATCCATTCGAATATTTTGTATATATTCTGGACATACAGCTTAATTCTACCATTTTGCTAGATGTGGAGGAATTCGCACAACTGTCTATGTAAAGCCATCTTGTTGAAATATACAAGATGAATATATAGCTTTATTCGTGCTGAAAAAGAGATTGCCATTAAAAGGTATTATGAATGATAAATAAATTAACAATTGCATTTGAAACAATAGTGACACTTATTTTTTTGTTTGTTGTACTAATGACATGATTTAAAAATGACATATGAATAATGGATAGTTGTATAAAATCGGTTTAGGTTGATTTATGTGACTAAGCCATCATTTATGTTTACTACATTTCTCTGCTCTAGAGATGTTTCTTTTTGAAAAGGGGAAGAAAAATATTACAAACTAAGAATTGATCAAAAATGAAATAAATGAGGGAGAGTTTTAGGGGCCAAATTTAGTTTGGAAATTTTCTCAAACATCATTTATGTCTACTACATTTCTCTACTCTAAAAATGTTTCTTTTTGAAAAGGGAAAGAAAAATATTACAAACAAAGAATGGATCAAACATGAAATAAATCATGGAGAGTTGAAGGGGCCAAATTTAGTTTGGACATTTTCTCAAAAAAAATATTCCCACATTTCATTAAAAAATTACCTATTTATTACATATATATGCTTAAACAAATGATAAATATCAATTTTACTAGTAAATTACATTTTTTTTTATTGAATATCTACCTACATTCTATATGTATGACTTTGCAATCCAAAATAATCACCTACAATACTATACAAGCGCATAATATTTGAATCCTTAAAATACCCTGAAATAAATAGTTGATAGAAGTAACTTATTTCTTATAAAATGTACATGACCCCCCTCACCCCTACCTCTCCATAAAAATGTAGGATAGAATAAACTTGCAATCACAATAGAAGTTTGAAATATATGGATAGGAAAAGGTATGAAGGATATAATACAAACCAGCAATTGATAAGGCATGAAATAAATGGTTGATAAAAGTAATGTGTATTAGAAGATATGCGTGAAGCCCTAACCCTATAGCCACCCCTTTCAACTTCTAGAAAAATGAGAACATGTTAAATTTAGAGATGTTTATAGGGAAATATTAGTCTCCTCCCTACCAATGTTCAATTCATACAAATGACTATTGAGGAATAGTATTAATAATTATGGATGATTAGTGAGAGTCATAATAATGAATCATATAATTCTAAGGTGTAAAGATATTGAAATGTGAACTCAAAGAACTCATGACTAACTAAGGACAAATTTGGAAAAATGGATAAAGGAATGCTTAAATGGAAAACACATAAATTATAGGATGGAATGTTGTTAGAAATTCTATAATGATATCTTGAGAAGAATTACATATAAATTGATTAAAAAAAGGTATGAATCAAATAATAAATGTACATAACTTATTTGTACTCAGTGTTTCATGATTGGATTTATAATATACTAGGACTTCATATAGAGAAAATTATCAAGTTGTGCCATTAGTATTGAAAGAAGGTATTGCCAAAGCACACCAAACATATAAAACCTGATGTGGATAATAATGATAGAACTCGTTAAAATACATATAGTTTTATAAAAAAACGATTTGATAAAGTAAATAATTTATATTCTAATTGTAAAATCAACACGAGTAGTTAGTGGTAGAGCTTACTATGGAGGTGAAGAATCCTCAAATTATTATCAACCCAAGATATTATTTCTCCTTATTCTCCTTTATTATATTGAGTCCTTCTATGATAAGGCCTAGTACCTAAGATATTATTTCTCCTTCTTCTCCTTTATTATATTGAGTCCTTCTATGATAAAGAACTTAGTACCTAGGATAAAATTTCCATTTATAATTCTTTCTTTGTCTTGATTTTTACATTTACAATATCTTAATTTTAATCGGTTTCTCGTTTGTTAAATAAATAATGTTTATTATTATTATTATTATTATTATTATTATTATTATTATTATTATTATTATATCATCATCATCATCATCATCATCATCGTCATCTATTTATGTAATACAGTGCGTAACATATCTAGTAGATTTTATAAAAAAAATTGGATTTATATAGTGCGAAAAGATAAACGATACCACACAAGTAGTTGTTATCGTTTAGAAAACAATAAGGTTAGATGATTTGTCTAAGAGTATTAATTTAGATAGACTTACTTGGTTTCTCATATAGTGCTGGAGGTATCTTTGAAGAATATGGCTTCCAAATTGTAATATAATTTAATGTAGCACCCATATTCACAAAAGTAGTTAACCAAAGTTTTGAAAACTTGTTGAGCAATTTTTTATTAGAACAAATTAGGTGAATAGCATTTGGCTAGCTCAAGTTGATTTCTACTACAACAATTCAATGAATAGATTCAATTGTGAAAGTCCATTTCAAATAGTGTATTATAGGTCTTGAAAGGCTGTTGCAGACTTGGTTCTGTTGAGGAGTGTTTGTGTACAAGAGTGTTCATATACATCATTTTGTAGAAAGCATATGACATTCATGAGCCTTGTGATAGATTAATAATAGCTATAAGAAAGGATAAATTTACAAAGTAATTTGAAGATTTTCAAAGATCATGATACAATAATCACACATTTAGGGTGAAATATATTTTGTAGAGAAATATCAAACTCAAAAAAGGATATATTTCTTAGTGTGAAATACAACAAACTCAAGTACAAGAAAGTTGATCCATGTAATATTTTTCAAGAAATATATGTACAAACTAGATTACATGAAGCTTTTGAAATTTGTCCAACATTTAATGTTTATGACTTATATAAGTTTCATGAAGAATAAGAAGATGGTGAAATAGGCATTGTGCAAAATTTGGAATGATATTTGATATTCAAACCAGTCGAAGTAAAATATAAAATGTTGACAAAGTGGAGATAGATGGAAGAGTCAAGTTTGAGATAAATATAATATTTAATCAAGCAAAAGAAAATAAATTCAGAAGATGCATGGTGAATTTCAAAAGAGGAGTTGAGTCACCCTCATTGAACAACATTACTAGAAGGATTCCAATTTTATGCACATGAAGTAGATGTTTTCAACAATTTCTAACCAAGAATATTATTGGGATCATGCAATCAACCTTATATCATTTCTTTTAATATACATTTCCTATTTTTTAATTCATAAAGAATGAAAAACATGGAGTAGAGGTTGTTCTTCTCAATATTAAAAATAGTTAAATAGCTTACATAGAAAGAATCAACAATAAATGGTTGGAGTGAAACTCAACTAGACTAAACTAAATTTGAACTGCCTATGACACCTAACAGACAATGGAATTAAATTAAATGGAAACTTAGTAGACATTGTGATTAACATCTTAACATTCCCTTTTAATCTCAACTATTACAAGTAGAGGCACTTACAATTCCTAATTTCTCTCTTTGAAATTCAAATACATTTTTTCCCAATGGCTTTATGAAAATATTCGTAAGTTGATCTTTGGAACTACAAAAAGTAAGTACCATGTCCCCATCATTGACAAGCTCACGGATGAAATGAAAACATTTGACAATGTGCTTTCTCTTTTTGTAGAAAGAGCAATTTTTTATAAATAAATTGTTGAATTATCATCACAATAAATAAGAGTTGGCTCCTTCTAAACATTTTAAATATCTTTAATAATCTTCTAAGCCACACTGCTTGACAAGCTACTGAATTTACAGCTACATACTTTGCCTCTACAGAAGATATTGAAATGATTTATTGTTTCTTGGATTCCCATAAGATCATATTGGTTCTGTGATGAAAAGCATACCCCAAGGTGTTTTTGTGATCATCTAAACTTCCTTCATAATCATTGTCTATATACGGTGAAAGTGAACAATTTTGAGAATGTGTGTTGAAGAAACCATAGTTTAGGGTTCCTGCAATATGTCTTAAGATATTTTTTGTAACCTTCCAATGAGAAATATTTGGTGATTGCATAAATCTAGAGACAAAACTTGCTGCAAACATGATATCAGGTCTAGTTGTAGTGAGATACAACAAACAACCAATTATACTTTGATACAATGTGGGATCAATTGGTGGTGCTACATTTTGTTTTCTCAGCTTGGTGCCTTAATCAATTGGTGTATCAACTGGTTTGCAATTGATCATTCTGAATTTTTGGAAGATTTCGATGGTATATTTTTGTTGACCAACATAAATTCCATTAGTATATTGCTCAATTTCAATGCCTAAAAAGTATTTCATAACTCCTAGATCAGTCATATCGAACTTTTGTTTCATTTTTTCTTTGAAGTGTTTTAACATCATATTACTTGTATAAAGTAGGTCATCAACGTAACGGAAAACAATGAGAATTTTACCTTCATGAGTTTTGATATATAAAGTTGGCTCATGGCTGCTTCTACAAAAGCCACTTTTGATTTGATAGGTGTCAATGCGACTATACCAATCTCTTGGAGCTTGTTTCAAACCATAAAAAAATTCTTCAATTTGTATACCTTATGCTATTGTCTTGGAACTTCAAGACTAGGAAGCTACTCTACATAAACTTCTTCTTGCAATATACCATTTAAGAAGTTGGTCTTACATCAAGTTGATAGACTTTCCATTTGTGTTGAGATGTTGTGGATAAAATAGTTTCGAAAGTGTCTAACCTCGCTACTAGAGCAAAGGTTTCACTATAGTCAACACAAAACTATTGTGAGAATTCTTTGGCAACCAACGTTGCCTTATGTTTCTCAATTTCTCCTTTTTCATTTAGCTTGGTCTTATATACCCATTTTACACCAATTTTGGTTTTGTCTCTTGGAATATCAACTAAATGCCAATTTTGGTTATTCTCTATGGAAGTAACTTTTTGGTTCATTGCATCAACCCAATGTTATATTTAATTGCTTATTCAAAATGGGTTGGTTGAGATGAAAGAAAGGAAAACATTTTATTTCGATCAAACTCATACTCCTGCTCATATATTTCTTTGATGCTTCTTGTTTTCTTACTATATTTTGAAGATGTTGAACCAATGGTGGATTCACTACTTGAAGATGTATTATTTTAAGAGTTGTATGGCTCTTCTTAACCTGCAATCTTGGTAGTTGGGGTGGATAAAAAGATTGATTTGAAGCTTCACCAACATTATCAAACCAAGATTTATTTTCAAAAGATTTAACATATCTATTTAAAAGCTACTTCTTGGTAACTAGATTGTAATTTCTATAGGCCTTTGACTATTCACTATAGCCTACAAAAATACATCTTTCACTCCTATCATCAAGATTCATTCCTAGCTTCTCAGAAACATGTGAAAATGTTATTGATCCAAAAATTGTAAAGTGAGATACATTTACCTTCTTACCATCTCAAGATCCTTGAGGTACTATATCTTGGACACTGATTATTGGAGATCTATTAAGAACATATACTGTAGTTGAAACTGCTTCAGCCCAATAGTCATTAGACAGCTTCTTTTCATGTAGCATACATCTGGCCATATTAATGATTGTTCGGTTTTTCCTTTCTGATACTGCATTCTATTGTGGAGTATATCTTGTTGTGTTCTGCATAATGATTCCTTGCTGTTGACAAAAGGCTTTGAAGTCATTGGAGTTGTATTCTCCTCATGGGTTGGATCTGAGTACTTTCAAAGGCTTTGCACTGCTCTTTTTTGCTTATTTTTTGAATTCTTTGAATCTTGATAATGCATCTAATTTGTTTTTGAGAAAATACACCCATATCTTCCTACTATACTTATTAATGAAGGTCGAAAAATAAAGACTAACACCAATGGAGTATGTTTGCATTGGGCCACATATATTTGTATAGACTAGATCTAAAGCCTTTTTTTCTCTAGTGGAAGATGTCAAAAATCTATCTCTTTTATTATTTGCTACAATACATATTTCATAGTTACAATATTTTTCATTCTTAATAGGGCGAGCAATGACCATTGAATATTTATGAAGCAGACTTAGACTCTTTAGGGGAATATGCCTATACCTAGAATGTCATAATTATGAATCATCTATTCTTGACACATTATGTGAAATATACTGTGAAATATTTCGACTTCTAAGAGTCGAAGGACACATCTTTTTATTATTTTTTCAACCTCTTCTATCATTCTTCTATTAGGCTATTTGTCATAGATATAACATGTTTTCCCTTGGAATATTACATCATAACCATGTTCGATCAATTGTCCTACACTAATGAGGTTATGCTTTAGATGTGGAACATAATAAACATCATGTATGTATTTCTACTGATTATGTTTGGTAAGAAAAGGGATGGTACCTTTCCGTTTAGCTTCAATACAAGAATGGTCTCCAAGAGTAATTTTAGATGTTATGGAAGCATCAATGCAAGAAGTTAGATTTTTGTTACCTATCATATGATTGTTGTGACCACTTTCCAACCCACAGGTCCTTATTGTGACTGTATTCAAAAATATGTCACAAAATATACATTGTTTCAGAGGATTCTCCTTCATTGCTGGAGATATGGACATTGCATATTTTTTGATCTGACTTATTTCTACATTCATGTTCATAATGTCCATATTTCTTGCAATAATAACATTAGATATTCGATTTTCTCCATATTATTCTTATTCGTGTTTGATTTTGTGAAGGTCTCGACTCCTCTGCTACATTATGATGTTCTGATATGCCTCTTCTTTTCTTGTTTTTGCCTCTATATCCTATGCCTCTACCTCTACCAAGAGAGATATGTGCTTTGAAAGCTAGTCCCATGGAATATTCTACCAGGGAAACCTTTGTTTCATGTGTCAGAAGTGATCCACTCAATCATTCTATTGAGAAAGTTGTAAAATATTTGGATTCCAAAATGATTGTTACAGTCATGTCATATTTCTTGCGAAGTCTTCAAAGGACATTTTCAACGAGCTTCTAATCTCTAATGGTTTCACAAATGAGCCTGATTTAAATGACTATTCCGATGACTCTAGTCATGCACTCCTCCAACTTCTTTGTGTCGGTCATCTTCAGCGTTTGAAACTGGGCTCTCAATGTCTGCGACTTAACAGTTTTCAATGTATCATTACTTCAATACACAACTTTAAAAATATCCCAAACTTCTTTTCTTGTTGATGCACCAGTTATCTTGTTGAAGATAGAGTCATAAACTGAGTTTTGTATCCAACGTTTGGCTTTGTGCTCTTTCTTTCTAAGTTCTGTAGCAACATTATTCTAATTCTTATTCATGGTTGTTAGTTGTTCTTGGGTCTGCTCTACATAACCATTCTACAAGTTATCCCAACAATCCTGGGCTTGTAAAAATGTTTTCATTCTTGAAGACCAAAAACTCATATTTTTTTCCAAGTAAAATCAAGGTCTATAGCAAAGCGTTGGAGGAAGTCATTTCTTTTTGATATAGAACAAACACTTTTTTAGTACAAATGTTTTAACCATACTTCTCAAATAAAACCCTTTGATTTATTTTTTTGAATCATCTTCAAATGGACTAACGCCTTTTCAAATGGCTCTTTTCTTAACTCAAATCTTTTCAAAAACAACGAAATCCCCTTTTTCAAATCTCACTTTTTTTTAAGAAAAATCCTTTTTAAGGTGATGAAATAAATCTTTTTTAATAAAGACTCCTTTTAACCTGAATCCCTTTAGCTTATTAAAAACGAAAACTTACTAAAAAATACGATGATGTCCTTTAAATTAAAAAAAGCATGCAAAGAACCTTCACGGATTCCCTTCGTTTAATTTTCATGAATAATCGTGGAGACTTTGATAAATGACTTACAATACCTTTATAAAATTGGTTATCTCTTTTTTTTAATTTCGCTTTGTCGTTTGCCTTGAGCTCAGCGCACTCCCTAACACAGACAATGTGTGCTGAGACGCAAAAATTCATCTTTTGGTAAGTTCTCCACCATCAACGCATTTATGCAAAGACAATAAGTGCATTGATCACTTAAAAAATAAAAAAAATTAGCTCACTTGCAACAACTTATCCACAACTTCGATTTTTAGTTCTCCAGCTCCTCTCGTCTATGACCTCTCACAACACGCTACTCTCTTTGGAGTCTTAAGCGATCTGAGGCTTTGATAGCATGACAATGAATGAAAAATGTGGGGCAGAGGTTTACATAGAAATAACAAAGAATGAAAAACATGGAGCACAGGTTGTTTTTCTCAATATTCAAAATAGTTAATTATTACATAGAAAGCATCAACAATAAATAAATGGAGTGATACTAAACTAACCTAAACTCAATATGAAGACACCTACACTACTACACCAAGTGCACTTTTATGATAGATCTAAGACAAAAGAAATCTTTTGTCTTAAAAATACACTTTTTATTTTATTTAGTTTACATTGAAATTTAGTATTAATTGAATTGTCTTGAATATAAAATTTAAGACAAAAACAGTTTGAGACAAAAATATTTTAAGACAAAACTTTATATTTAAGACAATAACCACATAAAATGAAACTCATTTAAGACAATTAACAATTAAGACAAAAACATATCAATTTAAGACAATATTATCTAACAACTATAAAATTGGCTTTCACAATGCACCCTAAGCTTGTCAACTTGCAGGCTACTACTATCCCATGCCTATATCGAGGTTTTTATTTCACTTAGCATTCATGTTATATTAAAAAAATACAATGATGTGTTGGGCTCTTCATTTTGTGGGGCTAACCGACTCTCAAGAATGCGACAACTTTTCCTGGAAAAACATAGTTACTGATCAAACGAGAAAATGACCTAGCACCTATTTTTTTGAGGTAGAAAAAACTCACTCGATTTTGAAAAATGGTGACTCAGAATACACATTTTTTTTGGAGCATATCTTTCCCCTTTAAATATTTTATGTATCAAATATGAACATTTTTTTTAAATATTAGTGATTTTCATGCTGATTTTGAAAAGTATTGATGCAGCATCAATGCATTTTTTTAGAGGGCTTATCTCTGACACTTTAAATTTTTTTATGTATCAAGTGTGAACATTATTTTTTGTTAGTGATTTTCATCTTGATTTTGAAAAGTGTTGATGAGTATCAACCCTTTTTGTTTAAAGGGCTTAGTTTTTACACTTTAAAATTTTTAATGAATTAAGTGTGGATAATTTTTTTTAAATGTCAGTGATTTTCATGTTAGTAATAAAACATAAAAATAAAAATAAAAAAACATGACAAAAAAAAATTCAAATACAAAAAATATGAAAATCAAAAAACAAAAAACATATAAAAATGTAGTAAAGAACAACAATTAACTCGTAAAAAAAATTAAAAAATAAATAAAAAACGAATTTTTTTCAAAAATATATATATATATATATAATTTAAAGAAAAACAAATTAAAAAAAAAAATCTTTTTTATTTTCTTAAGTGAAAAAACAAATAAAAAATAAAATCCTCATTGCAAAAAAGTAAACTTAGAATAATTGACCCAAAAAAATAAAATAAAATAAACAAAATAAAAACTAAAACATAAAATAAAATAAAAATTTAAGATTTATTTTTTAATGAAATAACATAAAATAAAATTAAAACAAAGTAACAAATTCAATAGAAAAATAAAATTTACATAAAAAACAACCATTCAAAACATATGGAAAAAAATTCAAAACAAATTAGGAAGAAATAGATTTAAATTTTAAAAATTTAAATTTAAAATTTAAAATATATATATATATATATATATATATATATATATTAAAAAAAAATTAAAAAAAAAATAATAATTAAATAAAATGTTAAATAAAACAATTAAATAAAATAAAATAAATTATATAAAAAAAACATTAGAAAATAAAAATTGAAAACAATAATAAAAAAAAATATGAAAATTATAAAATGAAATAAATAAAAAGGTTAAATTCAAAATATATTAATTTTTTTTAAAAATGAAAATAGATTAAAAATATTTAAATTAAAAAAAAAATTTAAAGATTGAATTTAAAAATTCAAATATAAATAAATAAAAACAGTAAAAAGTGATATTAAAAAAGAATTAAAAATAATAAATAATAAAAAAGAATTAAAAATAGAAAAATATCCCCGTGCCTCCCTGCCGCCCCTCACCGCCATCCCTTCTCCCCTCCCCGACCATCTGAACCCCTCCCTCACCCCTCCCCGACCATCCGAACCCCTCCCTCACCCCTCCCCACTCCATCCCTTGCCCTCCCCCTCACCCCTATTCCAACCTCTCCCTCACCTATCCCCCCCTCCCTCTCCCCCTGCCTCATCCCCCACCCCCTTCATTACGCCCCTCCCTCTCAGTTAACCCTCCCTCACCCTTATCCCCTCTCTGTTAACCCTCCCCTTCCGACCCCCAGCCAATGGCCTAGAGGAAGTTGGGTGGGGGTCGAGACGGGAGGAGGTTGAGGGAAGTGGGCGACTCGACCCGCCGCCTCCCTCATCCCCCTACCCTCTTGGCCCCCAGCAAGTGGCCTGGAGGCTGCTGGCCGACTCTTGAAATCGGCCTACGATGTCAAGGCCAATTGTAGTGGGTGAGGAGGGGAGGGTGTCACACCCCTACACTTGCAGTAGTCTTCCAGCCGCTTATAGCGAGGTGCGACACCACCGAACGCTTTCTTTTCACCAATACTAACCTTCGTGGACTACGCCTAATTCACTTGTCCTTACTTAGTTTGTATTTCGCAACCAAGTAAAATGAAATTATCCTTTATACTTAATGAAGCCCATACTCATTCATTATCCATAGCAATTATAACAAGAACATCAACAATTGCAACAAGTATAAAGGGAAGGGGCAACTCCTGAACAAGTCTGCCCGACAATATATTATAATTAGTCTTTCTTCAATAATACAATACAAGTAATGCTTGGCAAACTCCAAGCCAATACTTAGAATATTTTACAACATAGGCCACCAGCCTTTACAAAGTCTATGTGCATGTCTTGCACAAGAGTGGGTGCTCACACGAGTCACCGAGACACTCTACCCAAAACCCGGCACAATCTACACTTTAGAATGGCACCTTGGGCGCACCTCGTCCACCCTACAACCGGCCTTTACCACAACCCAACCTGCGCACTAGAACTGCACATGAGTTATGCGCATCCACAAGAGGAATGCGCACTTTACCTCTGCTCCTCCTTAGAAGTGCAAGCTCCTTTAGTGCGAGTTGCTTGACTCTCAAATGAACATGCGCCTTGGCTAATATATACGCATGCCTCCATAGGTGGTGGCCCTCAAGCCGACCCCTAAACATGGTGTAATACGCCCCCAAGTGTGTGCACATGTAGTCGGCCTTGCCATCGTGCAAGGCTTCTCCAAGCCAAGGTATAAACTCCTTGCCTCCACGCATTTTTCCACTAAGTGTCACAACGCTCCAAGTATCGTCGCATTGTTGTTCCATCTTTTGTCGCATTTCTTCCATAGCTCCATTGTGTCGTGCGCCCGCCCATGTGCCCGCTCCCGCCAATGCGCCCGCGCGCCCGTCGTGTATGCTGACTCGCCCGCGTTCATGCCCGGAGACCTTACATTCTCCTCCACCTAAAATCGTTGTCGTTCTCGACAACATACCATCCACCAAAATCATCATCATTCACGATGTCAACTCCTCTACATAAGGCAAACAACCTTGCAACATATGTAGAACTCCATCTCCATCATGTCTCACGTCAGTGACCAACTGCCACCAAGATAACCATACCAAGGTATACACCTCTATGGTATGTCCTCCATCAGATGTCATCTCGATCCATGATCATCGACTCCTCTGCCACAATCTCCACTGCAACATCTCGTGTCGACCTCATCATGTGTCCCTATGTGAACCTCTATCATGATATTCCAACAAAATGCTAACACATCTCTGCACACTTCGCGACCCCATGTCTGAACTAGTTGGGTAGCTAATCCAACTGTCACGCTCAAATCATGAGAGTGAACATCCTCATGCCATCATCCGTTGTTCCTCAAACATCTGCCACATCCTTGTCTCATCAAGAATCTATCTCCATAATCCATGCTCAGGTCCATGGAAACTCCATCCATCTGCAACATGTCATGATGCTTGATGCCAAGCCATCGCTGCACCATTAGTCACACCTGCTCCATATGTCTAAGGGACTCACTGCCATGAGCAGCTAACAATGAGCCCCATCTTCTTCATCCATCTAAGAAGATGTAGAGGGAGTAGAGCCTAAAGGCTCTCCCTCACTAATCAACTCAATCCATCTGTCAGGATCCTCAATCTCCATCCTTTGTAGATAGGCAACCCGGTCTTCCCCCTGGACATCCGGTCTCACATATACCTCATCATCATCATCATCATCCTCCACCAGCTCTAGCCTTCTTGTCAAATCCAAGATGCTATCTGAAAGTGATCTAATGACCAATGACTGCTCGGTAAGCTTTGCCTCAACAGTAGACAATCGCTTACTCATGTCTCCCATTCTTTTCTCATCCTCCATTTGCATCACTCCTAGTTTACAATCAGGTCTTGTCACACCAATGGTTGGAACACCAATGGGTACATCTTCCCTTCCATCATAAATGTAGAGCTTCCTCAAATGTGGAACAACCATAGCCTCAAATTGTTTCATGAATTCCATCCCCAATACAGCTTCATAGTCATCAATCTACACTATAGTGAAGTCCACCTTCCCGATCCATTCACCAAGTGTAGTGTCCACCTTCTCAGCTATACCAAGAATCTCAATAGGAGGAGAATTCATTGTCTTCATTTGTGCCTTTGCTGGTACAAATTTCAGCCCAATCCTTCTCGCAGTATCTTCACCCATGAAGTTGTGAGAAGCCCCACTATCCACCATAGTGAGTACATCAGCACCTCCAACCTTCATCTGAACATACTCCAATATGTTCCTCTCAGGATCCCTCCTAGAGACCACCTCCGTAGTAGCAGAAGCACCAAGTATCTGCATCATCCCCACAGAAGCACTTTCATTCTTCGCATCAGATTGTGCAATAGCAACCACCTTTGGTTTAGAAGGACAATTCTTCACCGTATGTGGTCCAGCACATATCCAACACTTCAAGGCTTTCTTCATCTTCGAATTATCATCCTATTTCGAAGCATCTTCCTTCTTCTTATCTTTTGGTTTATCGGACTTCTTCTTCCTATCATCAGAAGTCTCATCATAATGCTCCACCAACCTGTCAATAGCAGCAAAAGCTTCCTCAAGTGTCCTAATCTTCTGCCTCTTCACTTCATTGCGTGCCCAAGGCTTCAACCTAATAATGAAGTTGAACACCTTGTCTCTCTCCGCCATGTCAGGAAGTTCCAGAGCTACACTTGCAAACTCCCACTGATATGCTTGCAGGCTCCCAGTCTGCTTTATGTATTTAATCTTCGTCCTTGCTTCCCATGTTTCATCCTGAGGACTGAAATGAGTCTGCAAAGCTTTCTTCATGTCATCTCATGAAGTGATGTCATCAGCACTACCATTGGCAATCTGATCCAACCTCCTTCGCCACCACATCTTAACATCCTTTGTTAAGAACTGAGCAGCTACCTTGACCTTTGTCTCATCATCAGATAGACCCAATCATTCCAAGTATTGCTCCATGTCCCATAGAAAGTTTCCAAGAGTCTTTGCATTCCTTGTGCCATCATAAGATTCTGGTTCCTTGACTTTTACATGAGGCACTCCTCCACCTGAGTTATGCCTCATGGCCTTCTTCAACACCGCTATCTCGTCCTTGGCTTCGTTAAGAGTTTTCTTCAAGTTCATGATCTCTGCAAGACCCTAATCCCTTGCTTCTTCAACCTCCTTGACCCTTACTTCATGTTGTGTACACATAAGATCAGTGTACTCATACTGTGTCCGGAGTTCATCATGTTGTGTTCGGAGTTCCTCGAGCTCTTCCCTTGTCTTCAAGTTGGCCTCTTGTTCTTTAGCAAACAAGTCCATCTTCTTATCCCAAGAAGTCTCCATATCCTCCATATTTTCCAACACCTTTTCAATGAACCCAATAGTAATATCCTTCATAACGTGACTAGACCCAGCCTGAGATTCGACTGCCATCTCTAACAGCTTCTTTCTCCTTTGCAATCTAGTTTCGACCATCCAACAGCTTCACCAAGTCACATGAAATTAGAACCAACCCTTGTTCCACTTGTGTGAAACGGTTTCCTTCACCTGCAAGCACCCTTTCCACTATTACGAGCAACCCTGCTCACCAGCTTCAAACCGAAGTCTTGTTCTCACCTGTCAAGTGTACACCGGCTTCAATGCTTCAACACCTGAACCTGTTCACAAGCTTCAATCTTCACGAGCAACTCTGCTCACCAGCTCTAGACCGAGCTCTGATACCACTTGTCATGATAGTGCAGTGGGATCAGCACTTCATCATCAACCCGAACACAAGCAAACCTGGCTCTGATACCACTTGTCACGCCCCTACACTTGCGGTAGTCTTCCAACCGCTTATAGCGAGGTGCGACACCACAGAACACTTTCTTTTCACCAATACTAACCTTCGTGGACTATGCCTAATTCACTTGTCCTTACTTAGTTTGTGTTTCACAATCAAGTAAAATGCAATTATCCTTTATACTTAATGAAGCCCATACTCATTCATTATCCATAGCAATTATAACAAGAACATCAACAATTGCAACAAGTATAAAGGGGAGGGGCAACTCCCGAACAAGTCTGCCCGGCAATATATTATAATCAGTCTTTCTTCAATAATACAATACAAGTAATGCTTGGCAAACTCCAAGCCAATACTTAGAATATTTTACAACATAGGCCACCAGCCTTTACAAAGTGTATGTGCACGTCTTGCACAAGAGTGGGTGCTCACATGAGTCACCAAGACACTCTACCCAAAACCCGGCACAATCTGCACTTTAGGTCGGCACCTTGGGCGCACCTCGTCCACCCTACAACTGGCCTTTACCACAACCCAACCTGTGCACTAGAACTGTGCATGAGTTATGTGCATCCACAAGAGGGATGCGCACTTTACCTCTGCTAATATATATGCATGCCTCCATAGGTGGTGGCCCTCAAGCCGACCACTAAACATGGTGTAATACACCCCCAAGTGTGCGCACATGTAGTCGGCCTTGCCATCGTGCAAGGCTTCTCCAAGCCAAGGTATAAACTCCTTGCCTCCACGCATTTTTCCACTAAGTGTCACAATGCTCCAAGTATCGTCGCATTGATGTTCCATCTTTTTTCGCATTCCTTCCGTAGCTCCGTTGTGTCGTGCGCCTGCTCGTGTGCTCGCGCCCGCCCATGCGCCGCGCCCGTCGTGCACGCCGACTCGCCCTCGTTCGTGCCCGGAGACCTTACAGAGGAGGTTGAGGTAGCACGGGGGCAGGGGCGATGGATGGGGAAGGCTGTGAAGGCAAGGGGCCGAAGGGTGGGAGAGGTGAGCGAACGGTGGTGAGTGAGGGTGAGGCAGAGGGAGAGGGGAGGGGTTCGTGGGAGAGGGGCAGGGGAGAATGAAGGGGGTAATTGAGGAGGAGGGGAGAGGGAAGGGGGTGGATGAGAGAGGGTGGAGACGGGAGGAGGGCGAGTGAGGGCAGGGCAGGGGTGGCCAATAGGGGAGAGAGGGGTTAGTCTTTTTTATTTCTTATTTTCTAGTAATTTTATTAATTTTTTTTAATGTTTTTTTCATTTTTTTATTATTATTAATTTTTATTTTTTAATGGTTTTATTTTTATTTTTATTTAATTTTATTTCTAAATTTATTTATTTTTTATTTTAATTTTTTTTATTGCCTTAATATTTTTTTTAAAATTAAAAACATTTATTTCTTACTTCTTCATTTTTTTTTAATTTAATTTTTTTTGAATTTAATTTTTTTTTTATTGTTTTTTTTTAATGTTTTTATTTTGTTTTATTTAAATTTATATTTTGGTAATTTTTAAACTTTTTTAGATCATGTTATATATATAAAAATATATATAAACTCTTATATATTTATTTATTTATTTAGTTTTTATATAAAATTTTTGGTTTTACAAGTTAGTTTGGATTTTTTTTTTTTTTTTACATTTTTATGTTTTCTTTTTCATTTTTTTTATATATTTTATGAAATTTAATTTTTTTTTTGTCATCAATCATCTCCTTGCCACGCCTTGTCGGTTGGGCCCCGGGGTGGCCGAGGATTTTTTTTAAGGTTTTTAAATTTTTTTAATGTCGTATTTTATTTCTGTAATTTTCTAATCTTTTATTTTGTCTTTATTTTATTTTAATAATTTTTTTCTTTTTTTTCTCGGAATCGACCTATTCGCCCATGGGTGGGGTTGGCCACCGGTGCGGGCGGGGAGGTGGGGTGCATGCAGCCACCTCCCCGTCCACGCCCACGGCCAAACCCTTCCATGGGGCCTGATTTTTATTTTTATTTTTTCTATTATTATTATTATTATTATTATTATTATTATTATTTAATTCTAATTTTTTTTAATTGTTTTATATTGATTTTTTAATTGAATTTCTTTTTACCTTTTTAATTTTATGTTTTTATATTTTCTATTATTATATTGTTTTGACTTTTATTTTGATTATTTTTTCATTTTTTTTTTCCTTTTTTATTTAATTTAATCTTTGAGTTATGTATTTTTTTATTTAAAAAAAAATGTTTTTTATTTTATTTTTAATATGTTCTTTTAATTGATTTTTTTGTTAAATTATGTCTATTTTCGTTTTTTCCTTAATTATTTTGTGATATTTTTTATTTTATTTTATCTTGTCCAATTTTTTGTATTTATAAGTTGATTTTATTATTTTTTTAATTTTTTTGTTTTTTTGTTTTTTTTCAAGAGTTCATTTTTTTCATATTTTTAAGGTTTTTTAATGCTTTATTTCTTGTTTATTTCTTAATTATTTTATCATATTTTTTATTTTATTTTATTTTGTCTAATTTTTTATTTTTTATATTGATAAGTTGATTTTATTTTGTTTTTTACATTTTTTTAGTTTTCTTTGTCGTTTTTTTTGAGAGTTCATTTTTTTTTGTCATATTTTAAAGGTTTTTTTAATGCTTTATTTCTTGTATATATATATATATATATATCTGTTTTTTATTATTTTTTCTATATTTGAATTTTTGTTGTCTTTTGCATTATTTCTTGTGTTTTTTTTACTGTTTTTAATTTTTTAAAATATTTTATTTTTTTTCTTTTGTATTTTTTTGGTGATTTTTTATTGTTTTTTTTCAATATTTGAATTTTGTTTTTTTAATTATTTTTTGTGTTTTATTTATTTATTTTTTTTCAATAGTTGAATTTTTGTTTTTTTTGTACTTTTCATTTTTATTTCTTTATACATTTACTTTTTTATTTGGGTTTTTATTTTTATTTTTTTTCTAGAGGGTCCGTGTCAATGCTCATCTAACAACACGATCCCATTATGGGGAATTTGATAGTTGATTTTAAAATTTTCGTTATAATGAATTGAGTTTGCCCCCACAATGTATCAATTTCATGGTTGGTCTTTAAGTTTTCATTATAACGGGTCGAGTTCACATTCAACTGTGTCAATTTGATAGTTAATTTTTAAATTTTTGTTGCAATGTATCAAGTTGTCTTAGGCTAAGATTTTAAAATCACTATATGTTTAGCTTTTAAAGAATAAATTACTCTTGGATATCATTTTCAAAGTTTTCTATCATAAAATTTTTCCATAATGTCATGCTTGAAATATTTTGAAAACTAGAGTTTTTTTGTAATCATAATTTTTCGCTTTAATTGTATGGTTGAAAAACTGTCAAGATTTTAATGTTTTTCTAAGTCATGGTATCTTCTCTTTAATGCTATGGTTGAAAACAATTACAATTTCAGGGTTTTTTAGAGTCAAGATATTTTATCTTTAACAACATGGATGGAAATTGTTGGAATTATCAGGATTTGAGATATGATATTTTATCTTTAACATCATGTCCAAGAATTGTTGGAATTTTATAGCTTTTCAAAGCCCGTATATTTTATCTTTAATTCCATTGCTAAAAAATGTCGAAATTGTAACCGATTTTTCTTTTTGATATTCCAGAATCAACACTTATTTTTGTAAGGGTGTTTTCTTCATCCATATTGCAAAAAAAAATGGTTTCTACTTCCATTTAAAAAAAGTGTTGGAAATTTACCCTTAAAAAAACTATATTTTTGGAATACAAAATTTTCATTTTTGGGTTTTTTTTCATGTTTTTTGGGGTTTTTGGGCTACAGTACCCATTTTGAGGTAATAATTCTTGTTTGATCAGTAACTATGTTGCAATATTTTCTAGACATTAATTCCACTTATGTTCCTCCAATCCTTGCTGATACAATTAGCGACAACGTGTTTATCGTTGCATTCGGCCGGCAAGTCACTTTGGTGCTTACTATTGCAAAGCAATTGATAAACTAAAATAATAATGGAATACTTCTCCTAGTTATGCGATTGAGCCTAGAATTTGAATTTCCCTTAATATGCATCCCCTCAGACTTTCGATCTATCTTAGGGTAATCAGTTGCAAGAAAGATTGCAATGTGGATGGATTACAATTAAGTGGAGAATTGAAGTCCTTCATTAAACAATCATCATTAAACACACAAATAAGTGTACATTGCTTATGTGTATTGCCTTATGGAGTGTGATGGATCTTGTTGCATTGTGAATTGTGAAAGATCTTGTGTGTTTGTAAATGTAAATGAATGTCTGAGTTTTGATGCTCACTGTATCTTCATGATTAGAATTGTGTCATGTATGCACATGAATTTTAAAGTGTGCCTAGAATATGTTATTCATTATTATGTGCATGGTGAATGCGCAATTATGTGTTCATATTCAGTTAGTTGATTTCAAAATTTATGGGTATACTTAGTTTAACCAATCCTACAATAGCTATTCTATCAAAAATGAGAATTTAGTTATCAGGAATTGGGCCATGAATCTACTTGAAACTACAAGAGGGTTGGTGCACAACAATTGTAGTTCTACTTTATGAACCTAGCATAGGTTTCTTTTTAGTCCATATACACTATGTTTTCGAGGTCAAGAGGAAGTTTGAGAACATGAATTTTTTGACATGTTAGCAGGTCTAACACCTAGTGGGTGCTGGTGAAATGACCGCAATGATCAAACTTGAGGTAAGGGCAGGGTATATACACTTGACCAAATGTTGTTTTTATTTTTGGTGAGAAGCCTAAAGGCCAAGAGCGTCGTCCAGGTAGAACTGGGAGTGTCAGAAACATTTTCAATTGCCCATCGCTAAGATATTTGTACCCTACAACACCCTACGAATGTACAAATTAATATAAATTTTCTACTACTAATGTATTGAAACTGAAAACAAGAGATTAAAAATTTCCTCTACTATTTTGTGAAATGGAAATCACAGTTTACAAACACATGCAACCCTCAAAACAACATGAGAACACAATTATTTATAGGGAAACCCAATAGGGAAAAACCTTTCCACGTCTTTTCATTAATCATATGACAATGATAAACTATTCCAATGTCTTGCTTCACTCCTAAAGCACACCCTACCCTATAAGCCTGTTCTCCTACTCATTTTCCTACTCTGGCCAACACTTCATTAATTCAAGGCCCCATATTTATCTTATTTCCTTACACAGTTCCTGAGGAAATTAGCTCTTAAATAATAAGGTAATTCACTATTTCATTGTGTAAATCCCAAGTAATTGATCGCCCGCCTCAATGCCTAGCATGTACACTTAACTAGTATACAATTAATAATTACAATGTGCCTTTTGCTCCGCTTCAATCTGACAATTGAAATTCCATTCATGTCGAGGCTATTTTTAGTAGATTGACTAGTTTAACTAGAGATCATTGAGTTAAAAACAATTCTACTATTCAATTGTCCTTCAACTAACTCGACTAGTTGCTTATGCTCATTTAACTGAGTCAAACTAAAAATAACTAAATTAGATTGCTAAATTTTAGCAACACTACATGCGCAACTCTACTTCTAGCCTATAGCTCGAATTTACTAAGTAAACAAGTAGACAAGGCCATGTCAAATAAGTTAACTGCCATCCAAGTCATCTTGCTAATTTGGAAAATTTAGCCTTTCTTGCTACATTTTCTTACACTCCCTCTTAGCAAGAAAGGGATTTTGCACCACCCATATCCTACACCTATGGAATTTGAATTTGCCTCTTGAAAATGCCTTTTTCCATATATCTGCATCCTGCTTCTATGTTGTAATTTACTATAGCAACATAATTCTCCTTTGCACACAATTCCACAAGCGATGGTACCTAATATCAAGGTGCTTGGACCTGTCATGGAATACTAGATTCTCATAGATCCTGATACAAATTTGATTATCACACTAAATCATTGTTGAATCCGTCTGCTGACTAAAAATACCCACAAGTATTTTCCTCATCCATATGGCCTCACACACTTCTTGACTTGTAGCCATGTATTCAACCTTTGTTGAGTTGAGTCCCACATTCCTTTGTTTCCCACTATACCAGGAAATAACTACAGACCCAACACTGAAGATAGCACCCAAAGTGATTTTCTTATCTGATGGAGTCCCTTCCCAACCTGCATTAGTTAAGCCTTGGAGCTTCACTCCCTTTCTCATCTTCTACCATGCATCATACTCAATTATGCCTCTGAGGTACCTCAACACATGCTTTCTTGCCTTCCAATAAAGGTTGGTAAGATTTACTATGGCTTGACTCAACTGATTAGTTGCATAACATATGTTGGGCCTTGTTTTCACCATATACATCAAGCATCCCAGAAGATGTCTATAGATGGTAGCATCTACTGCCTCTCTTGAAGAAGCACTCTCCTTCCTCCAATTTGTAGTTACAGGTTTTTCCATAGGCTTGTATTTCTCCATGTAAAATATTTGAAGTATTTGGAGGTGTACTTCCCTTGACTCATAAACATCTCACCATCACCTTGCCATACTTCCAGCCTCAGGAAGTAATGTATCAATCCCATGTCCTTCATCTCAAATTCTCTTGCAAGGTCCTCCTTGTAAGACCAGATCAACTGCTCATCTCCTCTAAGTATCTGTTATGAAACCAGCTCAAGAAAAGATAGAAAAGATAGATCAACGCCTTAGAATTTAGCCTCTTCGAGGGGAAAAACTCCTTTATATTACATAAATGAACAATTCTTTGATGATTCAAATGACAAAACCTCCTTTCTATATATAGGAGTCTAAGGAGTCACAATATAACCGAGCCGACCTAACAATAATAATATAAAGCCACAAAAATAACAATAGAGGGATTTTATGGGGCACAATAATAACAATATGGGGATAATAGGGGCACAACAATATTAATAAGGGATGCAACTACAATAGTAATGGGGTAATTACTAGTATTATAGGGACCCAACATGCCCCTCTCCTTAAAAAAAAGTGTTGTCCTCAACACTTGAGTAGTTCTGGATGCTTCTGCATAAATTCTCATCCTCCCATGTGGAATCTTCAGCGGATAAGTTTTTCCACTTGATAAGATACTATGAAATTGATCGATTTCATAGCTTTCGAGTTCTTGTTTATGTGACTTCTTCCGGTTCCAATATAATTTTTCCTTCCTCGTCAAGTTCTGGCAATATTGTTTGAACAGAGAGCTTATCGCCTATAACCTTCTTTAAACATGAAACATGGAAAAGTGGGTGCAATTGAGAAGCTGCAGGAAGCTCCAATTTGTATGCCATAGTTCAAATATTTTGCAACACCTTGTACAGACCATAATACTTTGGTGATAATTTATTATCCTTCTTAGCTTGCTTGAGGGACATTTGCTTATATGGTTGTAGCCGTGGGAATACACAATCACCTACATCAAAACTTCTTTCACTGCGATGTTGATCTCCCTGTTGTTTCATTCTATTCTGTGCCAACACGAGGTTATCCTTTAAGAGTTGGAGGACTTGTTGTTGATGTTTGATGTGATGTTCCACTGCTTGAACCTTAGAATTTTCTCTTAAATATGATGTGATGGATGGTGGCTGATATCCATAAAGTGCCATAAATGGGGTCATTTTTTTTGCTGTATGGAAGGAAGTGTTATACCACCATTTAGCCAGAGGCAACCATTTGACCCATTGTGTCTGTTTATCAGATAAAAAGCAACTAATATATCCTTCCAAACATTTGTTTACTATCTCAGTTTACCCATCAGATTGAGGATGATAAGATGAGCTATGAGCTAAATGAGTAGCAAGACAAGAAAATAATTTTGTCCAAAAATTTCGAGTGGAAATGGGATCTCTGTCACTTACAATAATCTTTGGGTTTCCATGTAGCTTTTGAATTGTTTCCATAAATGTAGTAGAAAATGTAATAGCTTTAAATGGATGTGATAATGCACAAAAGTGTGCATACTTGGGTAAGTCTGTCAACTACCACCATGATGACACTCTTTCCCTCAGACTTGGGTAAACCTGTGATAAAATCCATTGAAACCTCCTCCCAACATTGGCTTGGAATGGATAAAGGTTGTAACAGACCCGGTGTCTTAATTGTTTCAACTTTATTTTGTTGGAAAATCTAACATTCCGCCACAAATTTTTGAATATCTGATTTAAGGCCATCCCAAAAAAATTCCTTCTTAACCCTGTGGTAAGTTTTTGAAAATCTTGAGTGCCGTCCTAAGGGAGAAGTGTGCAATTCCATAAGAATATTTTGTTTTAGTACGGAATTCTTACAGAGGTATAAGCGATCATTGTACCATAAAGAATCATTTTGCCAGCTAAATGTATCAGACATATTGGAATCTTGTTGTAATTTTCGAATAAGTGCCCATACTTCTTCGTCATTATTCCATTCCTCCCTTGCTTCATTTATCCAATCTGGTTGGATAATAGAAATGGCGCACAACAATGCTTCCACATCCTCATCCTTTCTTGAGAGTGCATCTGCCACCACATTTTGCTTCCCTTTTTTGTAGATGATTTCAAAGTCATAACCCAACATCTTTGTGACCCACTTTTGTTGCTCTTCAGAGGATAATCTTTGTTCTAAAAAGTATTTAAGGTTATCATGATCTATTTTTACCTTGAAGTGTCTTCCCATTAGGTAGGGTCGCCATTTCTTAAGTGCATGGAGTATTGCCAACATTTCCTTGTCATAAATAGCTTTGTGTAAAAACTTTCCCTTGATTGGACGACTTTCAAAAGAAATGGGTCTTTCATCTTGCATTAAAACAGCACCAATTCCATTTCCTGAAGCATCACATTCCATAATAAAGGTTTTTGTGAAGTCCGGTGTAGCTAAGACCGGTGCTTGGTACATTGCCTCTTTAAGATGTTCGAAGGCCTTTGTTGCTTCTGAAGTCCATGAAAATGCATCTTTCTTCAATAATGTTGTTAGAGGTGCTACTATTCTCCCATAATTCTTAACAAACTTGCAATAATCCCTGTCAACCCAAGAAATCCTCGTAGATGCTTTATGGATGTGGGGATTTTCCATTCCTTAATGGCTTTAATTTTGCTAGGGTCTACCTTAACTCCTTCATGAGATACAATATGACCCAGATATTCCACCTCTTGTACTCCAAAGGAACATTTGGATCTTTTTGCATATAATTATTTCTCCTCCAATAGTCGTAGCACCCTGTCAACATGTTCAACATGATCCTTCCAAGACTTGCTATAGATTAGTATATCATCAAA
The DNA here is from genome assembly GCA_031772625.1 of Pinus tabuliformis. NCBI lineage: Eukaryota > Viridiplantae > Streptophyta > Pinopsida > Pinales > Pinaceae > Pinus > Pinus tabuliformis. The sequence goes on along the minus strand of CM062817.1, from coordinate 1,243,979,248 downwards.
AAATACTAACACAAATTTTCTAAGGAATGGTTTGAAAATGGAATTCATCAAACCTTGAAATGTTGAAGGTGCATTGGTAAGGCCAAAAGGCATGACCAAAAATTCATAATGACCCTCATGAGCTCTAAATGTTGTTTTTGGAATGTCTTCAGTCTTCATTATGATTTGATGATATCCTGAACGAAGATCCAACTTGGTGAAGTAAATTGATCCCTTCAATTCATCCAGTAATTCATCAATGACGGGAATGAGAAACTTATCTTTAATAGTGAGCTTGTTGAGCTCCCTATAATCCGGACACATGTTCCATGATCCATCCTTTTTGTGCACTAATACTATTGGAGGAGAGAAAGAACTTTGACTCGGTTGGATTATACCAGCCTCTAGCATTTTTGCAACCATACATTCAATTTCAATCTTTTGGGCATAGGGATATCTATACGCCTGATGTTTGGAGGAACACTTCCTAGAATCAAATGAATAGCATGATCATGATCACGAATAGGTGGGACACCTTTGGGAGTCTCAAATACCTTGGAATGATTGTCCAACACTTTTTGGAGATCTGGAGAAATAGATGATTGCAATGTGGAAACATCTAGCGAACATAATTGTGCAATTACACCCCTTTGTTCCTTTTTTAGAAGCTTTGTCATACAATTAGAGCTAATTATATTTCCTGGTTTCCCTGCAATACCCCTTAATTTAACTTCCTTTCCTTCCATGGAGAATTTCATGAAAGGTTCTTGAAAATTGAAAGCTATTGTACCCAAGGATTGTAGCCATCGTAATCCTAGTACAACATCAGCACCTCCCATTGGAATGAAAAGCATTGGGCTAGTCAATACATATTCTCCCATCATTAGCTTGATATTATGGCACTTTCCAGAGCAATTTATTGTTCCTCTATTTGCAACCATCACTTGACACTCTGATGCTGGGTATAAGAAGCAATTCAATTATTTTTCTACCTTATAATGAATAAAATTGTGGGTACTTCCTGAATCAATCAACACTAGTACCTTTTTCTTCTTGATTTATCCTTCTATCTTAATGGTTTGAGGAGTGGTAATTCCTTCCAATGCATTACAAGATATGGGCGGATTCATTTCTTCTTTATCTAGGCTTTATTCCTGGAGTATATCCTCTTCTTTTGACCTTTCTTGCTCCTTTTCTTCTTCCTCTTCACAATCTATGTAGAATAATTTCTTTTCAGCACAGTTATGACCTTCAATGTATTTGCTATCACAACTGTAACAAAGCCATTTTGCCCTTTTTTCTTCCAATTGTTGTGGTTTCAACCTTATAGGTTGTGGAAGACTAGGAGCAACCACACTTCCATCTCTATAGTTGCGAGTGGTATGCTTCCTGGTTGCCATAATTTTGATTTCCATTTTTCTTGCTAACCTGAATGCCTTCTCTAATGAATCAGGTTCCCAAAGGTGAACATCATGTTGGATATTATCCTTTAAAGTCCCTATGAACACATCAATCCTATGCTCCTCTAGAATATCTTTTACCCTTATGTTTAATTTTTTGGAACTCCTCAATGTGCTCCATTATTGAACCCTTTTGTTTGAGACTTATCAATTGGCTAAAAAAAGTGTTGCTTTTTGTATCCTCATAATGTGCTATTAATTCTTCCGTAAAAGTTTCCCAAGTGATAAATTGTTTACGAGAGCAAAGCCATTGATACCATACAAACTGATTTGGTTCCAAATACAAAGTTGCAATACTTACCTTTTGTGTGTTTTGCACATTATTGAGATCGAAAAATTGCTCCATCTGTAATATCCATGTTGCAAGATCCTTGCCATCAAACTTCCTCATATCTATTTTTGGAATATGGTGCGTCTTTGATCCAACATTAGAGTCTATGAAATCATGATTAACATTTCCTTTGTTTGCATCATGAGTTTCCTTTACTACCTTTTCACCATTGGTAAGTATTTCTTGTAGAAAATTTGTCAAATCTATCTTCAAATATGCCATGCCTGTCTTCAAATTTGTGTTCAAATATATCTTCAAGTTGTCCATCTTAGCTTCCATGGCATTCATCTTAGCTTCCACGCCATTTATCTTAGCTTCTGTTAGCTTTTGTGACAATGACATTTGTTGCACTTGTTCTTGTAATTTTGATATATCATGTAGCATTTCTTCTTCTTCTTCATGAGTCATACTAGAGCTTTCAGGTTCCTTACTAGCTTTTTTCATTTTCTTTCCTCGGGGCATTAGTTACCGATAATAATGCTCTACTATGCCTTTTGAATTCCTTCAAAATAAATTTTCAAACCAAGCTTAAGCAAAAATTTAAGAAAATCTACACACCTTTTTTCACTTTTTAGGAGCTCAATATTTCCTTTGATGAATCTCTGTACTTTCCAATCATCTAGTTCTAAATTTGTGACCTGCAGTAGCCCTCTGTGCCCTCTTTCGAATGCCACAATTCTGACCCAAATTGGATTCTCCAAGGAAGAGTTATACGAAATCTCTCACAGTGACTTGATTATAAACTAGTTCAGTAGAGCGAACTTGTACGACATGCCACGAGTCACTGTTTCGACCTTTGGATCTGAAAAAATGCATAAAAGAAACTACAGTCCATCCTCTTTCTGTACCTTTTTATGAAATTTCAATCTGATCCTCAGAGAGAATGTTATGACGATTTTCCCCAGGTCACTTGTCTGGAATGTAATTCAGGAGTTTGCAAAAAGACCAATTTCCTCAGACCATATCTCCGTAAATATAGCGAGAAAAGATCTGAAATTCAGGCCAAAGCTTCAGCGTGATTTCTTCTCAAATGGGTTTTTTTTGCAACTTCTGAAACATCGCAGAAAAAAAGTTATAGTGAAAATTCAATGATAACCTGTTTGGAGCAGCGAAACCCTAGAATCCAAAGCTCTGATACCAAATGTTATGAAACCAGCTCAAGAAAAGATAGAAAAGATAGATCAACGCTTTATAATTTAGCCTCTTCGAGGGGACAACCTCCTTTACATTACATAAATGAATAATTCTTTGATGATTCAAATGACAAAACCTCCTTTCTATATATAGGAGTCTAAGGAGTCACAATATAACACAGCCGACCTAACAATAATAATAATAAACCACAAAAATAACAATAGAGGCATTCTATGGGGCATAGTAATAACAATATGGGATAATAGGGGCACAACAATATTAATAAGGGATGAAACTACAATAGTAATGGGGTAATTACTTGTATTATAGGGACCCAACAGTATCCAGTCATGAACATACAATACCAAGACGAGCAACTTGCCATGTACCACAATGTGATAGAGGTTAGCATCTATTCACTTTTGGTGAATCCCAACCCACTGAGATATTTATAAGTTTTATTGAACCATGCTCAGGGTTCTTTTTTGAGACCATACAAGGCTCTTTTGATTCTACACACATCTCCCAGTCATACGTCTCAAATCCCTTTATCTGCTCTATGTAAATTTCTTCCTCAACAACACCATCGAGAAACGTACTCTTCACATCCATCTGGTGGGTCTTCTACCTAATCTATGTAGCTAATGCTAGAATGGTTATGACCAAGGAATATCTTTCCACTGTCCACTCCCTCTACTTGAGAGAAGCCTTTGGCCACAAATCTATCGTTGTACTTCTTGATGCTCTCATTAGTTCCATGCTTCACTTTGTGGACCCATTTGGAACCAAGTATTGGCTTGTTCTCTTGCCTCAACACCACCTCCCATACATTTTTACTCATGATGGAGTCATACTTCTCCACCATGGAATCATCTCACACTAGTTGACAAACTGATTCCTCAAATGAAGAAGGCTCTGACTCAATAAGCTCTGTAATGAAAGGCATATACCCAATGTACCTTTTTGGTGACCTCCTCTTACTGTGCTAAGATCAAGGAGCTCCTACATGCTCACATACATCTTGTACCAATATGTGAGCTTCTTTGGTTCTCTTCCTCCCCTCTACGAAAGATTTTAGTTGAGCGGATGTCGCCACTCAGCTTCTTGTTTACTCTACTACATGTGGCTACTCCAAAGCCTCCTAAATATCTACATGAGGCTCCTCCTTAGGAACTATAAGCTCATCCTATGGTGGGATACTCAAATCTCAGTCTAGATAGCAATTTGTAGCCTTCTCCTCATCAAATTTGACAACTCTCCTCATTACTGTCAGCCTAGGTGATGACAAAGACACTGTTATGAAACCAGCTCAAGAAAAGATAGAAAAGATAGATCAACGCCTTAGAATTCAGCCTCTTCGAGGGGGAAACCTCCTTTACATTACATAAATGAACAATTCTTGGATGATACAAATGACAAAACCTCCTTTCTATGTATAGGAGTCTAAGGAGTCACAATATAATCCAGTGACCTAACAATAATAATATAAAGCCACAAAAATAACAATAGAGGGATTCTATGGGGCACAGAAATAACAATATGGGGGTAATAGGGGCACAACAATATAAATAAGGGGTATAACTACAATATTAATGGGGTAATCACTAGTATTATAGGGACCCAACATGCCCCTCTCCTTCAAAAAAGTGTTGTCCTCAACGCTTGAGTAGTTCTAGCTACTTCTGCATAAAATTCTCATCCTCCCATGTGGAATCTTCAGCGGATAATTTCTTCCACTTGATAAGATGCTCTGAAATTGATCGATTTCGTAGCTGTCGAGTTCTTGTTTCTGTGACTGCTTCCGGTTCCAATATAATTTTTCCTTCCTCGTCAAGTTCTGGAAATATTGTTTGAATTGGGAGCTTGTCACCTATAACCTTCTTTAAACATGAAACATGGAAAACTGGGTGCAATCGAGAAGCTACAGGAAGCTCCAATTTGTATGCCATAGTACCAATATTTTGCAACACCTTGTACGGACCATAATACTTTGGTAATAATTTATTATCCTTCTTAGCTTGCTTTAGGGACATTTGCTTATATGGTTGTAGCCGTAGGAATACCCAATCACCTACATCAAAACTTCTTTCACTGCGATGTTGATTTGCCTGTTGTTTCATTCTATTTTGTGCCAACACGAGGTTATCCTTTAAGAGTTGGAGGACTTGTTGTTGATGTTCGATGTGATGTTCCACTGCCTGAACCTTAGAATTTTCTCTTAAATATGATGTGATGGATGGTGGTTGATACCCATAAAGTGCCATAAATGGGGTCATTTTTGTTGCTGTATGGAAGGAAGTGTTATACCACCATTCAGCCAGAGGCAACCATTTGACCCATTGTGTCTGTTTATCAGATACAAAGCAACGAAGATATCCTTCCAAACATTTGTTTACTATCTCAGTTTGCCCATCAGATTGAGGATGATAAGATGAGCTATGAGCTAACTGAGTACCAAGACAAGAAAATAATTTTGTCCAAAAATTTCCAGTGAAAATGGGATCTCTGTCACTTACAATAATCTTTGGGTTTCCATGTAGCTTTTGAATTGTTTCCATAAATGTAGTAGAAATTGTACTCGCTTTAAATGGATGTGATAATGCACAAAAGTGTGCATACTTGGTAAGTCTGTCAACTACCACCATGATGACACTCTTTCCCTCAGACTTGGGTAAACCTGTGATAAAATCCATTGAAACCTCCTCCCATCGTTGGCTTGGAATGGATAAAGGTTGTAATAGACCTGGTGTCTTAATTGTTTCAACTTTATTTTTCTGGCAAACCAAACATTCCACCACAAAATTTTGAATATCTGATTTAAGGCCATCCCAAAAAAAAATCCTTCTTAACCCTGTGGTAACTTTTTAAAAATCCTGAGTGCCCTCCTAAGGGAGAAGTGTGCAATTCCATAAGAATCTTTTGTTTTAGCTGGGAATTCTTACAGAGGTATAAGCGATCTTTGTACCATAACGAATCATTTTTCCAGCTAAATGTATCAGAAGTACTGGAATCTTGTTGTAGCTTTCGAATAAGTGCCCACACTTCTTCGTCATTCTTCCATTCCTCCCTTGCTTCGTTTATCCAATCTAGTTGGATAATAGAAATGGCACACAACAATGCTTCCACATCCTCATCCTTTCTTGAGAGTGCATCTGCCACCACATTTTGCTTCCCTTTTTTGTAGATGATTTCAAAGTCATAACCCAACATCTTTGTGACCCACTTTTGTTGCTCTTCAGAGGATAATCTTTGTTCTAAAAAGTATTTAAGGCTATCATGATCCGTTTTTACCTTGAAGTGTCTTCCCATTAGGTAGGGTCGCCATTTCTTAAGTGCATGGAGTATTGCCAACATTTCCTTGTCATAAATAACTTTGCTTAAAAACATTCCCTTGATTGGACGACTTTCAAAAGCAATGGGTCTTTCATCTTGCATTAGAAAAGCACCAATTCCATTTCCTGAAGCATCACATTCCACAATAAAGGTTTTTTTGAAGTCCGGTGTAGCTAAGACTAGTGCTTGGCACATTGCCTCTTTAAGATGTTCAAAGGCCTTTGTTGCTTCCGGAGTCCATGAAAATGAATCTTTCTTCAATAATGTTGTTAGAGGTGCTGCTATTCTCCCATAATTCTTAACAAACTTGCAATAATACCCTGTCAACCCAAGAAATCCTCGCAGATGCTTTATGGATGTGGGGATTTTCCATTCCTTAATGGCTTTAATTTTGCTAGGGTCTACCTTAACTCCTTCATGAGATACAATATGACCCAAATATTCCACCTCCTGGACTCCAAAGAAATATTTGGATCATTTTGCATATAATTGTTTCTCCTCCAATAGTTGTAGCACCCTGTCAACATGTTCAACATGATCCTTCCAAGACTTGCTGTAGATTAGTATATCATCAAAAAATACTAACACAAATTTTCTAAGGAATGGTTTGAAAATTGAATTCATCAAACCTTGAAATGTTGAAGGTGCATTGGTAAGGCCAAAAGGCATGACCAAAAATTCATAATGACCCTCATGAGTTCTAAATGTTGTTTTCAGAATGTCTTCAGTCTTCATTCTGATTTGATGATATCCTGAAGGAAGATCCAACTTGGTGAAGTAAATTGATCCATGCAATTCATCCAGTAATTCATCAATGACAGGAATGGGGAACTTATCTTTAATAGTGAGCTTGTTGAGCTCCCTATAATCCGGACACATGCGCCATGATCCATCCTTCTTGTGCGCCAATACTACTGGAGCAGAGAAAGAACTTTGACTCGGTTGAATTATACCAACCTCTAGCATTTCTGCAACCATACGTTCAATTTCACTCTTTTGGACATAGGGATATCTATACGGCCTGATGTTTGGAGGAACACTTCCTGGAATCAGATGAATAGCATGATCATGATTACGCATAGGTGGGAGACCTTTGGGAGTCTGAAATACCTTGGAATGATTGTCCAGGACTTTTTGGAGATCTGTAGAAATAGATGATTCTGATGCGGAAACATCTAGCGAACATAATTGTGCAATTACACCTCTTTGCTCCTTTTTTAGAAGCTTTGTCATGCTATTAGAGCTGATTATCTTTCCTGGTTTCCCTGCAATACCCCTTAATTCAACTTCCTTTCCTTCCGTAGAAAATTTGATGAAAAGTTCTTGAAAATTAAAAGCTATTGTACCCAAGGATTGTAGCCATTGGACTCCTAGTACAACATCAGCACCTCCCATTGGAATGGAAAGCATTGGGCTAGTCAATACATATTCTCCCATGGATAGCTTGATATTATGGCACTTTCCAGAGCAATTTATTGTTCCTCCATTTGCAATCATCACTTGACACTCTGGTGCTGGATATAGGAAGCAATTCAATTCTTTTGCTACCCTACAATGAATAAAATTGTGGGTGCTTCCTTAATCAATCAACACTATTACCTTTTTCTTCTTGATTTGTCCTTCTATCTTGATGGTTTGAGGAGTGGTAATTCCCACCAATGCATTACAAGATATGGTTGGATTTATTTGTTCTTCATCTAGGCTTTGTTCCTGGAGTATATCTTCTTCATTTGACCTTTCTTTCTCCTTTTCTTCTTCCTCTTCACAATCTATGTAGAATAATTTCTTCTCAGCACACTTATGACCTTTAGTGTATTTTCTATCACAACTGTAACAAATCCCTTTTGCTCTTTTTTCTTCCAATTTTTGTGGTGTCAACCTTATAGGTTGTGGAAGACTAGGGGCAACAACACTTCCGTCTTTATAGTTGTGACTGGTATGCTTCCTGGTTGCCATAATTTTGCTTTCCATTTTTCTTGCTAACCTGAATGCCTTCTCTAATGAATCAGGTTCCCAAAGGCGAACATCATGTTGGATATTATCCTTTAAAGACCCTATGAACACATCAATCCTATGCTCCTCTGGAATATCTTTTACCCTTATGTTCAATTTTTGGAACTCCTCAATGTGCTCCATTACTGAACCCTTTTGTTTGAGACTTATCAATTGGCTAAAAAAGTGTTGCTTTTTGTATCTTCATAGTATTCTATCAATTCTTCCGTAAAAATTGCCCAAGTGATAAATTTTCTACGAGAGCAAATCCATTGATACCATACAAACTGATTTGGTTCTAAATATGCAGTTGCCATACGTACCTTTTGTGCGTTTTGCACATTATTGAGATCAAAGAATTGATCCATCTGTAATATCCATGTGGCGGGATCCTTGCCATCAAACTTCCTCATATCGATTTTTGGAATATGGTGATTCTTCGATCCAACATTAGCGTCTATGGAATCATGATTAACATTTCTTTTGTTCTCATCATGAGTTTCCTTTACTACCTTTTCACCATTAGTGACCCTTTCTTGTAGCAACTTCTTCAATTCTTCCATGTTTGTCTTCAAATCTATCTTCAAGTCATCCATCTTAGCTTCCATGCCCTTTATCTTAGATTCCACGCCATTTACCTTAGATTCCACGCCACTTATCTTAGCTTCTGTTAGCTTTTGTGAGCGTGACATTTGTTGCACTTGTTCTTGTAATTTTGATATATCATGTAGCATTTCTTCCTCTTCTTCATGAGTCATGCTAGAGCTTTCGGGTTCCTTACTAGGTGTTTTCATTTTCTTTCCTCGGGGCATCAGTTACTGATAATAACGCTTTACTATGCCCTTTGAATTCCGTTAAACCAAGCTTACACAAAAATTTAAAAAAAAAACTACACACCTTTTTTCACTTTATAGAAGCCTGATATTGAATATGATGTATCTCTGTAATTTCGGATCATCCAGTTCTTAAATTGCTACCTGTAGTAGCCTTCTGTGTCCTCTTTCCAATGCCACAAGTCTGAGCCAAATTGGATTCTCCAAGGAAGAGTTATGTGAAATCTCCCACAGTGACTTGCTTTTAGACTGATTCAGAAGAGCGAACATGTCCGATGTGCCACGAGTCACTGTTTCAACCTTTGAATCTGAAACACACATACAAGAAACTACAGTCTGTCCTCTTTCTTTACCTTCTTATGAAATTTCCATCTGATCCCCAGAGAGAAAGTTATGACAATTTTCCCCAGGTCACCTGTTTTGAATGTAATTCAGGAGTCTGCAAAAAGACCAACTTCCTCAGATCATATCTCCGCAAATATCGTGCGAAAAGCTCTGAAATTCAGATCCAAGGTTCAACGTGATTTCTTCTCAAACGGGTTTTTTTTGCGACTTCTGAAACGTCACAGAAAAATGTTATAGCGAAAATGCCACGATGACCTCTTTGGAGCAGCGAAACCCTAGAATCCAAAGCTCTGATACCAAATGTTATGAAACCAGCTCAAGAAAAGATAGATCAACGCCTTAGAATTCAGCCTCTTCGAGGGGGCAACCTCCTTTACATTACATAAATGAACAATTCTTGGATGATACAAATGACAAAACCTCCTTTCTATATATAGGAGTCTAAGGAGTCACAATATAATCTAGCCGACCTAACAATAATAATATAAAGCCACAAAAATAACAATAGAGGAATTCTATGGGGCACATAAATAACAATATGGGGGTAATAGGGGCACAACAATATAAATAAGGGGTATAACTACAATAGTAATGGGGTCATCACTAGTATTATAGGGACCTAACAGACACCCTATATTTATGTGGTGTCTCTATGTATCCTGAAAAGACTCCCATCTCAGTTGCATGCTCATGTTTCTTCCTTTTATCCTTGTTCACATGAAAATACATAGTAGCTCCAAAAAATATGAGATGAGATACAAATGGCTTCCTCCCATAGAAATATTCAGGTGTGATCACGCCAAGTATTATATGAGGACTTTGGTTCTGCAAATAAATTATTTTGTTGTATGATTATGGCCATAAGTGTAATGGAAGCCCTTGATCATGCAAGATGGCTCTTTCTACTCCCACTATTCTTTTGTTATTTCTCAACCACCCCATTTTGTTTCCGGTTATGGGGTGTTATCCATTCTATTCTAATGCTCTCTTTGGCCCAAAATTCCTTAAAGGTGCTAGATACATATTCTCCTCCACTATCACTTCTCAAGGATTTCAATTTTTGACCAGTATCTTTTAAACCAATGCTTTGAATTCAAAAAATTTTGAGAAAACTTCATCCTTCTTCCGCGTGAATAAGATCCAACATTTTCTTGGAAACTCATCAATAAAAATAACATAATACTTGTTTTTTATTGTAGATGTTGTAAAATTTGGTCTACATACATCAACTCTATCATCTCAGATCTCGAAGGTAGATTTGACATATTTCCCTAATGTGCATCCCTTGCAAAAATCATGTTAGTCAAGGGTGCATTTCGAGAGACTGTTGGTAATATGATGCATGATTTTTAAGGCCCCATGGTGCAAGTGTCCCATGTGTCTATGCCAAAGTTCTCCAACATCTTGACTCGGCACTTCTCCTACCTTTCTACTTATTGTAGCGCAAGCTTCCACCTCAAGTTTGTATAGGTTATTCACACAAACTCCAATATTTTTCACTTTCTTGATAGCTACATGTCTGAGAAAGTCTTTCCCCTTACTGAAAATAAAATCATAGCCATGATCCTCCAATACAACTATAGAGATCAATTTCTTCTTCATCCCATTTACATACATGACATCTTTCAAATGAAGATGTGACCTTGACTCCCTCTTAAAGGTTATGGATTCCATTGGTACTGTACCACCCATCATCCTCAAGCTCTTTGTTCATGTGGAGATTTTTCTCCTCTAGGCTACTAAAGAATTCATTACATAATGTAATATGGAATGAAGCACCTAAATATAGATACCAAACATTCCCCATTACAATGTTTTCCATACATGCAATCAAGGTGAAGTCTAATTTGAATTGTGAGGCAAGTGCTTCACCTCCTGCTCCTCTTGAAGGCTTCTTGTTAGAATTCTTGTGTGAAAACTTTGTTGCATAGTGCTTGAATTCATGGCAACAAAAACATTTTATCTTGCTCAATTCCTTCTTCTTGCCATTTTTGTAGCTAGTCTGTGGTTTTCTTTGGGCCTTCTTTTCCCTTGCACTTATTTCCCTTTCCAACCAAGGAAAAATTATCTTCCTCCTCATATTTGGATGTTACTCCATCTCTAGTGTTCCATTGAATTTCTTCCTGCACCAAATCAGACCGAAGTCTCTCCCAATTTTGTAATTTTTCCCTTCCATTTATAGAGTCCCTATAGCTATGCTAGGATTTTAGAAGTCCTAGGAGGGTTAGGATCACTGGTTCTGGAGAGGGAATATTTTCTCCAACTCATCCAAGCTCATCTCAACACTGAGTGAACCCAGAGAGTAATGTGGAATGGTTTCTCCTTTATGCAATCAGATATTTTTGAGCTTGTCCCTCAATGCCAATCCTATTGGTGTGTTAGGATTCAAGGTAACTTTTCCTTCCCCTAATATTATTTTTTAACTTGAGGAGGTGGAGGATTTTGATGATGGCATATTATTTTCTTCTAGGAAATGTGAGTAGGTATTCTACTGAGATGTTCTAGGTAAAGAAATGTGTTCATATGTTGTTAGATATGATCCAAGAGGAAGGTCTGTAAAGTATAAATAATTGTGGTTGGATCGATATATTATTTTGCAGTCATATTTTAGAGGGTAATATTTGTAGGAATTAACTTTATGTGTCATTTTTACTACTTCTCTTTCGAGAGAAAATATTCAGGATGCATCCTGAGGCCTTAAATGGCCACATCTTTTGGTCTCAACATTATTATGGATCTACAGTAATCAGAATGTCAGGAGTTCACATTAATTCAACTGCTTACTGAGACAAATAGTAACAAACAGCCAATGTTTTTAGTAACGCACTATTTTTCCGTCTTATTTGGCCTCTTCTTGAGGTGGGGATGCAAAGCCATATGTTATACGTATGTTATATTCATTCCTTTTCTTCACATAAACTAAAAATTGAATTAATGATAACATTAATTCCATAACATTTAATGTTTATTATTTTATCATTGCATATGTTTTATAAACTTAAACCTTTTAATGTGGCATGTGCCTATATGGGTTGTGTGTGGAAAACTGCAACATATTCTACCTGGCAGCAACTACATAATTGCCCATGATGGGGTCTTATTTAGGGTCTTCTAATGGGAACCCTGCTTATTTCGTTGTCTCTACTAGTTTCAAGGAGAATCAAATAAATGGGAAACTCAACTAGATGGAAGCAACCATACCAATTCCATGCCCCCATGCTCTGTTTGGTGGAATCGCCCCCTACTCAATTCGGCAGACAACCGGACTTAGCTCCCCTTTTTTTTTAGCACCTTTTGTTGTAGGAGGAATCCTTTTTTTGTAGGAGGCATTGCCTTGGCTTCTTTGTGAGTAGGAAACCATACCAACTCCACAGCCCACTGGAACAACAATGAAAACCTTTTACCTATTTTCCTTTTTCTCCAGGAGGCATTAGCCAATAGCTTGCCTTATACTCATATAAATTTTGAATAAAGCTTCAACTACACTATGGTACAAAGGAAATTAACGATGAGCACAATTTTGTTTGCACTACTGGATATTGGTTTTAAGGTGACTGATAAAGGTTAGACAAAGATTGGATAGAGTTTGGACTGGTGAGTGATAAGTACCTGTAATTAAAAATCAAACAGTTTAAAACATAAAAATTGATGAAATCCAATGAAAGTACATACATATATCTCTCAGTACCTGTAAGTAAATATTAAACAATTAAAACAATTGATGAAAGCCAACGAAATTACATACATATAATTACAGTAAACATTAAACAGTTAAAACAATTGATGAAAGCCACCAAAATTACATACATATAATTACATTATTCCAGTTTGGTTCATAATATTTCTATCAAGTATTTTCATAATCTTTTAAAAGACGATATTGGATATTCTCTATGTATCTGATATATGTTATGTATGCCTTGTAGGGGGATGTCGCTATTATGACCTTCTTGCAATGACTGAGTATCATCTGTGGCTTATCATTAATCAATAAAGTTAAGGATGTTATTCCCACGAACATCGAATGTGTGCTACAGACAAATATGTGTGCTAAGGATGCCACCAGGAAAGCTAAAGGATGCCTAGGATTCCACCTCCTTCTAGGGTTAATGTACCTCCATTCAGATATTGACCACATTGTTTTGATGCTTGCTAGTTGGTTCCAATGAATGATTCAAATCCAATTAAGTGAAAAAAGGAAGGAAATGAATACTCCATTTTCGTACTGCAACATATCTCAAAATCCAATCCATCTAAGTCGGACTAGATAGACAAAGGAAGCCATAAAAGCCATACAAAGTCAGTGGCGTTCTTCTAGTTAGAGAACCAGCAACAAGCATAGCTACAATAAATAATTGGTTCATTACTAAGTACGAACTGCATGACTAGAGTGTGACTTCTAAGGCAAGCTAACTATTCTTTAGATACTATTGTATTTTATAAGTTATATTGGATATGGTCTATGCGTCTGATATATTCTATGTATGCCTTGTAGGGTCACTGACTATGACTGGTGCCCTGTACTATTGAATTTAATTATTGAATTCCTTAAGTTGAATGCTATTAGGAAATAAATACCTTGAATTCTTCATCTTGCATTTCTCGAGGATCATGCAAAAGACAAACACATAGTAATAGTATCCACTAGTTCCGATATGGGTGACATTGCTTTGAGAAAGTACTCTAGATTTTGAATTGCTCAAAACACATCTTTAAATTGATCCCTCCACCCTCATATTGATATTTTAACTCTACCCACTAAACGACTTCTTTCCTCTGAATATGTCTTTTGAGTATCTTAAAGATTACTCCACTATGTTTCAAATTTGGTGGCATACGTTTCAAATTTGATGGCATAATGTGCTTGCCTTTCTCTACGAGTTATGAAGAATACTCTGCAAAGACACAAAGAACATGACCAGATGGAGCGATCCCTTCAAATGATATGAGCCGAAAATATTATGCCGTGTTCACAGTCAGAGCAAGCTCTTCAAACGATATGAACCGGAAATATTACTTAGTGTCAGTCTCATTTTTTTTCAAGCATGAAAATAGAAAGACCATACCGTGACTGGTATTGCTTGTTTGAGTTGTTGGAAGCGGGCTGGTTGTATGACCTGGGCATTCATGTATACCATGTATGCACTTCGGTAACCCACTTTAATAACCTAATTAGGAGGGAAAGGCATTAATTTACTAAATATAACATATTTATTTCATTTACCAAGTTTACCATGTGTGACCGGCGGTTCGTGAAGGATGCAGGAAACTAGACAAAGGAGCACCTCAAATGTGTTTTAAACTGGTGAAGTTGGGAAGATATGTAGTATGATAGTGTACACATCAGCATGTGTGTTGCATGCAAGCACTACATGCATACCGATAGTCAATTATTTTGTATTCAAATACATGGGTAGCATGCACCATCAATGAGCAATTATCATGACTGGACAACATAGACTAATAGCTAAAAAATTTATTTTTAATTGAATACCCAATTTATCTAATTTATATGTGTTTGTAAACTAGGATATATATTTTTACTTACATATTGGTTTTATAATGTAACTCTGCGAGAGGGCCTACTCAAATCCCTCTGACAAGATTGACATCATAGTACTTTTCTAGTCATCGAACACATGTCTCTGACTCAGGTGAAGACAACCTATACTTCAAAGCATGAGCTAGGTAGGATCATTAATACACATTCAAGAAAATTCCACATACATTGGATCCTTAAACATGTGTGTTGTATTATGAAAAGTGTACATGTTAACATTTTGTAATCGTATTGGATTATGAAGTCATGTTCTCTATTATAAAATAAATGCATTCTCCTCTCCGTCGGATTTGTCATAGGCCACCATTTCCGCAAAACATTTCATAAACTAGATATGAACAAAATTTTGTAGAGGCTAGGTGTGTAATCAAAATATTTATCACAAAATAAACATTTTAAAACATTTCATAAACTATATATGAACAAACTTAAGCAGAGAGTGAATAGCAATTAACTTAAATTTAAATAAATAGTTAACCAATCAATAAAAACTTTGCCAATATATAGAAACGTTGTTGTTGATTATCTTTGCTTGGTCAATGAAATGAGGTAACCTTTTCCATTTCTTTTAAACATTTGTATTTATGGTTGGTCTTCATTTTTCTCATTGAGTATATCAACTATAGGACAATATTTCTCTTTCTTGATGAGTCTCATAAAATAGTGGTTAGTGTCAATCTCTTTTTAGTCAATTCGCAAAGAGTGGTATAGTGTTACAAAACGCAGGCTTGGATTCCTTTGTTTTCTAAGAACAAGGATCATCACACTAATATCAATAAGTATTATCTCAAGTTTTGTCTCTCCTGTGTTTGCATTTTCTATTTCTTTTACACCATTAGTCCAAATATCCAAGATCTTGGATATTGTTACCAACAAGGGCCCAGATCAAATCTTTACTTTCATTGTGTTTTAAAGATGACATTTCTATAATGTATATTTTTTTACTTAAGTATATATATCATATGATGTCATTTCATATAAATTAATTTAAAAATAATATTTAATGTAATGCATTGGTTACATGGAAAAAGTAAATATTGGAAATAGACAAGCTGCTCGACACATGGTCACATGCATTGACATTTTGTGTGTTTTTCTTTACCTGTGGAGCCCTCCAAGCATGATGCAAACCCTAACACTCTCATGCAAGCAAATGCAAAAGAAGGGCCATTCCTCTAGCAGAACCAGCCACCAGCTATTCTATAGCTTGCTGAAAACAGTTTTATGGAGCACGAGACACAAGGGAACCAGCTGAAATGGAGAGCGGGAAATAATGGGAAACAGGTCGGCTAAAAAAGGAAACAAGCCAACTGAAACAATTGAAAATTATTTGGTGTAGAACCCGAAAAATAGGAGTGTGACAAAATTTTCCAATTTTTATATGCAGGGGCTTCCAATGTGATTTTGTAGTTAGGGTTTATACCGGGTTTGATCAAATTAAGCAACCTAAAGAAGCGTTTGAGCTAGTAGCAAGGGACAGAGAAAAGGCACTGGTAGCTGAGCTAGATGTATCAAGGAACACAAAAAAGGTTTGATTTTCCAGAGGTATTTTCCTTGCAATTTGATGTAACTAGTCTTATCTACCTTTCACTCTTTCAGACTCTTTCAACTTTGTATGGTCAGTGCTTGGAGCCCTGAGAAGGTTTCCTCTCAGATCCCGACTCTCAAAATTTTCTCTTCTTCTTTCAAAGTGTCTCAAGATAGCATTAAAGATGATAAAGAAAAGAACTTTCAGAACACATGAGAAAAAAAGGTTGTTATTAATTCATTAGTGTTTCAAATGTAAATAATTTCCTCTCTTGAAAATGATGTGAAAGTTATCTTCGTTTAGTTGGAGGAGATGCAAACCTCATCCTATTAGATTTCCACACCTCAATGTCGCTTCTTCTCGGCATCATTGAGACTAATCTAGAGAAATCCCCTAAAAAATATGCCACTTCACCCCTTATGGATCCCTCCAT
This sequence comes from Pinus tabuliformis, assembly GCA_031772625.1. NCBI lineage: Eukaryota > Viridiplantae > Streptophyta > Pinopsida > Pinales > Pinaceae > Pinus > Pinus tabuliformis. The sequence goes on along the minus strand of CM062817.1, from coordinate 1,243,962,320 downwards.
CATTTCACACATTCGAAGGAACATGCCATTATTTCAAGACCATTGGAGCATTTCCTTGGATCATGGTAGTTGTTTTCAACCTTCTTTGCCTTCATGTAGTCATTAACATGGATCAAGGGAGTGGCTATTGCCTTAGATTACTCACACATGACCATTGAGCATATTTAGAAGAACCATCCACCTTTGGGAGTCCCAATGTGCCTCATGTGTAACTAGAGGACGTTGCATGAGAGCCATTTTCTCATTTGACTGGTCAATCTTGCTTTGAAGAGTTTGTGGAGGTGATTCTCTTTCTTGGAGGAGGGACATTGGAGCTCTTTGACCCTCTCCTTTGTCTCTTTGGTGGGGACATCCAATTTCCTTAGAAGACTTTGTACATGTGGCATAACTACTTCACTCATTTATGTATTATTTGGCCTTGTCCTCATTAGTTAATTGTAAGATAAGAGTTTTTTATGATATCCTAGGAAAGATCTAATGTTTTGTCCCAAGAAAAAATAATATTGTAATAAAAGGATTGTTGAACCTCATCTCTATATCAAAGGCTCCCCTCATAGCATTTTGTGTTCATATTGGAATACTTGGGAATACTATTGTTGAATATCTAGCATTGAGGTGTCTTGGTTTCTTGTTTAGTGTGTTCTCCTTAGCTACAATTTTGGTGCTTCAAGTTGGATGTTGTTAATATTTCTACACAGGTAATACTAGCTTATTCAATCCATTGGAGGATAAAGTATACCACTTGGAAAGGGTTGTGCATGTGAGATAACTCCTCTTTTCTTTGTTGTTAATTTAGTTGTTTTTAATTAATAGCTTTCTTTATATATACTCTAGTTCATTGGTTTCACTAGCTATAGTTAGTACGATCATATATATTTATTTTCAACTATATATATATAGTATATGATCCATAATATAATACATTTATAATATATAAGATATATATATATATATATATATGTTTATATATATATGCATATATCGTATATATATATATACATATATATATATGTATATATATGTATATATATATATATATGTATATATATATATATGTATATATATATATGTATATATATATATATATGTATATATATATATATGTATATATATGTATATATGTATATGTATATGTATATGTATATGTATATGTGTATATATATATATATATATATATATATATATATATATATATATATATATATATATATTATATTTGTTTTTGCCAATCTAGGACTTGATCTCTCAATATAAATCAGATTCGCAAACATCATCAACTATAGTTGATTTGGTATAGAGATTTGCATTTTAGACTTGATTCATAACCACAATTTTAGAATCATTTTTAAGGTTTATATGTTGAAGCTCTAATTGTGATTTTTCCTCGAGTTTAGTGTTTCAATCATTTATCTTTCACATAAGGCTAATTTTATAATCTGGAATTAATTTCTCATAACACAAATTAGATTTGCAAAATATTATCAAGTGTAGTTACTTTTACATAGATAAGATATCATTTCTAGACTTATTTTAAATCACTATTTGGAAGTGTTTTTTGGTTCATGATTCAACCTCTAATTGTGATTTACCCCAATTTTTTTGTTTAAAGTATATATTTCCCATTTGGGGATGGTTTATTTATCATATAAATCTAAAATTTAAAATTGCATAACAAAAGCAGATTTGTAATTGTTAATCAAGTCTAGTTAATCACACTCTAGACTTGTTTTATAAATCATAATTTAGGACTCTCTTAAGTTTTACATATCTTTAACCAAATTGTGGCTATGTATTCTTCAAGAATTCATCTTCCTTTTTGGGTTGTAATTTCTTTTCACAAATCTGGAATTTTGTCTTGTACATCATAAAGAAAATTTGTAGTTTGATATCATAGAAAGAGATTGGGCAAGAGGTTTTCACCACAGAACTCAAATATAGAAATTTCCTTCACTGAGTAACATAAAACCAGATTTGAGTTTGATCCACATGATCCTTAATCACTTCAACATCTAAGTGGATTTATGTCATGTATGTTTGTTTCTATTAGGGCTAAATTAACTTGTATGAAAAACTACATCACTAAGCATTGAATCCTTTGTTTTGGCAAAGTTATATCTTCATTGTCTTTAATTATTTAACATTAAAGTAAATCTTTGCATTAATGGTTGATCATATTAAGATTTATTTACTTGAGCTCATATAATCATCATATAATTCAGAGATAACCCCTTGGCCCTTAGAGAGCTGGCCAAAATTGAAGAGGAGGTTGTATTGAGATGGCATTGATACAACTCTGAATAATTACTTCGAGTTTGCATCCATGGATTGGGCTTTTCCACTTAGATGAAAGTTTAGGAGGTAACATGACTATCAGGATAAACTCCTTTAAAAAGAAATAGAGGAAAGTGTTTCTCATTTTCTAGAGTGTATTTTGCTAAATGTTTGTAATCATACATACAAATACTGCCACAGCATGTTAATACAACATAAATGTTGTGAATAAACAATAATAAAGTTATCATTGATCAACCAAAAAATCATGAACCCTCCAATTTGATAGATGTCAGTGACTATCAAAATTACACAAGATATGGGTTCTAACTTCTATGGGTAGATAGATAAACATAGGGCTTGTTCACATCGTCAAATTGAACTTAGAATTTGAAATGTCTATTAAATGGTCTAACTGAAAATTCAGTGTCATGTTTTAAACCTTTAGAAGAAAGCACGAACTCTAAGAATTGACCAATATTCATCTGCGTTGGAATACCTAAGGGGTACATGAAAGTGTGCATACATGAATATCAAGTAGCCTGAGATACACTACCTGTTTAAACTTCTTATGTACCCTTTTCTTGCACAACATCTTATGTTACATACTTATTGCACCATAGGAAGTTTATGGTGGTTTTGGTAAAAAATAGGAGAACAAAGGTTTTTATATCTAGTATTGTCCTTGTCAGCATCAAGACCTACACCATTTGATTAGTTGGCTTCTGCTAGCCTTCATTAGCTCAACCCCCACCATAATCTAAGATTCATTTATGGCTCAATTAGGACCTAATCATAAATCATTCGATCCAAACTCTGCTCAAGTTTTGCACAACACTGCAGCTAGAACTAAGAAAAAAAATCCCACCCTACCACCTTATGCCTAGGTTTACCCATGCCTTAGAGCGATCTTTGAATGCTACTACCTCATGATGAATGGGTTACACGTTATCGGAATAAAACACAGATCTATGTGGTAGTTTAGCACGTGGCATAAGAATTGAATTTCCCACAAGCCTAGACCACCAGATGTCAAATATTAACTCAACATAACAAAATGACCTCATGTAGGAACTTGCATGGTTCACAATGATTCACACAGTTTATTACACTTACTGGTGTTACATTGATTTTTGCATGATTTGCATGAGTAGCATTGTTGCATAAGTATTGACCTACACTTCTGTTCAATTTAATGGACAAGCATACATGTCATAGGTGAGCTTACCTTACCTTGATAGGTATTAGAAATCTAATTGGAACGAATGAGAATAATAGAACTCAAACAAGGAATGTTATTTCTAGTTTGAGAGGGAATTTGGACTACTCATTTAGATATTTTGCTACAAGAAATCAAGATACTATCTGTATAATTTGGGACACTTGAGCTTAAGATTTTCTGTAGAAGTCCTTAGGTGTAGTGTAGTTATTGTGACTTCATCAGATGGTTATCATGGATTTAAAGACCAATTATGATCAATGTAAGAAGATCTGCCCTTTAGGCTAAAGCGATGACATATTATTAAATCCAGACACGAAGGCCATTTATGACTTGGATTATATATAAGTATGCTTGCAGTGTGTTTTCACCATATTATGACATTTTTAGTTGTCTTTGGTTTATCTAATATCTATTTTCTAGCAAAAGAACTTGTTGTGATCTTCACTAATGCCTCCAAGTCCGCTTATTAGATCCTTCAATAGTTTCTCCAAGTCTTCAAATGCTTTGAATAACTGTCCAAACTAAGTCATCAAACCAACTATAGATCAACCTTCAAAAAAGTCTTCATTATGCTCCAAAACGATATCTCCAGGACTTCTTAGAAAAGACCTTCAACTACTGCTACATTATTTTTTTGAAGATGGTCTGAACCTGGCTTATAAAAGCCTTAAAAGATATCGAATAAATACCTTCCAATAAATATCTATACAGAGATATCTTCCAAACTGCCTTTATGTCAATGCCTCAATGTTTCTAAGACAAAGGTTAGATCTATCCACAAGATTGATTCAATAAGTCCAAGAAACACTCTTATTATAAGTCAAAATATGCTCTAATATGCTCAAGGTTTTTCCAAGATTTATTCCACAATTCTAAGTAATGTTCAAAGTAGTTTGTCTCTCAACTAAGCCATAAGAAGACTTAAATTTTAGCTATTTTCTAGCCTAGAAGGGTTGTTTCAACAAAGATATAATCAAGCATAGTAAGGATGAAGTTGAGAGGTTTTCTAAGCTTATAACAAAGTCCCTCTTAGCCCACTCGAGCAGTCCTTCAACAGTGTTGTAGCTACAACACTTCACTGCAACCCTAAATAGAGACAATAATAATATCACAAATTCTCACAGAATGGCACTGTCCAGCAAGAAATTCCCACCAATAATCAAGAAAAAAACTAGCCCAATAGTTCTCCTAGCCTCCACATATAGTGCCTTAGACCTGCAACTTTCTTTTAAGGAATCCACACTCTAAATACAGGGATAATCCCTTTCCAAACTCGTCCTTTCCTTTCTTCTTCCTTGCCTCAGTCGCTATCTCTTTTCTCTATGGATTTCAGATGATATAACCAAATTTTTCTAAGCTAAAATAGAGGGGACGTTGGGGTATTTATAGTTGTTTGAACATTTTGATGAACATACATGTCTTTTCATTGGAGATGACATGATTATAAATTTGTAGCTGACCTGAGCAAGATTAATAATTAGATTTTATTAGATCATTTTTTTGTTATGTTCTTTTAGGAAGTTCATTTGAGGTTGTCAAATTGTTGGACAATTTGTGGTCTGACTTATCAAGTTCGAGTAGCATTTATTGTTGGATTTGTGACTCCTATAGCATGGTTTTTTAATTTTTAATTTTACTACTATTTATGTCACTTTCCTACAGGATCCCACAAGTATTGAAAGAAGGTCTAGATGTTATTTTATTGTTATTTTATTAGATAACACACAGATCTAAGTCTTCAAAAAGGTCTTCAATGTGCTCCAAAAGGGCATCCCTAGGACTGCTTAGAAAAAACCTTCAACTGTTGCTACAAGATTGTTTTGAAGATGGTCCAAACTTGGCTTATAATAGCCTTAAAAGATGCCCCATAAACACCTTCCAATAAACTTCTATATATAAATCTCTTCCAAACTACCTTTATGTCAATGCCTCAATGTTTCTAAGATAGAGGTTAGATCTGTCCACAAGATTGATTCAATAAGTCTGAGAAACACTCTTATTATAAGTCAAAATCTTCTCTAATATGCTCATGGTTTTTCCAATATCTCCTCCCTTTGCTCATAATAATTATCATTGAAAGTAGCACAACACCCTCACTAGTTGTAGCTCAGATTTGTGTAAATTTCTTTTTCTATTCTAGATACTTCGCCATAGATTGGGTTGGTACATGGTTTTGTCAATGTCTCCTCCCTTTGCTCATAATAATTATCATTGAAAGTAGCATGACACCCTCACTAGTTGTAGCTCAGATTTGTGTAAATTTCTTTTTCTATTCTAGATACTTTGCCATAGATTGGGTTGGTACATGGTTTTGTCAATGTCTCCTCCCTTTGCTCATGGTTAAAACAAGCTAAACCTCCCCAAGCTGCTTGCAAGTAAAGAACCTAGAGCAAGGGACTGATTATAGGCTAAGGTCAAAATGAAATATATCTGCACACTAAGCTAGAGAGAAGAATAGTGGAAATAGAGTGAAACTGTACAAGTGATAACATGCAGAGACTTGACCGAAGTGTGAAAGGAGAAGCCAGCAAGAAGGGATCCAAACTAAAACTGCAAACCTCAGAGGATGAGCTAAAGAAAGAGATAAAATACAAAGTAAAAAGCTTACAACAGGGTGGACTAGATAAGAAATTAAGGAGGCCACCTATGCAAGATCAAAGAGGACATAGAAAAGTGATGCCATGAGAGTAAATGATATGTGACCCAACTTTTCTTGGTATACCAAGAAACCTATTCCCAAATGCAAAGAATTTTTGAGTTAGTATGTATGTTTTCATATATATTGATTCTTTTTCTTTTGGAATCCTTTCAACTAATTTTGGGTGAACTCGCTAAGTTTGACCACACTTCTCTATAGCAGGAAAAGTAATCTTCCATTTATGAGATGAAAATGTTACCATTCAAATTATCTTTCTATTCTTCAAAATAAAAATTCAAAATGAAGTTCACAATATGGCCATGCTCACAGTAAGCTAATATGTATACATTAGTTTATGTTCTTACAGCCTTTACCACTACATTTCCCTGTGTTTGATGTTATTATTTCACATCCTTTGGAGTGAAAGGTGATGTTATAACCCTAGTCACATATTTGACTCATATTCAACAGGTTGTGCTTGATTCCATCTCTGAAAATAATTTTATGATATTTCCCTCTTCCATTTACCAAGTTGACTATGCCTTTTCCCATGATCTTTACTATAGTATCAATCCAAAGGGAGTGATATTTCCTATAGTATCAATCCCAAATGCAACACTCACTAGTACAAAATGGCTAATTACTTACTAAAAAAATAACTAAAATTTGCATATAAACGACCATTTTCAGTCGGTGACGAATAGTAGCTAATTTATAGTATCTTATAACGCGACCAACTTTTACTCACTTTTAGCTTACTCATTAATTGGTTTCCTCAATTTTACCATCTAGTAGTATATTTAGCCATAAATCTAGTCATTAATGTTTCATTGGTTTAGTCATTAATTGTCGCAGTTAATGACCAAATATATAACAAAATATATTACTATATGAATCCTTGAGAAAACCCATTGATGTCCAAATAAATATGACCAAAATGTTGGTCATGCTATAAGATACTGTAAATTAGCTACTAATAGTCATATATGTGCAAATTTTATACATGATTTGAAACCAATTAATGACCAAATAAATATGACTAAATTTTAGTTGTGTTATAAGATATTGTAAATTAGTTACTAATAGTCATCTATATGTAAAATTTAGTTATCATTTTAATAAAAAATCTATCATTTGCAGTAGTCATTTATCTTTTTTTGGTATTTTCACATTCATTATATAAATGAGTGATTTAGTAGTTTCTATTCATTTAATTTAATTTCATTCATAGTCATTGTAAACAACTAATTTAGTCATATATTCATTTTATTCATGTTCATCATTAATTAATATAAACTACTAATTTAGTATTTCTAGATTGATTTTATGTGTTCATTATTAATCAACATAGATTAATTAGTATGATTTTGCAACTAAATTTAAAAAAAATGGCATACAATGTGCATGTTTATCTAATATGATAACACAAATTTACATATGTTAATTAGAAGACTAAATAATATTAAGTGAAAATAAAGATAATTTCAACCATATAAATTCTATTATATAAAATATCAAGTATTACAATATGAGTTTCCAACTTAATATCGGTTGGAGTACAATTTACACATGAAATATTGGTTCATCCTTTCAACATTATCATTGTGTTGCCAAAGCATTGCAAGTGAATTCACCAACTCTAAAGGCTTCACCATTAGTCTCTATGAGTGTGTCTTATGCAAGATATTAGCTCTAAGGATATCACTAGACAAATTATCTTCTCTCTCTCTCATTTTGAATTTGTGGCTCTGGTGTAATTTTTTCTCCTCTTTCTTCAATTGCTGCTTCTTACCATCAATATTGAGTTCTTGTCCTAAAAATGAAAGAAGATAGAATGAAGAGTATAAGGCATGAAAGTCGATGAATACTTGAATATAAAATAAAGTAGACTATAAAATATTTATACGACATATACCTAAACATTCGATAGTGGCTATTATGCGGCTAGATGATCTGTATAAACAAACCAAATAAAACGTCACCATAGCAAACAAAACCTTAGGAACTTAGTATTCAACCTTCAACAAAACCTTAGGCAAAATAATACCAACTAAGTTACATGTTAAAAATATTAGGCAATAGATAACTTGTGAAAACAAATGGAAAAAAAACAAGATAACTGTAAAAAATATCCTTATTGCTTATTTTAAAAGAGTCATGTTCCTTAAATTTGGATATTATTTTGCCTGCGGTAGAAGTTCCTTGCTATTATGATCTATGTTTTTAGGATCATGAGATTGATCCAACATCATATTGGATTTTGGAGACGAAATGATTCAACTTTCCATGAGGAGTACCTCACTTGGTTGAATGAAAGTGCTAGTTGTGAGTAGTGTCAAAACCTTAGGGAAGTAGAACACTAAGGCCTAAGAAAATATATCACCACTTGTCCACTGAAAGAAAAAATTTCAATCCCACAATGGCCTATGGGAGTACATTTCATTGGATGGATATCACACTCTAAGAGATGATTGTCTAATACAATGAAAAGTGTACATATATTGTCACAATGTCCCTCACAGTCTAACCCTATAGTTTTGTCCTATAATATTAATCATATCATACTATTTAATTATAAATTATGACTATGAGTTAATTATTAGCTTGAATAATTAGTCTGAAATTGTGTTTTAAGTATTTCTATATACATGAAAATATTCTGAAAAAAAAAAATAAAAAAAAATAAAAAAAAAAGCACTTTTTGTGACTAGTTAATTTTGAGTGAATCTAAACACACAAGAAATTATGGATCCTCGGTGTTTCTCTAGCAGATATATTCTCATTGTACCAATTTCTCTCATGTCCTCTACTTCTTTTGGTGAATTCCTATTTGATGAAGTCCAATGCCAATCCAATGGGCATTTATCCTCAAAAAATTTTGAAGCCAAAGGGAAGCTCCATAAGTAACAACCAAAAAGTAACCTCAAATATATTATTTTGGACCAAAATGCAGTAATTATATGACAAGCCAAGAAACATTGCACGTTAATAAGTTTCCCTTTAATATTGATTAATAATTTCTTTGCATGACCATGTAATGCTAAGGTGTCAAGTAGGGACATTTAAAGTTAGTTATCCATCAATATCACCTTTGAGAGTTCCTAGTAGTTAATACTTCCTATTACACACACATTGGATCACCAACTTCAAGGATAACAATATAAACACACACAAAAATGAAATTAAAAGAAATGCCAAGAAGTAAAATTCAACTAATCTTCAGTTAAGAAAGTACAAATCCCTTCACATTAGCAAGGCATTCTTGGGCACTAAAACAAAAAATCCTCTGATTGCATGATTTTCACCTTTAATTTAATTTCTTTAATTGAGAATAGAAGAAAATAATCATTGAAAAAGGTCTCAAAATCCTAACAAATGCACGACTGATTGTCGTATCAATTAAACATAAAGGAAATTGTTCGATATGATTTTAACTTGCAGAATATGTTGAAGAATATGAAGCTTTCTCATCCCTTTCTCCTAATCAAATTGTAATCCCTGGGTTCTAATCAAGTAATCAATTTCCCTCCAAGATAGTTAAGAGATCACTTTGGAGAAGGGCTTCTAGAAGCATTGGGGTAGTAGAAATGGAATTAACTAGGAGGAAAATGAACCACTTTAGTGGGTTCTCCAAAATATTTGAACACAATTGAAAATTATTTTATACTCCCTGCACACATTTTAAAATAGAAACCATTCAGTTGCATCTAATTTATTTTCCACCTTTCTGTAATATATAATTCTTTGAGCAAGTATAGAGCATTCATAAATATTGTCATGAAAGAGGACTCTTCATAATCCTAATAACATGGGCTCTAACAAATAAAAAATTTCATGTAGTGAATAAATCTTACATGGTAGATTTCAGTGATTAAAATGACAATATTATTCTTAATCTAATTACAACAAAAATAAATTCAACCCTAACTAGTTGGGATCTAACACATCAAGAATTTCATGTAGTAAAGTAAACTTACATGGTAGATATCAATTATTTGCAATGAGAACTTTATTCTTGATCTTATTACAACATAGATAAATTCAAGAGTACATACATATTTCCTTATCCGAGACAAAATTTGAACACATTCTGAGATTTCATAGAAATATAATGATACGATATACCTGTAGGATATGAGAAAGCTATCTACATCAATCACCCATCACTGGAAAATAGTGTTATTGAGGCACCATCTCATGGAATTAGAATCATGTAGATACATAGTGTTATAGATATACCTTGTAACACCTATTCAAAACTACATTCAAGCTTCAAATTCATTAATTGATTTACTTTAGTAGAAAATTGTAGTGAGATTTCATTAAATACAACCCGACAAAATCCATTTATGATAGTCAACATTTACTTCTCTGGATTTACCCCCCTCTGGAAATATAATAACATATATTCCCCAATTTTTGGGATACTTTCTTCATGTTCAACATGGGCTATTGGGTTCTTCATGTGGAAAAGGTTGCAAATATTAGATGTATAATGGAAACAAGCATGCAATTCAAGGTTGCTCCTAAAGTCTCTTGGGTGAATTATAAAAGATCATCTACTTAAAACATGATATATGGTAATAACAAAAACCTACCCAAGGTCCCATTTAAGAATTCAAAATGTTGCAAATAGGAGATGTCTTAAACAATATCAACTATTTAATTGCATAGTCACACTAAAATAGACAAATATTTAAAATGTTGAAAAGTGTGAAAAAATGGAGTTGTAATATTATAGTTATGTTAGGGTAGATATAGCTATGTAAAATGTAACTTCTATCTAAAACATGTAAATGTAACTTCTATATTAAAAAAAATGAGTTTGAATATTATAGTTACATGAAATGTAACTTCTATATAACATTATAAATATCCCTTTTCAATCATTTTAGACACTAACATTATTTTATCTTCGGTTAATAACTAAATACTCCACCAAAAATAGAATTGAATTGGTTATTCACCAACCAAGGGGAAATTTTAAACCAGTGTTAAAATGATTACTCATTCCCCTGCCATATTTCTAATATTTTATTTGTGTGCAGATTTAAGCTAGTGTAATGTAACTTCTACATATTTGACAATTTAATTGTAAAAAATTAGCCATATTCAAGTTATACAATTAACATATGCACAATAAGATACAATATGTATGAGTTATAAGTAATATGATGTTTACATGTTATATCAAGACAAACTTTTTCTCATCTCATTAACTCTTATCTTATAGTTAGTGATGGATATATCCCTTAAAATTATGAGCCATTCTTGTCATATATTATATTTAAAGATGGATATAACCTTTAAAAGCATCAACCTTGTTTGTTATTTATGTACAGTCAATTTAAATGGAAGTGCTCATAATTTTATTCAATATTATCTTGTACAACAGAAATAAAATGATGTGGGGTGGTGCTTCTAGTGATTTCCAAACTTGTTTAAATTACCTAAATTTAGCCTATGTAAAGTAAATAGTTGCACTGACCATCTTATCTTCAAGTTAGTAACTTTTCCTGAGGGCATCTTCATGACATCCACCATTTCTAAAAATTACGAAATATTAGTATTATATTGCACTAAATAGACAATGTTGGCATAACATATTTTATTGTGTTTTTTACTCCATGTCACAAATTTATTGATACTTTGATTCTTGGTTTCGGTTTCCATGTTAAGACTGGATTTGTCATGCCTACTAGGATTTTTAGTTGTGCACACATCATATTTCTGACTTCTAATTGTACCAAAAATAGAAAGTATGCACAATGACATGTAGTGACATGTGGGTGTCTATTTTACTCAATGATATGCTTGATTTTTAACCCATTCCAATCCTTCCACAATGAAATTAAGAGAGACAAGGACACAAGAAAGACTATCATTAAATGAAATTAGAGACTTTAGAATGCAACTCAAATTGTACCTGAATGTCATGATAAGTATTTTTATCTTCCTGGTCAACAATGAGCATCGAATCACACTATGAAAAATTCCTTGGATTATGAGAATTTGGTTGCACTTGTAGTGATCCTCAGTAGTAGTTCCTTGACTTTCCTATAGATACAATTTTAGAAACAATCCTACTCTTGCAATTCTTCCTTATATGAATCATCTTTGTCTCCCCTTGTTGATAGTTATTTTTCAAGGCAACATAATAGAACTCTCCACTTGCATCATTACCTTTCAAACAATGCTTGAGTATTTCCAGGTGATTGTCAAACTAGTCTCTACTCAGGTCCACGAAATACTTGATTTGTCTCCATTGCATAAGCATATTTTCATAATAAAAATATAAATCCCATGTCTACATTCCTCATCCCCGACATACCAATTCTTTAAATTGGAATACTTTATCATTGGTCCCTCAGTGCAATGGAGATCCACTACTGTGGCATGGAGATGATTGGTGTCATAAAATGGTGCAGCGTATCCTTCAATATATGTCACAGAACTACTCTCACCTCATAGATCTCCTCTCATCTACAACAATAAATTCATCCTTAAATAAGTTGATATTTCTATGGGTGACAAAGTGTACCTACGGATTTAATAGAAAGAGTTATCACAAAAAAAACACAATGCAACATAATAGTTATCAACAGGAGGAACAACCTCGCCAAGCTACTTCCTAACTAGATCAAGATAATCCTTAATTACCTCTTATAATGAACATGTTATGAAACCAACTCAAGAAAAAGAGAGAAAAGATAGATCAACGCCTTAGAATTCAGCCTCTTCGAGGGGGTAACCTCCTTTACATTACATAAATGAACAATTCTTCGATGATACAAATGAAAAGACCTCCTCTCTATATGTCGGAGTCTAAGGGGTCATAATATAATTAGAGCTGACATAACAATAATAATGTAAGGGCACAATAATAGCAATAGTGGGCTTCTATGGGGCACAACAGTAACAATATGGGAACTACATGGGTACATCAATATAATAAAGCGGTTGTACTAATAACAATAAGTGGTTACACTAGTAGTGATGGTGATGATGATGGTGGTTAACGTCCAATGGGACCAAATTGATCTATCAGACCTATAATTTTCTTAGTTTTTAATTATCTAGCTCCTCATCTTTCTTGGCGCGATTGGTGCTGTAACTTTCTTTTTTTTCTCTACAGTCTTCCATCTTCCTTTATCTTGCATCTCCTTCATCTCTTCTAGTTCTTGGGACATTGGTGTCTTAGCTTTGCGATCCATTCTTGGGCGAAGCCGCACGGAAGAACACACATCTTGGTCTTGGGTGAAGGGCGAGGGCTGGGTTTCCCGGCGGTTGGAGAAGGGCGTGCACAGGTGTGTATAGGAGCCTAACATGCCCCTCTCCTTCAAGAAGTGTTGTCCTCAATGCTTGAGTAGTTCTTGATGCTTCTGTATAAAATTCTTGTCCTCCCATGTGGAATCTTAAGTGGGTAAGTTCTTCCACTTGATGAGATACTCTAAAATTGATCGATTTCGTAGCTGTCGAGTTCTTGTTTCTGTGACTGCTCCAAGTTCCAATATGATTTCTCCTTCCTCTTCAATTTCTGGCAATATTGTTTGAATTGGGATCTCTTGCAACTTTTGAATAAGTGTCCATACTTTGTTTTCCTTCTTCCATTCATCTCTTGCTTCGTTTATCCAATCTAGTTGAATAATAGAAATAGCATGAAACAATGCTTCCACATCCTCATCCTTTCTTGAGAGTGCATCTGCAACAAAATTTTGCTTCCATTTTCTATAGATGATGTCAAAGTCATAACCCAACATATTTGTGACACATTTTTTTTGTTCTTCTAAAGACAATAATTGTTCTAAAAATTATTTAAGACTATCATGATCCATTTTTACCTTGAATTGTCTTCCCATTTGGTAAGGTCGCCATTTTTTAAGTGCATGTAGTATTGCCAACATTTCCTTCTCATAAATAGCTTGCTTGAGATGTAGCAGTAAAAATACCCAATCACCTACATCAAAACATTTTTCACTATGATGTTGATCTACTTGTTGTTTCATTCGATTTTTCACCAAAGTGGTGTTATCCTTTAAAAGTTGGAGAACTTGTTGTTGATGCTCGATGTGATCTTTCACTGCTTGAACCTTTTTATTCTTGATATGTCCTTCTATCTTTAGAGTTTTAGGAGTGGTAATTTCTTCCAATCCTTTACAAGATATGATCAAATTCATTTCTTGATGCTCGATGTGATCTTTCACTTCTTGAATATTTTTCTTCTTGATATGTCCTTCTATCTTGATAATTTCAAGAATGGTAATTCCAACAAATGAATTAAAACATATGGTTGTATTCATTTCTTCTTTCTTGATGTGATATTTCACTTCTTGCACCTTTCTCTTCTTGATATGTCCTTCTATCTTGAGAGTTTGAGGAGTGGAAATTCTTGCCAATGCTTTACAAGATATGGTCTGATTCATTTCTTCCTTCTCTGAGGTTGGGTCCTGGCGTATATCCTCTTTTGTTGATGTTTCTTGATCCTTTTCTTCCTCCTCTTAATACTCTATGTAAAATAATTTCTTCTCAACACACCTATGACCTTTAGTGCATTTGCTATCACAATTGTAACAAAGTCCTTTTAATCTTTTTTCTTCCAATTGTTGTGGTGTAACCCTTGTAGGTTGTGGAAGGCTAGGAGAAACAACACTTCCATATTTATAGTTGTGAGGGGTAGACTTCCTTGTTGCCATAAGTTTACTTTCCACTATGTCACAAAGCCATTTTACTCTTTCCAATTGTTGTGGTGTTGCTCTTTGTATCCTTATAATGTGCTATCATTTCCTCTGTGACAATTGACCACGTAACAAGTTGTTTATGAGAACAAAGCCCTTTATACCATAAAAATTGATTCGGTTCTAAATATGAAGATGCAATACATACCTTTTGTAACAATGGTACACCATGTAGATAAAAATATTGCTCCATCTGAAGTATCCAATTTACCAGATCCTTACCATCAAACTTCCTCATCTTGCTTTTTCTTGATTTTAGAAGCTTGAACTTGAAATGACTGTAACTTTGTACTTTTAGATCTTTAAGTTCTAAAATTTTGAGCTACAGTAGCCCTCTGTTTCCTCTTTCCAATGCCACTAGTCTGATCCAAATTGGATTCCCCAAGGAAGAGTTATGCCAAATCTCCCACAGTGACCTGATTATAGACTAGTTTAGTAGAGCAAACTTGTACGATGTGCCAGGTGTCCCTGTTTCGACCTTTGGCTCTATTTGGAATGTAATTCAGGAGTTTGCAAAAAGACCAACTTCCTCAGATCATATCTCTACAAATATAGTGCGAAAAGCTCTAAAATTTGGATCCGAGATTCAGCGCGATTTCTTATCAAATGGGTTTTTTTTTAAGCTTCTGAAACGTCGCAGAAAAAATGTTATAGTGAAAATGACATGATGACCTGTTTGGAGCAGCAAAACCCTAGAATCCAAAGCTTTGATACCAAATGTTATTGAACGAGCTCACAGAAAGATAGAAAAGAGAGATCAACGCCTAAGAATTCAACCTCTTCGAGGGGGCAACCTCCTTTACATTACACAAATGCGCAATTCTTGGATGATACAAATGAAAAGACCTCCTTTCTATATATAGGAGTCTAACGGGTCATAATATAATTAGAGCTGACATAAAAATAATAATGTAAGGGCACAATAATAACAATAGTGGGCTTCTATGGGGCACAATAATAACAATATGGGCACTGAATGGGTACATCAATATAATAAGGGGGTTGTAGTAATAACAATAAGGGGTTACCCTAGTAGTATAGGGGCCTAGTATGCCCCTCTCCTTCAAAAATCATTGTCCTCAATGCTTGAGTAGTTCTTGATGCTTCTGTATAAAATTCTTGTCCTCCCATGTGGAATCTTCAGCGGGTAAGTTCTTCCACTTGATGATATACTTTGAAATTGATCAATTTTGTAGTTGTCGGGTTCTTGTTTCTGTGACTACTCCATGTTCCAATATGATTTTTCCTTCTTCTTCAATTTCTGGAAATATTGTTTGAATTGGGATCTTTTGCAACTTTTGAATAAGTGGCCATACTTCTTCGTCCTTCTTCCATTCATCCCTTGCTTCGTTTATCCAATTTGGTTGGATAATAGAAATAGCACAAAACAATGTTTCCACATTCTCATCCTTGAAGAGTCTTCCCATTCGGTAAGGTCACCATTTTTTAAGTGCATGTAGTATTGCCAACATCTCCTTCTCATAAATAGCTTGCTTGAGATGTAGTAGTAAAAATACCCAATCACCTGCATGAAAACATTTTTCACTGCGATGTTGATCTACTTGTTGTTTCGTTTGATTTTGCATCGAAGTGGCGTTATCCATTAAAAGTTGGAGAACTTGTTGTTGATGCTCGATGTGATCTTTCTCTGCTTGAACCTTTTTCTTCTTGATATGTCCTTGTATCTCTAGAGTTTGAGGAGTGGTAATTTCTTCCAATCCTTTACAGGATATGGTCAGATTCATTTCTTGATGCTCGATGTCTTGAACATGTTTCTTCTTTATATGTCCTTCTATCTTGATAGTTTGAGGAGTGGCAATTTCGACAATGAATTACAAGATATCGTTGGATTCATTTCTTCTTTCTCGATGTAATCTTTCACTTCTTGCACCTTTTTATTCTTGATATGTCCTTCTATCTTGAGAGTTTCAGGAGTGGTAATTATTGCCAATGCTTTACAAGATATGGTCTGACTCATTTCTTCTTTCTCTGGGGTGGGGTCCTGGTGTATATCCTCTTCTTTTGATGTTTCTTGATCCTTTTCTTCCTCCTCTTCATATTCTATGTAAAATAATTTCTTCTCAGCACACTTATGACCTTTAGTGCATTTGCTAGCACAATTTTAATAAAGCCCTTTTTCTCTTTCTTCTTCCAATTGTTGTGGTGTAACCCTTGTAGGCTGTGGAAGGTTGGGCGAAACAACACTTCCATCTTTATAGTTTTGAGGGGTATGCTTCTTGGTTTCCATAATTTTTCTTTCCATTATTTCACAAAGCCCTTTTACTCTTTCCAATTGTTGTGGTGTTGCTCTAAAGAAGGTGTTGCTCTTTGTATCCTCATAATGTGCTATCATTTCGTCCATGAAAATTGACCACGTAACAAGTTGTTTATGAGAACAAAGCCCTTCATACCATAAAAATTGATCCAGTTCTAAATATGAATATGAAATACATACCTTTTGTAACAGTGGTACACCATGTAGATCAAAATATTGCTCCATCTGAAGTATCCAATTTACGGAATCCTTGCCATCAAACTTCCTCATCTTGCTTTTTCTTGATTTTAGGAGCTCGATCTTGAAACGACTGTAACTCTGTACTTTCAGATATTTAAGTTTTGAAATTGCGACCTGTAGTATCCCTCTACATCCTCTTTCCAATGCCACCAGTCTGATCCAAATTGGATTCTCCAAGAAAGAGTTATGCACAATCGCCCAAGATGACCTGATTATAGACCTTTCCAGAATAGCGAACTTGTATGAAGTGCCACGTGTTGTTGTTTCCACCTTTGGCTTTGAAAAGTATATAGAAGAAACTAAAATTTGTCCTCTTTCTGTACCTTCTTACGAAATTTCAATCCAATGCTCAGAGAGAAAGTTATGATGATTTTCCCTAGGTCACCTATTTGGAATGTAATTCAGGAGTCTGCAAAAAGACCAACTTCCACAGATCATATCTCCGCAAATATACTGTGAAAAGCTCTGAAATTCGGACCCAAGATTCAGCACGATTTCTTCTCAAATGGGGTTTTTTTTAGCTTCTGAAACGTCACAGAAAAAAGTTATAGCGAAAATTCCACGATGACCTGTTTGGAGCAGCGAAACCCTAGAATCCAAAGCTCTGATACCAAATGTTATGAAACTAGCTCAAGAAAAAGATAGAAAAGATAGATCAACGCCTTAGAATTCAGCCTCTTCAAGGGGGCAAACTCCTTTACATTACATAAATGAACAATTCTTCTATGATACAAATGAAAGGACCTCATTTCTATATGTAGGAGTCTAAGGGGTCATAATATAATCAGAGCTGACATAACAATAATAATTTAAGGGCACAATAATAACAATAGTGGGCTTCTATGGGGCACAACAGTAACAATATGGGAACTACATGGGTACAGCAAAATAATAAAGGGGTTGTACTAATAACAATAAGAGGTTACACTAGTAGTATAGGAGCCTAACAGGACAAAAGATAATTTCAACTGCCTATAGAGTCTACCTATGCATTGTAGCAATCAAAACACTGTCAAAAACAACATCTACAACAAAGTTTTTCAATCTCTTCTTCTTGTCAAGGGCATGCCCAGCTTTTGAAAAGTATCAAGCAGGTCAAGGTCTAGCTCATCCAAGCTCCTCTTCTTCTTCTACTATCTCTGTTTAGGTTCAAAATAATAGCAAAGGTCTTGAAAATTGATGGATGGATAAAAGTTATTAGACCATTTGGGTTCTTCCGTTTTTAATCCTTGTTTGTAAGCATTGATTATAAATTGCAAAAACCATTTATGTTCATTATTTTTAGCTGAAATTAACCTAAGCTTTGGAGAGTTGTAAGGTTTAATGGATTTAAGTATATTCTACTTAAAATATAGTAACATGGTTTAAAATTGTAGGCATTGAGATCATAACCTAAGGATGATACAAAAAATATTTTATGTTCATGATTACAAGAAATTTTAGTTTCAAGTAACAAAGTTCGAGGAAGGTTTAGTATTTTCATCCAACCAGAAAATTTTCTTGCATCACTCGAGCCCTTTGAACTTTGGCATGGTTGACTCCATTACACAAACAATAAACCACTAAAAAAAGGTGAAAAGAAAAAATAAAATTTCATGCATTGTGACCCTAGAAAAGTTAGGGAGGAGCGAACTGATCTGTACAATAAGGACATGAAAAATTGTTACTTGTCCATTCTCTTTTGATGAGTTGTTGGCACAATCAAGATATGCATTATCATAATCATTAAACCCTTTTTGCAATAAGGACATGAAAATGCTTACTTGTGCATTGTCTTTTGATGAATTGTTGGTTGCAATCAAGATCTGCATTATCGTAATCATTAAACCCTCAACTGTAGATGAAATTTATGCTTTGATCATATAAACCCTTGAAATTGTTCACTCAAAAGAAAAAAAATCATCTTTAGTAAAAAGGAAGAATTCTCAATAATCATTAAGCCCTTTAAACAATAAGGACATGAAAATGCTTGTGGATTGTCTTTTGATTAATGATTGGCCACAATCAAGATCTGCATTATCATCATCATTAAACCCTCAACTATATATGACATTTATGCTTTGATCCCATATGAACAAAAATCATCTTTAGTAGAAAGGAAGAACTCTCCAAATTGTTTACCCATATGAACAAAAATCATCTTTAGTAAAAGGGAAGAACTTTCCAGAGTCCAAATTAATACCCATGTACAAATTGCTTAGGCTTTGATCATATAAAGCCTCCAAATTTTTTACCCATAAGAATAAAAATCATCTTTAATAATAAGGAAGAAATCTCCAGAGTCCAATTTCATACCTATGCACAAATGGCAAAAATCTCCACCCCCAATGACCTTACCCTTCCTCCATCCAATCATTGATGCTATTCTAAGGTGTTTACCATGAAAAATCCATCTGGGGTTGGAATCCCATGAAATCCATAGATCATGTTGATGGTATTCCTTCTTCTCATTTCCATGCAGATATCAACAAGAAATATTTATAATATTAAATAAAATATATAAATTGCAATTGGTTAAATGATTTATTTTTAATAAGAATTTGTTATTTTTGCAGAAGAAGAAGTTAAAAATGATATTAGGATGAGTGTAAACATGTAAATATGGCCTCAATTAATAATAAAAATTTAAATTAATATAAATAATAAAATTCAATTTGTCATAGTTTGATTTTTTTATTAACTTCTGAATAGGCTTTGTTATAATACGATGGGCCAATACCATGGCTTATCAATACTACAAGTCCAAAAAAAATAACGTATTTCACATCAAAAATATTTTATAACAATATGACAAGATTCTTAACCATGGATATTCACCACCACATTACCGTAGATAATATTAACTTGTAAAAAATAGCCTTTGTTACAATATCATGGGTCAATACCATGGAATATCAATACCACATGCCCAAAAAACATAAATTATTTCACAATCAAAATATTTTATAACCATGGATATTCACCCTCACTTTACCATGGATATTAACTCGTAAATTGGCTTTGTTACAATACCAGGGCCAATACCATGGCTTATCAATACCACATGCCAAAAAACCATAACTTATTTCATAGTAAAAATATTTTATTTTAATTTAATTTTACAAGATTTTTTTAATTGAATCGAAAGGGGAAAATGTTACAATTTGAGATATATCTAAACCCTCTATCATAACCACGACTAAAAATATTCCCGTAGAAATTAAATTAAGGTTTTAATAAAATTAAGCTAGGATGGATCTATGTCGGTTATCTATATATATTATATATATATATATATATATATATAGAACCGACATAGATCCATCTTAGCTAAGGAACCAAGGGATGCGAGGAAGCAAATTGACTAATTATAATAGATTAAATATAGTGCATGATTTTTTTAAAGTTTTTCATTATTTTATTTTCTTTGACATGATTGATCCAAAATAGAGGTTTAATATTTTACAACCAATTAAGTTTTTTTAATTTAGATAATTTCTTAAACACGATACAATGTGATCAAATTCAAGAGAGAGTTGGGGAGGGGTTGGAGAGAGGAAGGGAGATAGTGAAAAAGTTGGAGGGAAGAGAGAGAGAAACAAAGAGTGATGGGGGGGAGAGAGAGTGAGGTGGGAGAGAGGGCGTGAGAGGACAGAGAGAGGACAAAGACAGAGAGCCACATAGAGAGGAGATAGAGAGATGGAGTTGGAGAGGGAGAGAGAGGGAGGAAAGAAAAAAGACAGAGAGATAGAGGTGGGTAGGGAGAGGAGTGAGAAGGGAGAGATGGAGAGAGAGTAAGGGAGAGACGGGAGCAAGGGAGATAAATAAAAGGAGAGGATAGATATAGGGACAGAAAAGGAAGGGAGATATATGGAGGAATAGAGATGCAGAAGGACAGGGACGCAGGGAGATAGTGATAGAGTTGGACAGAAGAGAGAGAGAGAGAGTGTTATAGACATTTTTGTGCCTTACAGTTCTAAGCATGAAATGTCCATAAACCAAGGGATCCTAAGTCCCTAAAAGTGTTGTTCCGGCCCCTAAAGGAACAAGGTCAACAAATTACAGCTTCGCCCAGAAGTTCTCCACCAGAAACTGCTCAGAATCAGTCAAATCAGGATCATTTCAGCTGCTCCACTAGCTAGCTATGTTGCATAGAACCCAAGTACACTAGCTAGGTGCGTTGCAACGCACCTAAGTGTACTACCAGGGTGCGTTGAGCGAGAAATGACAAATGGCAGTATCATTCCACGAGGTGGACAGACAATGGAAGCTTCCAGAATCTTCCCCAATGACACTTGCCTCACTGAGTTCGACCAAGGATGAGTAAGAGGCTCTCAGTCTCCAAGTGGAAGCAAGAACTGACAGAGAGAAGACACTAGTCAAATCATAAGATGACTCATCCCTTTGCATACATCTATATATGGATCCCTCATCCAGAGATCCGGGAGGCTGGAATTTTGTACATTGCAGAGAATTGCTGTTGGTTTTGAGATAGAGATCAGAGTATTGGGTGATTTATGCTTTGTTGGAGGTGAAGAGGGGATTCTATGTTGGGAGGTTGATGCTGGATCAGAAATCATCGGTTGTAACTCCTCTTGGATCTTCTTGTTATATCAATAAAACTATTTGAGTTTCTTCTACATGCTTGTGTATCATTGATGTTTGTTACATTTGTATGTTTAGCTTAAATCTGATCCTAAGCTATTTATGAATATAAATCCATGTCTTTGTGTAGTTTTCTTCTTTTGTGATCTTACAGGAACTTGGTGAAGCTGGGCAAGTAAGGGAGCAGATAGCTGGAAGCTATCAAAGAGGAGAGAGATTGGATCAAAGGACTAGCGCAAGACACAGGTTGGTTCATCCTATTCCTCTTCGTTTATAGTTCATAAAGAAGAATACGAAAGTAGTTTTCTTTGTTTGTTTCTAAGGTCACTGTCACACCTTAGTGGGATAGGGTCGTTCTGAGTAGACACTTTTCCCGTTAACAAAATGGCGACTCTGCTGGGGATCGTGTCTAGTTAGTTTTTTTGTGTTTCTCTTGTTGTTTGTTTCATAAACTTAGAAGTAGCAATCGAACTGCATTTGCCATTAACAAATGCAAAGTAGACATCTGCTACTTCAATCCATTCATTGGATCTGTTTATGATCTGAACAGCTGATTCACAAATGATCTGATTGCCCTTTGTGATAGCTCTTAGACCTCCTTTAAATCTACCCTCTGATTGTGCATTACTGATTGCTTTTACTCGGCCAAAAACCATAGATTAAACTGCAAACCGTGACCCAAACCCAGATAGAATTCTCGTTTCTGCCCCAGCGCATGTTGTTGGGAAAAGTATCCAATTCAGAATGCCCCTATCCCACTCTAAGGTGTGATAGTGCCTTAGCAACAAACGAGGTAAACTAATTGAGTATTCTTCTTTATGAAATGTAAATGAGGAAGAAGGATCTAACTAACCTGTGTCTTCCGCTAGTTGTCGATCGATCAAATCACTCCTCCCTTCAGTAGCTCCCAGCTTCCTGCTCCTCACTTCACGGCCCAGCTTCACCGAATTCCTGCAAGATCACAAGAGAGAGAAACTACACAAAGATACAGATATACATTCATAAAAAGCTCAAGATCAGATTAAGCTAAACATGTAAGCATAACAAAAAACATCATTGGTACACAGCATGTAGAAGAAACTCAAATAGTTTATTGATATTGATAATAAAGTCAAGAGGAGATACAACCAAGTGAGTTCTGATCCAGCATCTACCTCCCAGCAAAGGAATCCCTTCCTTTCCTCCAACAAAGCATAAATCACCCAATGTACTAATCTCAATCTCAAACCAACAGCAATTCTCTGCAAAGTACAAAATTCCAGCCTCCTCAACCTTTGGGTGAGAGATCCATATATAGATGTAAGCAGAGAGGATGAGTCAACTTATGTTTTGACTTGTGGCTTCTCTATGTCAGTTCTTGCTTCCACTTGGAGGTTGAGAGCCTCTTACTCATCACAAGTCGAATTCATTGAGGCAAGTGTCATTGGAGAAGATTCTGGAAGCTGCCATGGTCTTTCCACCTCGTTGAATGAGCTTGCCATTTGTCATTTCCCACTCAGCGCACCCTGGTAGTGCTTCCACCTGCGTTGCAATGCACCTAGCCAGTGTTAGCCTCTGCATTTCAACGCAGGCAGTAGTGGAGCCTCTGAATTGATCCTGAATTGATTGTTTCTGAGTGGTTTTTGGTGGAGAACTTCTGGGAGAAGCAATGTCATTGGTTGACCTTGTTCCTTTAGGGGTAGGAACAACTCTTTTAGGGACTTTTGGATTCCTTGGATTATGGACATTTCATGCTCAATGCT